>VZRZ01000978.1:585849-747352 GCA_013398175.1 Climacteris rufus
GGCGCGGGGGCCGGGGCCGCCGGTGGGGGCTGAGCGGAGCCGCCCGGAGGTGGGAGCCGCTCTTCGGGCGCCGTGGGGCCATGCCGAGGCCTCGCCGAGGCCGCGCCGGGGCCGCAGGGCTCCCTCGTCCTCGGCGTGTGGGCTGAGGCTGCTCGGCCGCCGCCGGGGTTGCCCTCGAAGCCCCTGTTGCTCGCAGACGCGATTGTTTACAGTGCCCGGCCCTCCGGATAATTGTGCCGTGCGCCGCCGGGCAGCACCTCGGCAGCGGAGACTGCCCCGCCTCTATCCGTTTTTCGGGTATCCCTGGCTCTCCTAGGCCGCCTGGCCACGGCAGTTGCCATGAGCCTCCTGCTCCAAGACCAGCAGCCACTCAGTCATCTCCCCTTTGCTTGTTAAATTGCTCCAGACATCCTCCACTGCTCTCAGATGTGTCTCTGTGTGAGGGGAGGGAGGGAGGGAGTTAAGAGAAAGGAAGTAACGCTGACATCTGCCACACGCTAAGAAATTTTGTCTCAGACCAACAACTACTCATTCCCTCCCCACATGTGTAGGCAAAATGTGATCTTGCCTTGCTGAGTACTGAGGTAAGGGTTAGACTCTCCCAAAGAGACGGGTAAAATTCGAAAAGCAAAGTGGGATGTCATTGCTCTAGAAGCAATAATATTTCCTGGGACAGAGGATCCTGGTCTGGGGGAGGGAATAAAGTTGATGTTGGTGTATAACTGTTCTGCTTCAGGAGACCCAGAACTGCTATTACTCTGAATAGATCCATTTTATGGGGAAGTAGGCTGCGAAATGACAGAATCAGTGAGATAAAAGTCTACTATGAAATGGAAAGGAAGTAAAAACTTCAGCAGGAGAACTGATGTTTCCAACTTTGAATGGTTGATACTGCATTATACTTTCTCAAATTCTCTCTTCTGCTAATGTAAGCTGTATTTAGGATTTTTTAGTAAGCAGTTCTGTCATGGGCTGTAAGTTATCTCTGTGTATATATATTATATTTACAAGTATGATTTAATTCCTGGGACAAGTGCTGGGGTTTGCTCAGTTTAGGGAAACAGGCTCTTACGTCTCTTCTCACTCTTTCTCCAAATGGGCATAATTGGTTTAGTAAAATACTGTCTTTAAAATCAAAACAAATGACACTTTCATCGACCATATGTGGAATGAAGGCCTTAAGAGTTTAAACACATGACACATTTATTACTGGAGGCAGTGTTACCTGTTTGTGAGATCTGCAGAATCGGGATTTTAATGAATGGTTTTAATAACTTTTTTATATTGTGCAGCATACTGAGGTTTTTTGAGGCGAAAAAGCAATACACAAAAATTAAATGATGGACTAGTGATTTTGAGATGTGGTCTGTTTGAAATCTTTTATTCAGAATTCAATAGGCGACTATCATTGTGGTATTGATTTTTTGCCGTGAGGTGTTTTCAGCTGCTTGCTGATTCCAAGAGGCTGTAGTAGTAGCACTACAACTGCTGCATGTGTATCTTACTGTAAAAGAGGTTCTTGAGTAAAATACAACCACATTTTTAATACAATGTGGATATATAATTCCGATTAATAAATAAAAAAATCGTTGGGCAAGTTGAATAAGAAGCTGCTTTAAATTTAGAAGTCAGAAAAGTGAGGGTTTTTTGGTTTTTGCTGGAAAAACTACAGCTGACTGATCAGTAATCATGTAGCACTATATATCCACAGTAGGAATTAACTGAATTTTGAAGAGCAAACAAAAGTAAGAGGCTTAAAAGTCTCAGCAAGACATTAACTAAGGTAGATGATAACTTGATTTCCACAGTGAACAAAACGAATATTTGTTTTTCCAGCTGTTACAATAGTTATGTAAGCAATTATTTTAAATATTTTGTTACCCCAATTTGGTACTCATAGCACACTGTTTTCATTCACTGTGTTGTGCAGATCAGAGTTTTCCATAGGGTTCATGTTTGCATTAGCTTAAAAGAATGTTCTGATGTTTTTTGTTTCCCAGTACAACTGAACTTTGTGTCGATTAAATATCTGATTTGGGCAAAGTAGAGAGTCACCATAAACAGTGCCTCAGCCATATGCTTCTAGTTAGAGGGGCCTCTGTCACAAATGCAAGAAATTATATTGGCACTGCCTTATTTTGAATAGGTTCCTATTAGTAATGGCTTGCTGGGCATGACTTAGCATACAGGTTACACCTCCACTCGTCCATACCTGTGGACTCCACACTGACTGCACTTTCCTTGCAAGAGGCCAGTGCTGTTATTAAGAATTTCAAAACAAATAATAGATGTGGGGAAAGTGCTCCTGTTTGTGCTGCTTTGGGTCCTGCTTCTTCTGGCTTTTTGATCAGTGAGGCTCAAGGAGTGCCTTGCTGCTTGCAGAGCTGAGCTGCATTTCTCTGTATGTGTTTGGTTTGCTCTCTTCTCTGCTGCTGTAGTTTTAGGGTTGCTCATGTTTTCCCAGAAGACACCAAACTTTTTACAAATTTTTACAAACCTGTTATTGTAGGTTTACTGTGTGGAGCTTCTTGCTGTTCTGCCTTTTAAAAAATGATACATAATGTTTATGAAAGACATTTTGTATGGTGGTGGATGGTGCATTTTGTGGGTTTGTGTAGGTATATGTGAGCTTTTTATGTACACTATTTGCCTGGTTAAAAATGATAACGTAAAGGAAGTGTCGTTTGCTTTTTTGTGTGGTGAGGTTGACTTTTTTTTTGGTTGGTTCTTTGGTGTTTTGGGTTTTTGTTTTTCTGTTTATTTCTAAATCATTCCACCCTGGCCATCTTCTAAGGTGATTCAGATAAGTCTTTATTTAAGAAAACCAGGCTGCTGAAAGGATGGTCAATTCTGGAAAAATTGTTCCCTGGATAAACATTTTTGGGCATAATGTTGGTCTAGTAAGAAAAAACTGTGCAGCTACAGGATAGACTCCTCCCTTTGATCTACTGAAGATCATGTGTCATATCTTCTGTTGATTACAAAATTGCAATTAATAATTGGGATTTAGAGCACTATGTTTTGTGTTACATTACCTGCTCAGAATAGAACAGAAAAGGAAAAGGAGGACAGACTCACCACCAGTGCAATTCCCATTGCAGTCATCTGGAAGGAATTAGCAATGGGATGAGAGAGATTGGTTTAATTAGACTACTGAAATCAAGCTTGTAACTTCCTAAGGCCAGAGAGGACAGTTGGAGGTATTGGCCAGATCAGTGCATTTGGTAGGAATTTTTTTTCACTGACTGTGGCCATGGTTGTATGTATAACCATAATACAAGTATTATATGTTTTTACTGTAATTCATGTTTGTTTCTGACTGTTTGACAGGTATTTGAAGCTTATATACCTCCCAGAGGTCTGGGCACTGTTAAAGGCATGTGTAATCCACACTTCATTTGCTCCTAAGTTTTTACAGGAAGGGTGGACTAGGTGACCTTGAAAGGTCCCTCCCGACCAAAACCATTCTGTGATTCTTTGCTCACTTCTGTAGCTGAATGGCCTTATCTTGCTGGGTGACCAGCACCTCTTACTTTGTTGGAGTTTTGGCTATTGCCCTTCGGTTGTGAAGGCCTGAGTAATTTGGAACTTGGCTAGTTGAGAGCAGTCTTATAGTGCATTATCTGTAGTCAGGCTAGTCTTCCCTCAGGGGATCCCTGTTTTCTTGGAATATTGTAGCTCAGAGGTTGCACTGACTATTAGGAACTTTTCAAAGCTTGTTTGCTTACTGAGGCAGGGATGCCAACTGCATACTGAAGTCGAGTAGAGTGCTATTCATGTCTCTATGTGTTCATTTCCTCCTTTTGGAAGGTAACAGTCTTCACTTTCTGATCCTGTACTCTTTAATCAACTGAAATGTACCTATCTCAAACATAAATTTTCATTTATTATTCAGAAACATAGATACTACTTCAGTTTATTGACTTTCCTTGTACAGCCGATTCTCTCTGTTTTGTAAATGTTGCGTCTTGTAACCGTAACACAGGACGTACATGAACAAAGCAGCTGAGAGAACTGGTTTTTTTTGCTTCCTGAGACCGAGTATCACAAAATTGGCTAGTGTTATCTGAGAAGATACCCTTTTCTTTTTTTTTCCTTCATTTTCTTCTGTCATGTAGGTTATAATAAAATATAAAGGAGTTCTATGTAACTTCATGAGGTCTAAATGTTACTTTTCTTACTGTACTTGCATAATTTTAAACCATGTAGTATTTGATTCCTTCTTCCCACGTGGGAAATGGTAATGCATTGCATGCAGGGCTAACATCTCGGGATGCTATTTGCAGTTTACAGCCCACAGAAATGTTGGGCATTTTTAAGGGTTATTTGTGGGATAGTCAAGGCTGGATGAATTTTGTTTCCAAAATCAGCTTGAGATTTGATGACCATACTGTTTTCAGCTTCCTTCATCAGTGTGGAAGAAGCAGGGAGGAACAGAGCACACATGTGTGATACTGAAAGCTCAAGTAGTGGGGGAAGGAAAAAACTCCCTTTTGTAGTGCTTGCAGCATGGCAGTGGGGAACCACTGCAGAGATGGCAGCTGGTGCATACTTTTTGATGGCTCAGAGGCGGTTCTTCCACTCTAGTAGCTAGACTGCTATGGAAAGCTGTCAGGTGGTACTTTGCATACTCTTGGGGTATGTGACCTGGCTTGGAAGCATGGAGAAGTGGGGCTCCACCACACCGTAGAAATAGTATTTTAAAAATAGCCACGTCATCAAAATGTGTGGGCACCTTTCACCTTCACTTTGCAGTATGCCATCATTGTCATGGATAGCTGTTGCAGGATGTTGTGGTCACACAGAGCAATAGCTTCTTTTTTACTCCCTTGTTTGTGAATCTGTAACAAAAACTGTAACAGTAGTAGTAATTAGTAACATTTTTTATTCTGTCTTCTGAGATACAAAGTATGCAACAAAGCGGCAAAAACTGTTGAGGCATCTTATAAGAGGCATCTTAGTTTTCTTACTGTCTGAGAAATGTTCTGCTGTGTTATTCTTGCATATTGAAGTTTTTGTTATATAAGGAGACCAAAGGGAAAGTGATCAATAATGGTGGCCTGCTAACTTTTCTGGCAATGTGTAAGCTTTTGAAAGGTTTTAAAAGTAAAAGAGTTAAAGTGCTGAATACATGCACTTCAGAATTAAGACATACACTTAACTGTCCTGTCTGCACTTCGGATCTCACCTGTTGACTGTTGTTTTGGAATTGTACAGTGCATTTTCCTGGTCAGATTAATAACACTTTTGTACCTTTGGTTTTGTTTCCTAAGCATTGCTTTTATAATATTAAGACTTCTCAGAACTATTAAGATGGTGTGCGCTTGAAATATTTTCACTTTCCATTTCTTGAAAGCAGGAACAATATTTTGAATGAAGGAAAAATTTTAACAAAAGACCACTTTAAAACTTTATGACTTGCCTACCTGTCATCCTAGATTTCTTCAGGAATTGGGTACTACCGTGTCTTTGGAGGTCTGTTGTCTTATCTGTCTTTGAAGTTTTTGTGTACAGTACCTCTAAATTTGTTTTTGTGTGTGGGTTCTTTGTTCTTGCTGCTGTGGTCAGAGAACAAAACGACTGTTATAAGATTTTGTGCTTTCTATTACAGAAGAGATTATTCTGTGATTTGGATCAGTATCAAGATCTTCTTAGGTGTTTAAGCAATGCTGTGTTTGCACAACATTCTTCAGCATGCTTCCTTCCTCCCAGAGTGCTGAAGTATCAAAATCTCCTGCTGCCTTCTTCATATGTTTGAGTTTTTGTCATAAATGTTACTATTTTTTTTTCTGTTGCTTCCCAACATCTCACTCTGAGATTAGAGCAGTGGTTAGTTTCAGCATTTTTTCTGTTAGAGCTTATCCAGTGTAGATGCTGTGTAAAGTAACACACCCTGCATCATAAATACGGTAAATAAGAAAGCTGTGTCAATGATCTCCTGTCCAGAAAGAAATGTATTGCTTGCCCAAACTGACCTTCATGCTTACTTTACCAGTTACCTAGCAATCTCAGAAGTTTTACCCTAATAACGTAAAAGAGAAGCTTAACATCAGGTAAGGTTTTTTTTTGTAAGTGGGAAGAAGTGAAATAGTTATAGTTAAATTGTAGTTTTCCTACTCTTAATATCCATACAAACTCAAACACAGCAGAGAAGAGCAATGTTCAAGAGCTTTACAGGACAGCTTGAGAGTTGATGTTGAAGTGATGACTGACTTGGGGGAATGTGCTGAAAGATCAGATAAGTTTTTCTTAACTTTTATACTAATTTCCTGCCTGAGATTTCTTCTTTAAAATACTAAATGACACAAGTCTTCTACTTTTAATACCAAGTAGCTTCTTGCAACTAAGACAAAAGCATGTGTCCTAAGGCTCTGATAACACAGAAGCCTTCTTATACAGAAGGCAAGGTGAGGTAACAGTGCTACTACACGAGTGCTGATACTTGTCAAAGTTTTAAGTGGAGCACTTGTAACTGTCACAATAAAACGTATCTATTCTAATTTTAAAATCTGTAGTGTTGGTGTATTTGTATATACTGCAGAAATGGTTTTTTTTCATGTGCCTATTATCTGTTGTGATGATGGAAAATTTGGGAAGCCAAACTTCAGAACATGATTGGTGACAAGTGTATTCACCAAATCTTTGCATCTGGTGTAAAGGAGAAACGCTAGTAAAGATGCATAAATGACAAAATATAGTTAAAAAAAAAAAAAAAAAAACTGAAATGCAAAGCCTAATCCCAAAGAACAAAAAAACTTAGAGTTGTAATTTTTTAGGTCATGTGACTGAATTTTACAGTTAGCACATACCTGAAAGCTCTCTGGGTATCAATGGTGGCCTGCATAGGTTTGGGTAAATAAATGTAATGAGGAAATCTCTTCACCTGAGTTCTGCCTGAACAGAAATAGCATTTGAATCAATGCTGTTCGTTAGTCAATTAATCTGAAATATAGTCTTTATGAAAGTTTTCATAAAAGGGGAGATTTTGTTTCTAAATCTACTGGATTTGTTCTTCAGTATTTAGACTTCTCAAAGCTCATTTTAGTTAAACTCCTTATTGCTATTGGTGTGGTTTTGGCTACATCTGAGCACTCAGTCGAGTGGTTGCTCCTGCAACATTTCAGAAATACAGTTTGAATTTATTTATTTATTTGCTTATTTACCAGAAATGTGCTTAATTATCTGAGATGTGAAATGAAAAATTTTAGTTCTATTTCAGTGGAAAAAAATGGTTAGAGAACATAATTTCATGCTGTTTGTAAATGATATTTTCAGTAACCTTTTAAGTCCAAGATGAAAAGGAGGGTAAAAATGACAGTTACTTGCCCATCTCTGAAACAGTTCCTCTCAGTTAGAAGTTGTTTGGCTGAAATGAAATAAGTACATCTCTGTGCCCTATTTGCCTAAGTGTTCATTGTGAAATGAACTTGATTTAAGATTACAGAATGATTGATAGGAGTTACTTACGCATAGAGGTAAGGTATTTAAAACAAAACAGTATGGCCTTGATTTATGGAAAAACACAGTAATTGTAAAAGTAACAAAGAATAATTTCATTAGTCTCGTCATGTAAAGATGTGTGGTGAAGAACACAATGATTTTATTTGTGTTTTTTTAGCTGCACAGAAGATTAGTTTCCTGCTTGAAGCATACACAGGCTATAAATAAATGCATATATTTAAAAATAATTACTTCATAAAAATAGAGGACTATCAAGAACAACTGTTGCCTAGAAATTGCTTCTTTAGAAAGAAATGATTAAATCTGTAAGTAATCTTATTCCTTTGTTACCTCCAGAACATCACTGAAGTCAGAATTCAGCTTGAGCAACCTTGTATCTAGAAAATTTAGAACGTGTTCATCTCCTTCTTTATGCAAACCATATGTGTGTGTCATGGCTAGACTTCTGGGGTTTTTTTCATAAAATCCAAAAATTGAAATAGAAAAAAATCTTGCTGTTTCCATAAATGTGGTGTTTGCAGCTCCGTTTTTAGCTTAGCATGCTACTTCGGTAGGGTGGGTTTTTTTAAGTTGAGATTGACCAACGATTTAGGTGTCTTCTGTCTTCAAAGAATTGTGTTTAGATCTTGTGAGATTTATGAATGACACTTCCTGTCATTTTTCTGAAAGTTGCCTTTTCAGGAGAAAGAACAGAAGCCTTGAATGGTTAGAGCAATGTGACTGTATCACCTCTGTGATACAAGGACCTGTTCTGTTATTAGTACAAGGGAATGAAGTCCCCAAGCATCATCAATCATCAGTCAGCAGCGTTTTGAGATCTTCTGGTTATAGGATTCCCCATTTTAGGATGGGGAAATTAGCAAATCACATATTTAGCATAGTTTAAAGGTTTCCTGCTGCAGGTAGTGCTGTTTGTGAATTACTTGTAGTTTCTAGTGTTAATGTTTGAATTTGCGTATGTTATTATTTTGCTGTTTGCACATTGTGTCAAATTGCCCTTCATGTCTTGACTGGCAAACTGGGTGATCTGCTAATGTTGCTGGACTTCTTACATAGCATCCTATGTAACATGGTATTTCTGTGGCCAGTGGCTACCAGTCCTGAGAGCTTAGAGTTTATAGTAAGAGCCATGTAACATTTATGCTTTCAGGTTCTTGAACAAATTAAAATGATGCAGAGAAGAATCAGGATGCTAATTGAGATGACAGTCTTAGAATAGGACCCTATTTCGGTTCGATAATACTTACAGAAATATATGATAAAAATTCTCTTGAGTAGTGTCAAAAGCAGATTTGCCTGATCTGCTCTCCCAATATTGGTTGCAAGATGCAAGAAAGGCACAGTGTTTTGTTGAAACAACCGAAAATTATGACCATCCTGAATTTTCTGCTTCTAGAATTGGTGGCAGAGAAGAAGAAAATGGGTTGGAAGAACTGAAGATAATTTTCTAAACAATTACAATAAACTTACATTCACCATTCAGATTCATTGTTGATGTTCTGGGAAGTCTTAATTTGATTTGTGTACCGACAAAAGCAATTTTTTGTATCTGGGAAAGGCATTTACTGGCTCTTGAGCATAAGAACAGTTGTACTGGGTCACTCCAACCTTGGCAGTAGTTGATAATTGTTGCAGAGAAGAGAGCAGAACAACAGAGTGAACAAATGCATAGTCACACAGTTACGGAATGTTCCCCAGCCTCCAGCATTTTGACCCTCTTTGTTTTTTGTCTCCTTTTTTTTCTTCCTCTTTTTTTCTTTTAAACATCTAAGCTTTGGAAAGTTTAGAAGAAGTTCTTCCTGAGTCTATGCTTCTGGAATAATTTATATTTGTGTGTTGTGTATTATGTGTATTATGAAGTGGTAATGACAGAAATTTTGTTAACAGATTATAATCCCCATTTGGTTTTAGTCATCATAATATGCAATAGTTATAGTTGTGTCTTGTAGTGCAGAGAGATGGTGGGATTTTTTTTTTTCTTGTGATGGTGGTCGGGGGACGCAGGAGAACCAGGAATAAGTTTGTAATTCACAAGATTTGATATATCAAGACTTATTGCTATGATTCTTGACATTAACATCATGTCTTTGGGAGAGCTGAGGGCCTAACTAAATGTAAATGGAGGACTAAATTAAATGTTTGCTCTCTATGAAGATACAGAGTTTTTTTAAAAGACAGTTTTTTAAACATATCTTGGTACCTTATGTAGTCCTAACTAATATTATTTGATACTATTTTCATAATTGGTCTTCAAGAAAACTTATGCGGGACTGTAGATTTTGTACTGCTATAAAGCATTTGAAGAATATTTTGTTTATCAGAAACTATATGCAATTAATTTGCAAGTTAGCGTTCTAGCTATCCTTTGGAATGGTCCTTCAGTTTTCTCTTTCTGTCCTGGGAAAACTGTTAACATTTCAACTATAAACCCCATTTTTTAGAAGTTTTAGCAGTAAAACAATGCTGCTTACAAATCTGGCATACAAGATCACACACTGGGAATAATTATCATAATTCCAAGGTGAGGATGTAAGAATGGCTTTTCAACACATATAATCTCAGTGTCTTGGTTAGAAATAATAAGACAGGATTTTTGAAAGTGGTCCATTCTGGAACTGCTCTTCAAGCTGCCTGCAACACCAGATTGTTTATTTCCTGCCATCTGTATCTGTATTTAGGAATATTAAAAAAAAATCTTTTAGTTTGCTATATATTATGCTCATCTGCAAAAGAGAAATCTATAGAGTCACAATAGACATTTAAATTTTACTTGTTTTCAGAAGCACATATGTGCAGGTCAAGATGTAGTGAGTTAAATATGAAAGATTAGATTCCTAAGTAAGCCAGTTACATTAATTCCTACCTATCTACAGTTCTGGTGATTTCTGGATCCTACCTTGAATATGCTGTCTTTTCCACTGCTTTCTAGTTCATAGGCATTTTTTATATGTGCTGGTTAATTTCTCCCTGAGTGACGAAGGAGAATAATAGTTCTGTTACTTTCTTTGCTGACAGCCATGAAAGAGAGGAGGTGTGCTTTTCTCCATATTAGTGAACCACTTTCAGATATTCATAGTTTTGTTAAGCAAAAAGGGTAAGAATAGTCTGAGTTCTTAGCTTCTCTGCACTTTCTGCTTTCACAAACATGAGTTACTGGAACTTACCTGTATTCCAAATAAAGTACTCTTCTTATGGTTCACCCATGAAAGCTATGGGAATCAAACTCAATAAATGTCTAGGTACATTCTACAGAAATCACGCTTTTAGTCATATGTATTTTTCAAGGGGTTGTTCTTAATTGTTGAAACTTGATAACAATGTAGATTTTTTTAATCTAAAATTTTGAAGACTTATTTGGCAAAACTTTTACATCACATTATGCCAGTGCAAAGTTTTTCACACCTTACTAAGTCAAGTGTGGTAGTAGAATTTTAACTGTGATCATAGAGGGTATCTATCTGGCTTAGTATTCAGTACCTTTTTCAACATAACTACATTAACTTGATACTACAAACAAACAGTTTGTTTTTACATTATAAATTGAGAGATTTCTACAGTCTAAACATGTATTACTGTGTTTTTGAAAATCATAGGTGAGTATTCATGCACTATTTTTTTGAGTCTGGTAAAGTGGAGTTGATGTGTAGTGTAATACAGGAGTGATCTTTGTCTCATAGTTTGCTTTTTTAATGTAACTTTCTCATATTTCACATTCTCAGGTTTTCTATGCAGTTTCCACCTTTTGACTTCAATGCAAATTAAGAGTACTTTCATATCATGAAGATTACATGATTGTCTTGTTTTTTTTTTTCCTATAAGTTGTCAGGATATGCCTTCTCATTAATGTTTCATTTCATTCTTAAAGGTCTTGATTAAAAACTATTTTAGCAGACTGATCATTTGTCATACAGTCTTACATAGACACCTCTAGGTAACTGACTTCTAGTGTTTCACTGCTTTTAATTACTGACAGCTCGTGGCAGTTTCAGTGGAACTGGAGAACATTGCATTAATGTTTCTAGTTGGTGTGTTTTACTCAACTTCATTTTGGCAGCATGTATTTTAACAAGCTACTAAGAACAGATTAGCAATATGCAATTGCATGGCATTTACACTCTAAAAAAACCTAATAAATGTAGAGGTGTATAGGAAGTTCACCAGGATTATCCATTTATGTTGTGATTCTTCCAGTAAGAGGAAGATACCTCTTGTGTTAGTCAATGGTGAGCTGCTTCA
Source organism: Climacteris rufus (assembly GCA_013398175.1). NCBI lineage: Eukaryota > Metazoa > Chordata > Aves > Passeriformes > Climacteridae > Climacteris > Climacteris rufus. The sequence continues at coordinate 597,547 of VZRZ01000978.1, forward strand.
CTGTAGTGAAGTATAACCTCCTTCTTTAAAGGAAGTATTTAGGTATATTTAATCTTTTATTTCACTTTTTGGCCCTGTGATTCTGGTAGGTTGGCATCAGCTGCTAGTGCAGCCTCTCACTTGAGAGTTACTGTACATACATTGGCTACTGTGTATAGGACTGTGTAGTTTTAGCACCTACCAAGTGATGCATATAATATACACTCTCAGTTTAACTCATGCCTGACTTCAGAGTTACTGAATTATTTGTGTGCCAAAGCCTACCATTCTTTTTTTTTTCTTTTTCATTCACATGTGCATAACAGAATAGCAAATTGGCATGCTGCTAGCATACTGAATGTAGTCAAACAATGCTGCTAAATCTGTCTGGGGAAAGGAGTCGTCACTTGTGCTAATATAGCTATTGCTGGTCCTGTTTCATCCCTGCATTAGATGGAGCACTAGCTGTTTTGTGTAGCTGAACTTCTGTGGTGTTCTTTCTCTCTGGAGAATGGGATCTGTCAGAATGCATAATGATTCTCACTGGGGAAAAACAATGTCACAGTCCTGAAGGGGTGAAAAAATGAGTCAAGCCATAAAAGGTCGTGAGAGTTTAAAAACAACAACACAACATTGGAGATTTTTAATATATTGCAGTATATCTGCAATATATATAAAAAATACATATATATTATATACCTATAATATATATAACATATATGTTATATATATTATATCTGCAAATTACTTTTATGCATAGAGAATCATGGAGTTCTTGGGGCTAGAGTTTTAAAAACACCAGCTTTGCTCTGTGCTAAAGATTATAATTTTAAGTACGGGGTGTTAATGCAAAGAGTTGTGGGTGAGAAGCTGGGTTTGGTGTAACAGAAGTAAACAGAGCAACTAACTGCTACTTCAAAGTTTTTGCTGTCCAAAAGCAGACAGACAGAAAACGAGACAGTAATGATTAGCAAGCTAAGCTGTTGCTGCAGGACATAAGTGGGCTGGCTTGCAATTTTTATATACATCAACAAGATTTTAGCTGATGTTTGAGCGAAGTGGCTTTCTGTACTACAATTAAGACAACTTGTGATTTGTAAAATGCAGGTAAAAAAAACACATAGTCTGACTTCTTTCTATTAAGTGTCTTGTGGAACAGGTATGCTTTGCTTCCATGACTCTACGTGTGAATAGCTTGGTGGCACGGCCACTTCTGAGTGGGCTTTTTAAGAATTCAGTATTCAGTTTGAGTCAGTAACTGAGCAGAGAACTAACATAGCCAGAAGAATGAAAAGGATTCTGATGAGTTACTAGGCAGGATAATCTTACTGTGAAGTTGCAGATGGATGCTGAAGTAGTGTAAAGGATGGGGTGTATCTTAGAGTGGGATGGGAGAGGGAAGTAAAGTAAGGGAAGGGGTTCTGCATCTTTCGGCAGAAGAAGGCTGTAAGATCAGCTCAGTCATTTTGCACAGCTCCACCCTCAGAAGCACTGTGGGAAAGAATGTGAGGATATTTGGTTGTTGCTGTGGGCCAGCTGGAGATCATGGAATCATTTCAGTTGGAAAAGACCCTTGATCTTTGAGTCCAACCATAAACCTGACATTGCCAAGTTCACCACTAAACAGTGTCCCTAAGTGCCACATCTGTGTAACTTTTAATTACCTCCAGGGATGGTGACTCAACCACTTCCCTGGGCAGCTTGTTCCAGTGCTTGACAACCCTTCTAGTGAAGAATTTTTTCCTAATACGAGTCAGCATCTCAGTAATAAATGAAATGAGTCAGGAAAGAATAGACTTTTGAGGGGTCTTAAGATTACAACAAGTAGCTTTTCTTCTTGATTTTTTGTTTCAGATACAAAACCAGGAACTTCTGAGAAACTAGAGAATAAGAGCTAAGAAATCTTTGCAGCAGTGATATAAACCGGAGTCCTTAAAACAAAACAACACATACAACACCAATTAACCCAGCTGGTTAGAGCATGGTGCTAATTACAGCAAGCTTGTGGGTTCAATCCCTGTATGAGCCATTTACTGAAGAGTTAGAGTTGGTGATTCTTATGGGTCCTTTCCAACTCAGAATGTTCTGTGAATCTGTGAAACACCAACAACAGCCCTTCCTCTCCACCCCCCCCAAAAAAAACCCTACAGCAAAAAAACAGCAAAAAATCACCCCAAACAAACGGAGGAAAAAAAAAAGTCTTTGTCAACACCAAGATGAACTATTAAGCTTGACAATAAATGCTAAGGGTGTGATATTTCTGCTTTTGGAAGATCAATCTCTGTGTGCCATGTTTTTTTTCCATTTCTGTATTAATCAGTATTTTATAGTGCCTGTGTAAGATTTTTCAACAGGCAGATATACAGTTCTGGATCTGAGCTTTGATTACAGGAAAGCCACATGGCTTAATTTTTAGAATCCAGAATGTATTTAAAGTCTATTTCCAAGCCCAGTTCAATGTGAGGCACAGACTAGCAAAAGACCATCACCATTTGTGAAGTCACGTTAGTTGGTTTAAATTCTTTTATATCTGTGACTTGAAGTTTTCTTAGGCCTTCCTATCTTCCTTACTGGCTTTACTTTTACTAAAAATGAGTCACATTTGAGTAACTAATATAAATTTTCTACTTCTTTTTAATATATGATGCATTTTCAGAACAAAGAAAAACAGGATAACCAGTCTTTCCTTGAAGTTAGTATGTCACAGTTATTTTGTTAAGTTTTTTATAGGATACTTTTTGTGAGAAGCTTCTTCTGAAGTTTAAAACAAGACTTCAACTGACAATACTTCACCAAAAAATCTTCTGTTATTTTAGTTCCTTCTGAGCTAGTATATTAGAGGATCTTTATGTCTTTGCTATCTTGTTTTTCTGCAGCAGTGGTAGTTTAGATAGAATTGAAGTGTGAGACAGATAACTTGCTGTATGTATATGACCAATTCAGTAGTGGAAATGTCTGTCATGTTCGTTTTCTCACAGATTTGTAGCTTTTGCTCTGAGTCCCCATTTTGCTTCAAATTGCTGATCTGCTAGTACGGATTCTGGAAAATACCTGACTGCCCTGCTAAGCACCACAAACATGGTTTTCCTCAAACTTTTCAGTCTCTCTATAATTGAGAGTTTTTCCTCAGCAGAAAGAGAACAATATGAGAGAAAAGTTGTAACTTCCATGCCCAAATAGAGCAAAATGGTTTTAGTGTATGTTTTATTTAGGCAGCCTTATACACATCTGTTATTGCTATAGAATTGCTAATATGGCAAATTGTAGTATGGTTGTGTCCTTATTTCTTCACATCCGAATTGACCACTTTTCTCCACAGTGCAACTCACACACTTCTTCTGAGTTAATGCCTGCTTTATCAGGTGGCTGGATAAGAATGTTCATTGCCAGTGATTCACAGGAGGATTTCTGGCCTTTCCTGTCCATACAGCAAGTTTAGTTTTCATAGGGGTTTGCCATGCATACATAGCCATCTGCACTTTCAAAATTCAAACTTAGAAACACACTTTCAGTCATTTTGGAAAGTTATGTTTCTCTAAGACTGCTCACCTGGGATCTTTCTTGTGGCATACTGGGGAATGCTACAGGTCCAAAAATTATGTGAGCCAGGGAAATTCCCACACGTTACCCAAGGCAGACCAAAGCATAGATAACAGCCAAACTGTGTTTTCAGAGAAACCAAATTATGAGGAAATTATTTTCCTCTCCTATTATGTTCCCTTGAAATTAGGTGCTATGAAGTTAACTATTTGTAGTGCCATAACCAACCCAAAGTACTTGTTTTCAGTGTGCCCCATTCCTGGAAGTGTTCAAAGCCAGGTTAGATGGGACTCTGAGTAACCTGGCCTAGTGAAAGGTTCCCTGCCCATTATGGGGTGGTGACCTTTAAGGTCCTTTCCAACCCAAACCGTTCTATGACTCTATGGCTTGAGCTATCACAAACCCCTTAAACTGAGTTAAGCCCGGGAAATGCAAATTATACAGAGGAATTCCAGACTTGGGGTGGATCTAGTAAGATTCTCACTGTCTCTAATTTGCGATCATATCAAATTTTTTTTTTTTTCTAGGGGTTCACAGAGGTCTGTGCACATATTCCAATTCAAACATTTAAATTCAAAGTTATTAGATATTTGGTTTTACTGTGCATGCTGCTCAGCAGTGCAAGATACATAAGTACAGACACAGTTATCTGATGGTTGACTTTGCATGTGCTGTGACTAGGTTTGTGGAAAAGGATGTTTCACATAAACCTCCTACTAATAGAAACTGATTGCCACATTTAAGAACCTATGTTGTCCTCCCAGAATCTCATTGACTTTTTTTGAAAAATATCAGATATTTGATGGGATAGTAGCATGTTTCTACATGCGCTAAAGTTTCATTATAAACAGCATAGTCAATACAATTGATTACCTTAAACTTGAGTAGGCATTTAGCAGCTAATCAGGCTAATTGCTTTTGATTTCATTGGCTGATGGACAAAATCTTTATGGACTACAGTGGGTTGACAGGTTTGTACACTTTAATTGAGATGCCTACTTGTAGGTGTCATAATCTTTAAATACTGCCTTGATTCCTGATTGGTGGTGTGAGTACAGGTCTTGTCTTTCCAAATAGATTCTGGATATATTCCAAATATTTCCAAATATATTCTGGTGAGATTGCTGGTGATGTTTGCTTTTTAAAAATTTGTTTGGTTTAGTCTTCAAACTGCAGAAAGTGATGTAAAAGCATGGTTTGTAGAGAGGTATTGAAGATGACGCTTTCTTTACATCTCCAATGTTTGATTTCCTTTGCATAATGAAAAATACACAAACAGAATTTGAGGAGGAACAGGAAACTGAAATACTATGTATATGCCAGAAACTCAGCTTTAGTTTTTCGTTCTACAGGAGGAGGCAATCTTCTCCGTACAGAAGTTAGTGTGGGACACCTCACACAAAAACCCTGTGTTTGCTGCTTTTCAGATGTCTGTTGTTCAAGCATGTTCTAAAGACTTCATTTTATGTAATGCAGTTATTTATTTTCTTTGATAATATATTACTTTCAATAGTTTATATTTCCAGGTAGCCTTGGTTTTTCATTTATCTCAAACTGCTGATAGTATTCTGGTAATACCCGTGCTCAGTATCTAGTCTAAGATTCCATAAGAATCATGCAGTCAAATATGTCCTTTTAAAAACTGCCTTGCCACAATACCACCGCGTACAGACCTTACTGCAGTGTCGTGCAGTAGCTCCCTGTGTAGCTCCCTGGGCCCAGCCCCACTGTGCTGCTTGTTCCACTCTGCTTCAACTTCCAACCTTAATCCCAAAACTGGGACAACAGTGTCTCCTCATCATGGTACTCCGTTTTTTTTCCAGCAGAATGCAGGATCATTAATTGGTGCCTCAGTACTGGTTTGTGGGTTTTGTTACTGTGGGTGGGGGTTTTTTGTTTGTTTTTGTTGGCATGGTGAACTCTTAGGAAGAAAGGAGAAGACATTCTTAGCCCCTCTGCTTAGCTTGTAGTTCACTTCCCATGTCACTGGAAAGGCTTAACCCACTATTTAAAGTTTAGCATCATTGTGTAAAGCAATTAATATGGAGAGCAGAAAAGAGAGCTCATCTTTCCAAAATCCCACTGACCCTTTGTCTGGAGGGAAAAAAGGAGCAATGTGGTGTGCTGGTAACCTGCTGTATTTTTGCTTCTCTTTAAGATTACTTCTTGTCTCTAAATTTCAAGGGGATTAAGGATAATGTTATTCACTTAAAAGATGTAGGGATTGAAGTTGCAGACACTAAATGGATTTCTTTGTCAACTGCAAATCTAAGATACTGATTAAAATGTGCATTAAAATAGAGTGTTTGTCTTCCATGGCCTATAGCATTTATTCTGTGGAACTCAAGTATGCCTGGATTTGGTCCCTCGCATAAACCAAATTGATGTTTCTTGGTGCACAAGTACTCTCTGCATCCCTAATTGAGACCAGGAGAGTGCCTATTATATTTACAAAACTGCGTGTTGAATTCATGTTAGGATTTTTTTTTTCTCCATCTGCTAATACCTTGTTTTCTTTTGCAGACCCTTGTGATAATATGAGGGAGATTCTCCAAAATGTGGCCAAATTACAAGGCGTGTCAAATATGAGAAAACTAGGTCACTTGAATAATTTTACTAAGGTAAGAGCTCAAATAGTGTCATAGAACAAGCGATCTTAGAGGTAAAATGTTTTGTATTTACTCTGTCAGACATTGACTGAGACACTAGTGACATTACTGAATATCACAGAACAGTACTCAAAGTGTTACGTGCTGTGGGAGAGGAAGGTATCAAATAAGGACAAGCAAATATGTGAATGCAGGGTTATGCTGAAGTTTGTGTACATGTCCTGCTGGCTGAATTTTTGTAGTATTTAGTGCTTGGAAGAAATATCTCCCAATTAATGGGTTAAGATGGATAAATAGAGCTATAGATTGGTGCCTGCTCTACAGAATTGAATCAAAAGTGTAAAATGGCAGACTTTGGATTTAAACTGATGGAGTATAGTGTGGGAAGAGGACTGTATCAATGAGCATTATATGCAATGCTTTGGACACTAATAGAGTAGGAACTGTCAACTTTCACTGCAGTTTTCATAGTGAAAAAGATTTTAAGGATCTGTTTCTGGAATATGTCTGTGTTGATGATTTTTGATGTGCTTCTTCCAAGTGATGGACATGTGACAGGTATGTGCTGAAAAATGTGACAGATGTGTTGGAAGGTGTCATTGTGACCTGATGAGGCAAGATTTAAAAACTTACTGCAGGATCCTTACTGCAGGATCAGAGTGTAGGCTGAAAAGAAGAAACCATGAAACACCTTTGGAGGGGCAGCAAGTATTATTTTTTGGGTAAAAGAGACGCCTGTGGAGAGGAGCAGAGACGACTCATGTGAGGTGGGCAGGGAGTTAGGAAAAAGCTGTTCATTGTAGGATGGTGAGTGGTTGTGGTTGTACCAGTGTTCTCTTTGTCAAGGCAAGGGAAAAGGGCTTTGCAGTCTGTTAGGTAGGAGGCATTGGAGCTCCAGTGTGAGTGTTACCCAAACTGGTGGACTGATAGAAGGACATAGTATGTTGTACACCTTTGTGGTAGAGATAGGGCAACATAACTGAAAATGGAAACCTGCGACTCATGATGGATGCTGCAATCAGCAACAGCCAAGAAATAAGGTAGTAGAGGAGAATTTGGGGGATAAAATAAAGTTTAAATTATCATCACAGATGATTTTGTTACAAAGAGTTGAGTAAGATTACCAGGAGTCTAGTTGACATTTTTGAGCCAATCTTAAGTGAAAGAATGAATATATTGCTGGCTCTGGGGGCCTACACAAGGCCACTCAGCAATAGTCTGGCAGTGGCCCTGGTGGAGTGGGAGCTGCAGATCACAGTGATCCCAGACACAGGGCTTCCTCCAGCAGCTGTTTTAGTTGCTGGCTCCTCTGGAGCCCCAAGAGAGCCCCAAGCCGGTGTTGCAGGCACAGGCAAGAGTAAAGGCTCGAGAGAAGGGCCTTGATGTGAAGCTCTTTATTCCCAGAGAAAGCAGCAGGGAAGGCAGGAGAGGGTCCAGGGATCCAGGAGAGGCAGTGTGAGGAATGGGAAGAGCTGAACACATCCAGGGACCAAAAGCAGGTGAATGGAATACAGAGGGATATTTATAGGGATGCTAGCAGGGGAAAGTAACCATAGGGGTACAGAGATTAACATGTAGCCAATGGCTAACCAAACTGAAATGAAGTTTCCAGAACTTAACCCTTCACAGAACATGAAATCATACACAAACTATCCAATGAAACTGCAACATGGAAACTAAACCGAAAGGGATGCTGGGGGTGAACCAAAAGCTGACCCTATCCAGGAGTGCGGCTCACGCAGTGGCAGGCTCAGGCTGATCCCACAAGTCTTGACCCCTTGGGGCTGTGGCTGGTGCCACACACACTGCCACATGAATACGCAAGAGAATGTTTGGGGAACTAGTTGATATGAGAAGGACAGACACACATGACAGCCTTTGACCTAATCTTGGCTGTTAAAAGCACTCTCTGTGAGATTGACTACTTCAGTGGTAGTGTATGAGATTAATTTAACAGGAGTGTGAGTGCTGAGAACAAAATCACAAAAATAAATTTATCTTCTAATGCATTAATAGCATATCTGTAAATGCTCAGTTTTCTGGATTGGTTCAGAACACATGTAGGTACATATCATTCATTAAGGAGCTGAACTTAATGCTGAAGTCTTTTATTTGGGTCATTGCCTTGTGTCTGTCAGACATCAACCATTGACAAAATGCTGCTGTTTTCACTGGAATTCCAAACTGTGTTGCAAGAAAGCTCTATATTCTGATAGAAAGCTCTGATGTGTAGCTGCATTTCCTTTTTCTGATAATCTGGAAACTTTTAAATGTGAATGCTTCCAAATTCTCTAGTTGTCTTAAAGAGCCAGATTAGGTTTGCATATGCACAATTCTTAGTGAAGAGCCAATATTTGAAACTACAATCTTAAAACAGTGTCAATTTTACTATTGAAAATCAAATGTTAAGCACGCAAAACTGTGGTAAATTAGTAAATATGCATATTGTAATTAAAAGGTGAACCAAATATTCTTTTTCAAAAGTGTTTTGAGAAATTGAATGATACCATAATGGAATATTTGAAGAATATTTGAGGTTTTTATTAAACTCAATACTGAATATGGAAAATACTTACAAAAAAATGCAAGGAAGGTTTTCATAAATTTGGCTTAAGACTGACAGGAAACTATGAGTTTGTGAAAAGCCACTTCCTAAAATTAAATATTACTTTTGAAGATGGAGACTGTAGTTCATAACTTGGTTTTTGTTCTAAATCAGAATGACTGTGCATAAGGGAATCATGCTACTCTATTTAATATTTAACACTTGTTCTTATATTCATCTCCCTGGAATATGTACTTTATAAGTGAATAACTTAGTGCATTTGGTTTTAAAAACTCTCCCTGTTTTTGTTTGAACTGTAGATACAGTTATGAGACTAGAATAAAAGTTGCAAATTGTACTGTATTGTCTGCCTTGTGGTTGGAACAATTCTGTGTTTTTCATTCCAGTGGTTAAAAGTGAAAGCCTGGAGCTTGGCGAAATGGTTTTATTTCCTTTTTGCACTCTGTTATGCTACCATGAATGGGTATAGTCTCAGTTCCTCCTTTTTGAGACAGCAGTGTGGGTAAGATTGATGTGCTAAAGGCTGAGGATCTTTGCATTCTGTCTTCAAATGATAATATGTATGAACTTGATTTGTTTGTAAATTGTTGCATTTTGTGGTCCATTTCTGAAGAGATACTTGTTAGCTAGTATACTTGTACTATGGACAGGTAAAGGACTTTTGAAAATTTTTAATAGCGTATTTCCAGTAAAATAATATGGAAAATCTGTTATTCTCCTGCTAGGAATATTATTATACTTAAACGAAAACATCTGAACTAAGCAGTTGCATCTAAGCGGTTGCTCCCAACTACCCCACATTTTTCCTTCAAAAACTGCAAATCTCACTGTTCTAGTTCTTTGGTCAGGGAAAGCAAAATGTTTTTATCACATGAAAACAAATAATGTAGTTTACTCCAAACATATAGTTTCCTGAGAAGGATCATGATAGACACCAAGTTTTGTATTATTTTCAGTATATCTGATGTGTGTTAGGTTCAAGTTTCTTTACTTGAAACAGAGCTGGATTTTTAAGGCGAGCTCTGTTCCACTCACCTGCCTTTTTTTTAAGGAGAAGGAACATAATTATGCTTGAAAAATTACTGAACTAGGACTGAACTAGACTCCAGGGTTTTATAGAGAAGTTAAATACTTTAAATAATTTGTTTTTAAATAATGATGATCAGAAGTCAACAGGATTTATTAGTTCATCTGCAAAAATGATACAGTAAAGCAGACGCTTCATATGAAGCTTGTGTGCCCAGGTGCTGTAACTCCCGTTTCATTGCTGTTTCCTTCCAGGAGAAGTGTTAACTAGTCGTGTTCAGGTCTCCACAGCACCCATTATTACCATGCAAAGCATGCTTTATACATGATATTTTACAAACACTTGCATTTCATTTATCAGGTTTTTGCTAGTACTACTTAATGGCTATAAGTCATTAGGGTTCATATTCTTGGCTCTTTGTCTGCAGAACATGGGTTATTCTTGCCCAACAGGTATTTTAAGTTTTCTGCTCCAAGAAATTAGCATTCCCAGTCTGGTGAGGCACATGCTATGGAAAGGTGTGTTTAGTTCTGAATTGCAGCAGTGGCAGACTTAGAAATTTTGTCTGCTTTGAATGAGAGCTACTCCTCCTCTGCTTCTTGTCACCTAATAAGTGAACCTGCAGTTTTGTGGGCAAAAACTTTAAGGAAGTACTGCCTCAATCTATATTCCTTTCAAACCACGCTATTTAAACAAACTTGAATTCTGACTGGAAAACTGAGAATTTGACTTTCAGTAAACGGTTAGTGACACTTTCAATTGTCCCAGCAGTTCACAAGTTTGGTATGTGCCTTTAAATGCAGTAAGCTGAGTAGGATTACCTGTCTTTCATTTACGTGGCCACCTACATGAGGCAAGCACCTTGAAGTTTCCCAGTTTCTGCTGATTAGTACCAAAACAGCATGGTTACTGCTTTGGGGTTTTCCCCACCCCCATGAGAAATAGTGAGTGATAAATCACTGAAAACCAGAAGGAACTGTACAATTGCATTCACCTAGTGGAAAATATCTTTGTGATTTGAAGTATTTATTTATAATCCTGTATTATAGAAGGTTTATCGCACTGAGAGCTTCTGAGAGATTCTTCATACCTTTGTAAAACTAAAAGGGTATTCTAATAATGAACTGAAAAAAAATTCCACAGATGTTATAGGGATTTCTCATTTTCTTCCGAAACAAAGGCAGTTCTTAAAGACATTAAACAATTCATTTTAGCTTAAACTTAGTAATTGGATAGCATCAGTAATAGTGATACGGAAAATTATGTTTTCAGTCTGCTCAAAACATATTGTCATTATTTAATGAAGCTGTACTATTCTGCTGTGTATTTCTGTTCGCTTATGACCATACTGCTGACTTTCACAAAGATATGGATTGAGGGACTTGGATATGGGTATGGTCTTAGAGGCTTTCATGGTTTGTGTCTCTGATTCATAGTCTGTAATTTTTGGAGTCTCAGCTGTCTTTTGCAAAATCCAAGTATCTTAGAATATTAGTGTATTGTCTGACTGTAACATCCATCCAAGTAGATAAACCACTGTGAGCAAAATGTGAGATCTCTTGATAATGTAGCAGATAGCAACAGAACATGTACTTAGGGACATCCAGCTGTGCAACAAACCTGAAGAGATAGTGTGTCTAAATCCAGAATCCATAGTTTCAGTAGGGACTTCTCTTAAGACTAGGATCTGAAAAGTAGTCGTCTCATAAATGTTACCAGTGGTGGCTCAAACTGTATTTCCAATGTTATAATGTAATAATTACATTCTGGATGCATAGAATAATATAATATTTTTACCTAGTAATTGCTGTGGCTATTCTGCTAAATATAAATTTGAATGGTCTCAATGTGCACTCCACTTGTGTGTGGTGTTGACCTCCTATGGTTTTGTTGTTCTGAGCTACTGTTTCCAAGACATGTTGATATGTTACTCATATTGCTGTGACTCATCTGAGTAGCACGAAAAACTCATAGCTGACAGTAAACATGATAAAAAGCTTCACTGTAAGTTAGTCACTGCCTAGCCTAGTGTAAGTACCATTTTGTCCTAATATTTAATCTTAAAACCTCAAAGAATCTTTGCTATGCCCAGTCACTATCTATTATATCACAAAATTTTAAGTTTGAAGTTGACTCGGTGGCAGTTTTAACTCACCGAGTATACTCTGTTTGGTTTTGTTTGTATCTATATAGAAAAATATAAAATTCATTTTGTGTATTTCAAAACATACACATTTTGTAGATAAGATCTATATATGGAAAGTATGAAAATAAAAATAATTTAATAATTCGAGGTATTATATGATAATCCACTGCCATTTTAATGAACTGTCAATATATAGCCAAAGGGAGATTTTATTATTTTGGTACTGCTTGCCTACAGAGTTATGCTACAATGGTATGAATGTTAATTGTAATGTAGATGTGAATCTTACAGCCAAATATATGAATTACTTGGCTTTGTCAGGAATTCAGCCATCTACAAATACCACTGCATTAGGGCCAGAATTATTGATCTGCTTAATATTGTTGGAGGATGAAATGAGAAGAAAGCAGTGAAGTTTTTCATATAATATATTTAAGGCCAGACATTTATAACTTAACAAATACCCAAAGAATTGGGCCTAGCTGAACAGTATCTTCTTTCTAGCAGCTTCCACGACTATTTTTCCCCCCTTTCAAACTTAGACAAATCCAGCCTTACCTTTGCCAGATTTTTTTTCCCCTATACTAAATAAGCCAAATGGATCAGCCTTCATATAGGCTATATTTTCTACCTGCCTTGTACATTTTTTTGCTACATTTTTTCCAGTTTGCTCTTAAAATGTGTGTGGTACACAAAACTTTGTTCTTTCTGTTTTGAGAGCAGCCTGTGAAATGGAAAATATATTTTAATTTCAAACATAATGCAGTCCTATTAGGATTTCCAGAGATAAAACCCATTGGGTTTTTTTTATTAGCATTCTGCATGTTAATTTCTGGACATTTTCTATTTCTCTGCTGGCCTCCTTTCAGCTCTTAAGTGTCTATGTGTGGTACCCTGAAGAATATGATATGCTGTACCTCTTATTTAGTTGAATTTTCTTACTGCGTTTGGGCACTCCTTCCATGTCACTGAAACATTTTTGAATTCTGGTCTTGCCGTCCATCTTTTAGGCTCTTTTCTATCTGGAAATCCTCTAAGCACTCTGCAAGGTATGTATTACAAAGAGAGCTAATATATAAGTACTGTTGGCCCATTAGAGGGAAAAATAAACTAGTAGCTATTTTTTTCTCTATGAGAAATAATTCACATGTGCACACAGATACCATCAAACACTTTTATAATTATTACCATCAAGCTCAGAAGTTTTTATCCAAACAGCAGTTAAACTTGATGAAAGTTTTAACTCATCGGGTTACATGACTGTGTTTGAATTTCAAGGCCAGGTCAAGTTCTCCTCTGCATCAGTGAAGGTATGTGGGGAGGGAGCACATACATAGAGGAAAACAGTTGGTATTGAGGAGCTAATAATGTATTACTAGACTAGAACTGGTCCAGTGAACGGAAAGTTTTCAGCAGTGCTGCAAGTTAGGGAGGTTCCTGGAACATGTCAAATGGTTTGGTTTAATCTTAGGATAGCTCCAGATGCAGACCAATGGTAAGTGTGATGATAGAAGACAAGCTTCACAAATGCACTAGTGCACACAATGGCAGCTTTCTAAAAATGGGGGTTTTGTACATCAATTATAATTCTATGAGGTTTTTTTAAAGTAGGAAAAATAGACTGTCATGGACAAGTTAGGATTTCTCGTGTGTGTCTGGGGTGGAATGATGGCGAGAGGTTTAGATGTATAAATGATTAGCCTAAACAACTATTGATGTAACTGTCTGAAACTGAACAATGAACTGTTTTTACTCACTATCTTCTCGCACTGTTTTGCTTACACTCTGCCAGCCAATTTTTACAGTTCATAAGATGTCAATAGAAATGCTAAAGCAGCAGTGGTGGCCTTAGGCAGTCCAACAACATGGCATAAAAATAGATTGATGTTAGGAAGTGACATACTGTCATAACCAGTTAGTGCATCAATTGTCTAGTTTTATTATCACTTAAATTTGAAAGGTGATGAAAAGAGATTATGTAAAAAACTTTCCTTATGTTTTATAATCATCTTTGGTTAAGAAAAATGTGAAATCCAAAACACTTCAATAAAGTTAAATTATATGAGCCCAAACATGGAGCTGAGCCAGGCCAATTTAATAGTCTCTAATTAACAGCTTTATATTTCAGCATTATTACTAGGCATTTTTCTTGAAAAACAGTTTCATAATATGTAATGTGACCCTAGGATGAATTTGTAGTTATTGAACATAAACCTAAGTATTGTCTTGCTAAGAAAATGGGTTTACTTAAAAGCAGAGTTTCTGTGCAATATGCTGGTTTTTCAGGTGGAGATGAAGAGTAGAACCAGAGCATGGAACACACACAATATTTTAACTTACAGTAGACTTAATTTAGCTGTTCGTTTTGTTTATTATAAATTTCTTACTGTTAGCAGTAAACACACATAAAGAACATGTCACAGCATTTGGTATATTATGGTATTTTCAGAACAGAGGTAATGAGTAGTTAGCACAAATACTTCCTGAATTCCTCACTGAGGAGAAACTTAATACTGCACTGACTTAGAACTGAACACATGCCTCTTTTGAAAACAGAGGACAAAGTGCAAAGCTATTACAGTCTGTATTAGTCAGTTGAGTTTTTGGAAGTGCTTGGAAAAGTGCTTTGGGATTTGGACATAATAATATTTTATAATTTTAGATAGGGATAGGAAGTGAGATTACTAGGAATTTCTTTGCTGTTCTTACAAAGAAGAACAGCATCAGCTCTTCTTACAAAAGAGATTGTTTTCCTTTCCTCAAGAGGCTAAAGTGTTGGCAACCTAGGTTGTTCTTTTAGAGCATGGTTTTGGACTTAAAAACTGCGCTTGTAAATCTTTTCTGTTCTCAATGACTAGATGTGGTTGAAATGTCCAGTTGGAGAAAGTTTATAGCTGTCTTTTTGTGTGTATAAATCCAGCCTTTGCTCTGATTCTTCAGAGGTACAAGTTCTATGGTACAGATGGCAGGCCAAGACCAAATGTCAGTTACAGGGCACTTGCAATACCTTCTGATTTTTTGTACTCTGTGATAAAACAGGACAGTGGACCATCAGTGTCAGTCTTTGTTTCAAAACTCTTACCTAAGCAGCTCCAGGTGTGCTTTGGCTTCTGTCATTTTTCATCTCTGCTCAGATTACCAGTTGCCCAGCTAGCAGTCTGGAGCTGAAAAACTGATCAGTACACAGCTTACATAACTGTGCAAGCTTGTTTTTGGTATGAGAATCCACAGACGTCTCAGTGTCTGATGATGCGTATAGGAACAGAGTGTGGACAGCAGAAATTCTCAGGGAAAGTCTGAAGCTGGTACTCTCTCCTGCTCTATAAATGAAATTCCTCAGGTTTTTTTGAAAGCGTTTCCCCGAATCTGCAGTTTTTCACAGTCATATTTGGAAAGCTATAATTAATAGATACTTTCTTCTATTTTCAGCTTCTTTGTAATACTGGCCATGCTGAGGAAAAGCTAGGTTTTACCTATGACAGCATCATAATATGGTAAGTAGTAAAGAGACTAGAGAAATCCTAAAGAATTTCACTTGTTTTGGTGCAATTGAATAAACTTCATTTGTATTTTTGACCTAGAATTTTGTACTTACAATGTATTTGAAATTTCATAATGCAAACATACAGTCTACAAATATTTTAATCAGTAAAATCAGAAATAGATTATTCACTTTGGGGCAAAGAGAGAAAGCCCCTCCCAATTTAGAAGTGTAGATTTCTTGATTATGTTCCTCACAGAGGTAGAAGTACCTGTAAATATTTCAGTAGTTACATAAAGCAATTCTAATAAAATGGTACACCTACAAATTATAGAGCATACTCTTGATGTAGAATCAGGATTTGAAGATCATTATGTTATATTGGTATGCATATGCCCATGTAGCACTGCTTTCCCTGCTACCAAAATGCAGGGAATATACTGTGTAGATACTTTAAAGTGGAATTTCTATCTATTTTGTGGCCATTTCTGACTGTCAAATATAACTATGTGCTTATTTCCACACAGATGTTGGTAAATTTGTCTTGAGGACCACCGGTAGTGACAGAAGCAACTGAGATCTAGCATTTAGTACATTTCTGTGTTTCTTTAATTTAGATCTCACTTTAAAATAAAAAGCTTAGGGAAGATAATTACCCTTTAAATAAAATGTTGGGAAGCCTTGTGTAATCAGTTATGGAAATATTGTAAGTAATTTTCTTAAATAGAATGGATGTCTTTATGTTTTTGACTAGCTGTATGTTTTCATTGAATTTTCACTACTTAAAGGTAGTAATGTGTCCCTCTTTGGTAGCTTTTGCATTTGAATGTTGAATGTCATGATAGTGTTGTTCTTGGTAGTGGTCTCACTGGTCCAGTTCTTTAATTGGTCTACAGCTTCCTCATGAGGGGAAATGGAAGCACAGGCACTAATCTCTTCTTGGTGGTGACCAGTGACAGGACATGAGGGAATGGCCTGAAATTGTGTCGAGGAGGTTTAATTTGGATATCAGGGAAAGGTTCTTACTGAGATAGTGGTTGGGCAGTGGAACAGCTCCCCAGGGAAGCGGTCACAGCACCAAGCCTGACAGAGTTGAAGAAGTGTTTGGACAGTGCTCTCAGGCACATGGTGTGATTCTTGAGGTGTCCTGTGCGCGGCCAGG
The DNA here is from genome assembly GCA_013398175.1 of Climacteris rufus. Lineage (NCBI taxonomy): Eukaryota > Metazoa > Chordata > Aves > Passeriformes > Climacteridae > Climacteris > Climacteris rufus. Next base: position 614,057 of record VZRZ01000978.1, read on the forward strand.
AGCTGGACTTGATGATCTTTGGTATTAAGAACACTCCCAGTATCAACACAGGCTGGGGGTTGAACTGATTGAGAGCAGCCCTGCTGAGCAGGGCCTGGAGGTGCTGCTAAATTAGAAGGTGGACATGAGTCACCAGTCCCATGTCCAGTCATGAAGTCTAGAAATCTAACTTTTCTGGGCTGCATCCAAATCAGCATTGGCAGCATATTCATTTACAGAAAAGATGGTCTTGAAGCAATTCCCAACTTGGTGCTTGTCCTCATTTGAGACAAATTTAATAGAAAATCCCATCCAAACAGAAGGTGGTTTTCATCAGCCCCTCCCCCACCAGGTTCGGAAAGAAATTTCTCAGAAGAAAATGAAAAAAACCCCTGTTTATTCACGCACAATATGCATGCAGACACAGCAAAGATAAAAAAACAAATGAGTGTCAGATAATAAACCCTCCAAAAGGGAAAAAACCTCAGTAGAAAGTCCCAGAGTCCCTTCTGTTGGGTAGTCCTCCAAAGCTGGGGTCTTGGCACAGGCCACACCAGGCCTCCCCGGGCCTCGGGGGGAAAATGTTCCCTTGATGGTCCGCACCTCAATTCCAGGTAACGATACAGGTCCAAGGAAAAGATAAAAAAAGAAAAAAAAGAAAAAAAAAACAGAGGTCCCAGGGAAAACGAAAAAAAAACGAAAACTGGCAAAAAGCAGAGGAGGGAAAAAAAAAAAAGAAGAAAAAACGCTCCCTCTCCCTGCCACGGCAGGCAACCTGCAGGAGAGCTGGGGGGAAGAAGAAGAATCCTGGGGGAGTAACCTTGTTCTGGAAGAGTCCACTGAGAGGAAGTCCATTCCTCTTGTGTAGAAATATCACCTTGTACTGCAAGTTCTGTACACACAGCTGACGATGGGAATATAATATTGGGGGAAATGATACAGTCACCTTAAGACAGTGCTGAAAGTAATAATCAGTTCATCTTTATTTGCAAGTGATGTTGCAGCCTTTCTGATTTGTCTAGGTATCTCCTGGGAGTAGGCTCCTGTTCAGGTGACTTACCCAGGCCAATTAATCACGGAAAGATTCTGAAGATTTCTTTTCTTTGGTGTAGCTGATACGTGTTCATGACAACTCTAGGATAAGAAAAGAAAAAAGCCACTGATAGAAGTAGAAATTCAGTCTCACTGGGAGATGTACTTTCATTCTTAGATGTTCAGTGAAAAATCCTACTAGATTATGTCATTGGGAGGTTGAGGATTCCCATCCCACCCAGCATGTTGTAATGGAAGAGGGACTGATCTCTTGAGGGCCTTCAAAAGGACAGTGTTCTACTTCATGCTTTCTAGCTCCATTTCTAGAGTTCTTCCATCTCTCATTTCTTCCTGTCTATTTTACTCTACCTGTTAATTTTCTTGGACCAATATTGTGTTCAGCTGTTTTGTCAAATAACAGGTTGTGTACAGGTTTTGGTTACGTACCATTTCATGGATGTACAAGCTGTTATTTGGGGAATAAAACTGGGAATAAAATTGGTTTGCAGCTTTTTCAGATTAGTAGATTGTCTACATCTGCTGACCAGGGTGAGGGCTTGCCTTCTAGGTTGCACATGAGAATGTCTGAAAGTCAGAAAATTAATTCAGAACATTTTTTTTAAAAATAATACTTCTTGTCTTAAGTGAGTGAGTAGTAGCTGCATGTCAGATGGTGAAGTCTGCCTGCTGCCTGATAGTTTTTGTCCCTCTTGTTTTCTTCATTTTAGTCTGAGATTAGCTTTACTAAATGAAGCAAAAGAGGTGCGAGCAGCAGGGTTGCGAGCCCTCCGCTATCTTATTCGAGACTCCAGTATTCTCCAGAAGGTGCTAAAGTTGAAAGTGGATTATTTGATAGCCAGGTAATTTTTCTTTCTTATTCTTGAAAATTGTAAAGTTGTAAATAATTTTCTTTTTCATGATTGAGACAGGTGAGAAGTGTTTTCATATTCTTATACTCTTAATAAGTAGTTTTATAAGAACCGTTTTTCTTCAATAGAATAATGTTTCACCACACCAGATAATCCAAATAAAATGCTGTCCTAATATATGATATATTAAAAGTAATCAAAGAACTTGTCTTTTTAATCCATTAATTATAAATTAATAAGGTTGAAATATTAATAATTTCCATGTCTTATGTTGTGATATGGGAGTTGCATGATTCCTTGTATTACCTTGGTGCTTCAGAGCCACCAGGACAAAGTCAGAGCTAAAAAGTGGTTCATACCCAAGAATTTGTAATGTAAGCATAACCAATAACACAACAGAAGAATACCAAAGGGTAAACCAACAGTGACATAATAAAATCAGCATGATGATTAGATGTAAATAATAGCATTTTTAGTGCTTCCTGTAATAACTTTTTTTGTTTAATATGCTGATATAGATGTGTGTGAATTTGTTTATAAATATAGTCATGTAGTTTTAGTGTGCTGTTTAATTAGTTGGAGCAGAAGGACTTTCCTGATATGAGAACACTCAAAATGTGTTGATGTGAAACGTTACAAATAGGTTTGGTCTCATTTGCAAATGAAAAATGCAGCTAACTTAGAAAATAATTGTAGAGACATTATGCTTTGCCATTGTCTATTTCAGAACATTCTACTGACTTAATTATAATGAAGATAGCTGAAAAAATATAAACCAAGGCTAATTGATTCATCTCATAATGAGTATGTTTGCTGAAAAACACAGGTTTTAAATAATAAGTCAGTTCTTTTTCTTCTGTTTATTCATGCACATAAATACTAACATGAGTTGTTAACCGTTAAGGTGAAAGTTACTGTTTACACTTAAAAAATGTGTTTTTTAACCTACTTTAGGTGCATTGACATACAGCAGAGTAATGAAGTAGAAAGAACACAAGCACTTCGATTAGTCAGAAAGGTAAAATCTCCTGTGTATGGTTGTATTTGCTGTGCCAGTCAGTTGTGCTGGCTCCATCAACATTGTTTTTTCACACAGTCTCCAATGCCTTGCTTTGCCTTGATCATGTAATATAGGTGATAATTTAAATGACAGAAAGAAAAGTAGTGAACAGACTCGTTTTGATTTTACAATTTTACCATTTCTAATTTTGAGTGCGCTACAAATTCTTGCTGATTTTCCCTTGAGAGAGGTCATACTGGCCAAGGCTTGGGAAACATTTATCAGAGAGTGAATGCAAAAGCATAAAAAAAAGTTAAGTTTCAGCTTATGACTTGACTTCATAGTATAGTCTGTTTAAGCATCTGTGAGTAATTTGAGAAATGAGACAAATTTTCATAATTGAAGTAATCACTCAAGGAATGCTTATAGACTTACTGCTTTATTCATAGTGTTCGGTGCTATCCGTAGGGTTTTGTCTCAAATACTCAATAAGACATGGTTAGTCTGTGATGGTTGCTGTACTGCATATCTGTGGATATGAGATGTTTGAAAATATGGTAGCTGCATTTTCAAGTACATCCTAGAGAAATTGGCATATATAGCCACTACATATATTCAGGAAGTGTAATATTCTGCCTTTGTGCTGGACTTCACTGTTCTTTATTGTGCTTATATTCTTACAAAAACTACCAAAGACTTGAGTAAAGTTTGAAGTAGTTGAAGAATGGTACCCCAGGAGCACTGCCTGTGATACCTCTTTGTGTATTTTAAACCCATATATATGTGTGTTTTCTGTCTTACAGAAAATAAGATGTACTTGATTAGCAATTGTGCCAAAAAAGAGAGTTTTAAATATTAAACACTACTACCTCCTCCAAACCAAAATAAGTGAAAAAGAAACAAAAAACCCTTACCATAAAGGAATGGGTCCTTGAGGAAATTGCAATTTATAAAAGTTCTTTGCTAATCTACTTTGAAATAAGAGCTTCAGTGTAAAGTCAAAAAAACCCTTAAATCAGAAGATGGAATGGAAACACATTTATAATTGGTTTTATTTGGGTCAGAAATTTGTCCTCATTAATTCTGGGCTTTTTTGAGTATTTCCTGCATGAGCAAAAGCTTCTGTCTTGCATGAAAGAAGAGACAGCAAGAGAAACAAATCCATTAGTTTGATTTGAAAAAATGATCATCAAAGAGAAACTTTTAAGAAATCACACAGGTGACCACCAGTGCTTTTTTTCTCCATCATTATGCAAGGGTATGTGACGCACCAAGTTGCATCGTATGTACGTGCTGTGCAGCAATGCTTGTGGTTCTTTGAAGCTGAGAACTGTGTTGATGAAGTCTTGTTTAGCATCTTTTGCTACTTAGCTACAACATTCTGTTTTCTTAAAAGACAATGTCAGACTGAGAAAAAGACACCCAACTTGGCTGTTTTTTTCATGTGCTGTCTAGGTTACAGCAGTTAAGTGTGCTTGGGCATAGAGCAGTCAGTACTCAAGAAATTCTCTGGCAAGGAATACTGTGACACGCTTCCTGAACAGCATATTCTGTGTTTTCGCCCTTACTTTCAGTGACCCTGCTCTTGCCCTTTTTTTCTACCTTTCTCTTCATCTTCCTCAGTGTCTCAGACTCAGTGATTTGATGCCAGAATTCCTAAAAGATTATATAAAGGTCTAGGAGGGTTGAATAAATGGCAAATAAAACAAACAAAGCGAACGGATTTGTTCAGAAGATAATTTACTGTGAAACTGAACTGGGTTTCTCCAGTATCACAGAACTGTTGTTTTCAGTTTCAAGATTTCCTTCTTTAACCTCACCTTTGGTAGTAAAAATGTCTTACGTGAGAATAGTGTGGATTAAAATTTAAAAGTTCTCTCATTCTCATGTCTTTCTTTTCATAGAGAGGAACTACAAAATATAAAATATTAATTCTGCTTTATGAATTTAGAAAAAAACACTTATTCATAAACTTGTTTTAAAAATGTTAGGTTAAAGTAGTATAGAAAGATTAAAAAAAAAATTTTTGAACTTGGTTTCCAATAGTTTTTGAAGGCTTTGAGTGCTCAGTGTTTGTTTTGACTGTAATCACCTCTACCTTTCCTAGTAAAAGCTTTGTGATTTAGTAATGACTTCAGCCATGAGAGAGTGGCATGAAGTTGCTTCAGGAAGTGGTCTTCTATCTAATAGAAGTCAATAAGACAATTTTTTAATAATTTAATAGTCAGGGTGCTTTCTTTTTATAGCAGAAGTCAGGGTTAGATGTGATATGAACCATCTTCTTTCTTCCTCTTTTTTAAAGGAATCTTAAAAGACGAAATTCATAGTCTTTATTATTTATTTCATCTTAGCTACTTGTAAGTAGCTTTGGTCTAAAGACCAAGACCTGTCCTTGGTCTTTAGAACTTGTAAAATTTTAATACCTAAAGCAGACATAAAACAAATACAAGAGTTTGTTTGTTCTGCTAATGTATTTAGAATCAAGAAACCTTTACTTCTTATATCTTAAAACCAAGGAAGACAATGAAGCAGAATAGCCTTAAGAGGCTGCTTGTGTCCTCACAGGAAGTATATGTTCATATCAGTAGAAAACAGGTTGTAGTTTTTTAGAGTGGATTGGTACACCCATTCTGTTGCTTTTCTTGTTTCTTCATGCCAGTGTAAAAGTGAAAGACTGTGTGGGTGGGGAAGAACTAGTTTTTTCTTTAGAGACCTATCATCAAGCTTCCTGTGTTGTTGGCATGAACATGTTTAACACTAAGCTTCTCAAAAACATATCGTAAAGATAGATTTCTTAAAACTCTTCCAATATGTTGGTCATAATGATTGACCCCTTCTCATTTTAACATCTCTGCAGAAAAAGGTAAAAAGTAAATCATCTTTACACAAATATCTGTAGCACATCAAAAGGAGATGTGAAGTGAATACAGGGCAAAACATTTTTGGAAGAATTATGAACATAACACTGGTTTTGTTGGAAACAAGATATGATAAAACCGTGGAAAACTAGCCTTAATTTTTCAGATGTTTGATGGATATTGTGTATTTTTTATGTCTCACTTTTATTTATTAGTGGGGAAAAAGTTACATGTTTGAGTGGGCTATAAAACATTACACTGTTCCTTTTTTAAGCAGTCAGACAAAAACCTACTTCCTCCTTGGTAATACAGCTGTTTAGTGATATTCTTGTTTCAGAGTCATATGTGTATTTAATTTTCACAAATTAAAAAAGTGTAAGCAAGGAGCTACTCAGCCTTTGTAATCAAAGCCTCACTTTGGGGATGGTGAAGAGTTGGTGGTATTGGTTGGTTAGGAGTGGCTTTGTTTACCTTTAGTGCGTGCACAGGATCTTGCTCCTTAATCTGGTGTGAATTCTGAGTGTCCCAAGTTAACAGCTGAGGCTTTCCATGATGCAGAACATCCTCAGTAGAGTAAATGAGCATTGGCTATTAACTTATTTTCCTATTCTGTCTCAAATTTGTTTAAAATATTTTGTAATTGAAGAATTACTTGATTAATGGATGCAGGTCTTTTTTCCATCTTTGCTTTTCAATTTAACATGTTTAAAGTGTGTCTGGTTTTTGTGCCATAGCTATATAACTTAGGACAAAGTTGAATTATGTTGCAGTTCTAGGATGATGAGGTACTATGCAACAGAATATAGGGTTATTACCGACAGCTGCATCCCAAAGACAATAGAAGCTGCTGCTGTTGACTATCCTTTTTTACAGTTTGCAGCAATCTAAGGATCTCTGTACAAAAGAGATATTAGTCTTGGCTAATTAAACAGTTAAATAGGTATTGAATTGTCTGCTACAATATGAATGAATTCTGTAGGTAAGTTTGTAATCTATTCTGTGTTATTGGGTAATGTTCTTTGTCAATAAAGATACTCTTGGAAAAAAGCCTGTGTAGGGTGGTCATAATTCTCACTGCAATGGTTATCTTTTAAATTCTTTCTTATTAAGATAAAATACAAAAATAAACTGAAGCAGAAAGAGAATGGTAAAGTAAATTGACAAACAAATTGAAGTTGAAAGAATTTCGAGAGCAAAAGAAATAGTTATGAAGATTCACCAGAGACAAACAAGTAATAGATGGAGTGGTCTGTGTAACTGTATGTGGGAAACAGCATGCTGGTGAATATGTGAGTGTATTTAGAGAAATATGAAGAAACCAGAGGGCTTTTTCTTTCGTTTTTGGCAGATGATCACTGTGAATGCTTCACTGTTCCCCAGTTCTATTACTAATTCTTTGATAGCAGTCGGAAACGATGGTCTTCAAGAAAGGGACAGAATGGTTCGAGCATGTATAGCCATTATCTGTGAACTAGGTAAGATAATTTTTCTTAATTAGTTTTCAGTTTTGATGTGGTTGTCATTAAAAATATTTGTTTAATAATGAATTAGATGTTAAGTGTTCTCATTGTCAGTTTCATGGATTTTAGTCATTAGCATGATATAAACCAAAATGACTTAAAATCTCTTTATGTATAGTACCAGAAAGTTTCAGGTTTTCTTCTTTCCTTCAAGGCTTGCCAGTTTTTGATTTAGCTTAAAAACATTTCTCTGCTGCAGTTGGTGTTTCTTAAACTAATGAATTTGATATAGGGAGAATTCCATACACAAGACACTGACAAATTTGCAAGAATTCAGAGAACTACAAAACATCTTCCTTTAAAACATTCTTGAAGCGGGTACTGTAGTTACTGGGACAGTGGCTTATACGAAATCCCTAAAGTTTCATTTGGCTGCTGATTTTTAAAGTTTTTATATTTTAGTATCAATATTTTATTCATGTCAGTCCAGTGAAGCACGAAACCTCTTTATGGGAAATCCAGTATAACTTCTATATAGAAACTTGGTTGGGCATTCAGTTGGGAAATGGCCCTATGCTGGAGGCTAACTGACCAGTCCTTTTGTATGTGATAAATGAGTCCAAAATTTCAATCCATTGCTAGTGTCAACCAGTTTCATTAAGAGCTTTAAATGTGCCTCAGCAGTGTTCAGGACAAATAAGATACATGTACTAAAGAGATGACAAGTTTGTCATATGCCATGAAATGTTTTATCTTCTATCACTGGTCAAAATGACTTGTTTTTCTGTATTTAGCACTTCAGAATCCCGAGGTGGTGGCTCTTCGCGGTGGTTTAAGTACCATCTTGAAAAATGTGATTGATTGTCAGCTAAGCCGAATAAATGAGGCTCTGATAACTACAGTTTTGCACCTCATTAATCATCCAAAGACCCGACAGTATGTGCGAGCAGATGTAGAATTAGAGGTGGGTGCAGTTTTACTTGTTTAGTGACAGAAATTAAACATTGTATTACTTATTAAAATGTTTAGTTTTTGTCTCAGATTTCACCCTCTGTGTTTAGTGCACCATGTCTAAAAGATAATATTTTAGCCTAAGAGCCTAAGATTTATAAAGCAGGCATAATGTGATAGTTTGCAATGGGACTGAGGAAAGGGCAATAGTGATTTAACTGTATTTTCATGTGAAAATAATGCATGTCTTTCTTTTGTTTAGCGTATTTTAGCCCCTTACACAGATTTTCACTACAGGCATAATCCAGACACAGCAGAAGGACAACTCAAGTAAGTGTTACTGCTGCTGTTTGTGCTATCAGTTATGTTTATGGTCTTGAAATTAAGCTGTGTTTCTTTCCAAATACTCAGTTTTCTGAAGCTGAATACAATAGGCCAGAATACAACTTCCTAAAATACTGTTAACCATTTAAAATTTAAATGGACTTGTTTAGCCTAGAGAGGGGAGAGTTAGGGGACACCTTCTTCTGAATATCAGCCGTTTTAATATCTATGAAAATACTTTCAAGGTGACGTAGGCAGGACTCTTCGTCGTGGTGTAAGTTGAAAGGACAAGAAGCAACAGAGAGAAATTGAAGCAAGAAAGATTTCAACTCAGTTGCAGGGGCAGGGGGAGGCGATTTTCTGTGAGGCAGGTTGAATAGGCTGTCCAGAGGGGTCCTGCAGCCTTCACTCATGACAGTTTGTAACGCCCAGCTGGATAAAGCCATGAGTGTTTTACAGGTATTCCAAGCTGAAGTACAGGAGCTTGTATACCTCCCAAAGCTCTGGACACTGTAGAAGGCATGTGTAATACACACTACATTTGCTAAATTCTTGCAGGGGGGTTGAACTAGATGGCCTTTAAAGGTCTCTTCTTACCCAAACCATTCTATGATTCTATAACCTGGCCTAGTCTGATAACTGATGATTTTTTTGTGCAGGAATTTGGACTAGAGAGAGAAACCTATTGAGATGGCTTCCAAGTTAAATTATTCAGGGTTGTTAATTACCAAGTGGGATTAGATGCTTAGGTCTGGATGCTGAATAAAGTCCAAATCTTTACATCCTTGCTGTAGACTTACTGTCAGTGAAGGTGTAGAGTGATTCATCTGACCTCTATATTTATTTACTTCTTGATGTTATGCTCCTCCTGTGGAAACTTCCCTGGAAGAGGAAAAGTACAATACTTAAAAATTCTAAACTTTGTTGTGTGTGTGAATACATATGCACTCATATATGTTATGCATGCATGAAAAATTTCTCTTACTTTGGATTTTGTCTCCCATTTAAATCTCAGTTGACTACATTTTATTTGCTGTGCTAGTAATACTGTTTGTTATATAGTAATTAACCTGTATTGTGACATTTTGTTGTTTTAATGGCAGAGAGGACAGAGAAGCACGGTTCCTAGCTAGTAAGATGGGAATAGTGGCAGCATTTCGATCATGGGCAGGTAAGGTTTGTTTCTTTTTTTGAACCTGGGTGATTGGAAGTGTGATTTTACTTTCTAGTATAAACACCACAGAACCTGTCTCATTTGACATGTCTAATTTCTATCAATACCTTCCTACACTGTTACTCTAATATGTATTTTGATACTGTAAAATTGGAGGATGCATGCATAGTTTTCTTAGATGACTGACAAGGCAAAGCTTTTCCTCTCCCTTTGTAAAATGCCTTGTAAATGATACCTTGGTGGTCATTCTTGAAATTTAGTGGGGGAAAGGATGTTTAAAATAATACCGTATCATAAGAATTTGCTTTTGAGATGGTTCTGCCACTGTAAATGAGAAACCTTGTTGTCTGTGTTAAGAGGTATTGGCAAAATAGTTTCACTAGCACCTCCTTTTTTTTACCAACTGCTGTAGCTGAAGAGAAATTGCAAATGGACATAGTTTGCTATTTTTCATGTAGAAGGCATTTCTAAATCAAAAGAGTAGGGTTTTTTTCATTGCACTAAATCCTTTCTCTGCAATATTACAGTATATAAGATCAAGGTACTGCCTCAGGGACTGCTCATTCTTTCAGTCAAGACAGTGTACTGCGAATTTAGACGGAATCAGTTAATATAAACATTTACCAACATTTTGAGTGGGGTTTTTACAGGCTGTACTTAGGAAAGGTTCAGGCTGTTTTGTGACACTATTTGTGTTATTTTTTAAGTTCTAAAAATGAAGGCTAAGCTTAATTTTAATACCCAGGTATCCTTTAATTTACTTGTGTGTTCTCACATGCTTAGAAGGGAAGAATATGACAACTTTCAAACTTCCAGGAAACAGTTTCGGATAGGAGTGTTACTGCATCTTCCTATACTCAGGCACTTAGATCTAACAGCTGTTAGAATTCACCTGAGACTAAAAGGAACTGAATAGTTTGTTAGGTTAAGGTACAGCTTTTGATTGAGAAATTCCTCACAGTTCTGCTAAGATAATGCAGATAACCTTTCAGTGTTAAGACTCTTTCTTTATCAACCATTTTGTCTTTTTGTCATACGTTATTTTCACAACTGTTCACAGTAGGAAGGATAAAAGTAGCAATATTTTTTAATGGGGATATAAACATTAGTGATTAGGAATTTTTGTTAAATATCATTGGCTGGGAAGGAGATAATGTTATAAAGGTGAAAATGTTTATGATTAGTAATTTTTTTGTGTGTGCTTGTTTTCAAACTGGAAATCAAATTTAACTATGTGTCTGTTGCCCTTTTGTTGATGAGGTACTATTATTATACATTTAATGTTTTCTAGGTATTATCAGCCTGTGTAAACCTGGAAATTCTGGGATTCAGTCTCTTATTGGGGTACTCTGTATACCAAATATGGAAATACGGGTAGGTGGTAAATATTTAGTACTGATGTAGGAATAATACTGGATGTTTTAATTAAGTTATTCCTACTTCTTAACAATGTAGTGGTTTAAACACAGATTCAAGTTATAAGACAGCAGTCCTTGAGTTTATTTAACCCCCAAGTTCAAGTCTAATTAGATTATAAAATTCCTGTGAAATTGGGAAGCACACCATGTATATCTGAGAAAATGGAGGAGAGAAAAGTAGATAAATTGTTCACAAAGCAGGTTTACAGTAGCTGCAGTTACAAGTTTAAAGCGTAATAATCAGAGTTGAGTCCCAGGTAAAAAAAAAATTTCTTCATAAATTAACGTTATCAAACAAAGACATTTATGATGCCAGCTGTAACTGTTCTAAAAATCTGCAGTCCAGGTAGCCTAGCCTGAACTTCTATAGAATTCATAGTGACAATAAGGGACCAGTCAAAAGTAAGAAAGCCCCATCCTTTCTTCCCTTCTCCAGTTTATTTCAGTTTATGAAGAAAACCCTGTAACAAGTGCACCAGGTTTAGCCCCCTAGAAATCTGTATTTCAGTATTGATAGTGAAAAAAAGGACAACCTTTTTGTAAATCTGTAAAACTTCTGTTGTGTTGTGTTTCCTTTCATAGCGAGGTCTGCTTGAAGTTCTCTATGATATCTTTCGCCTTCCACTTCCTGTTATTGCAGAAGAATTTATTGAGGCACTTCTCAGTGTAGGTAGGTATTTAAAACAGGTCACATAAAAATTCTGTCTGTTACACTCCTATACAAATTTGAAACCTTTGCTGTCTCTTCTGAATTCCAAAATGCCTTAATATTAACTGTTTTATCACTGAATTCATTGAGTGCTCTGAAGCCCTGTTTAAAATTCTTTGTCAACTGTTAATTGTCTATCTGCTGACTATCCCCATTGCCCTTAGGCTTCTGCTTTTTCAAGAGCAAGTGCATGCTTTTTAATGTCTTTATATTTAGCAAAGTTAGTATTTTATCTTTACAATTACTCCTTTGTAAATCCAGGAGTATTCTCTGCTCTTTTTACTTATTTGTTGCAAACTTGTTACTTTGATATATGGATGCACATTGTAAAATTTTAGGTGCTAATGGTGTTTTCTGTTAAACACATTTAATGTGTTTATGAATTTAAAATGTCATTGTTTTTGTTGACACTTAGATACAATCTTTGTCCTAGCTCTTAAGGTACCCTTGCTTTGTTCAGGAGTATGGAGTAGATGACTTGGTAGAGATCCCCTCTGCCAAAATATTCTGTAATTTGAAATGACCTGAAATAACATTTCCTGTCAAGGATTATTATTTACCTACCAACAGCCATTAAATAATACTGTGAAAGCCAGTATTATAATTACCATTGTCCATATATTCTTGTTCCAGATCCAGGCAGGTTTCAAGACTGCTGGAGACTTTCTGATGGCTTTGTAGCTGCTGAAGCTAAAACTGTATTACCCCATCGTGCCAGGTCAAGGTGAGGATTTAATGGACTTAGTCTAAACCCCTTTTTTTGTTTTGTTTTGTGGCAGTATGGACAAAACATGTCTTGCTTATGTTCTTGCAGGAAGAATAAGAAATATACTTTCTAAACTGTTTCAATGTTTTTTTTCTCTTTAGGCCTGATCTCATGGATAATTACTTGGCTTTAGTGCTTTCTGCTTTTATAACCAATGGACTGCTAGAGGTAATTAATGACTTTAAGTTTTAATAGATGCTTGGTACTTTTTTTCCTACAGGTGTTCACGTAAGATGCTACACATTAAATGTGATAATTTTTTACTTTTTGAAGGGTCTGGTCGAGGTGATCACAAGTAGTGATGACCATGTATCTGTCAGAGCAACTATCCTTTTGGGAGAACTTTTGCACATGGTAAGTACAACTTATTGTAACTACTTCTATCTATAAATAGATATTTGCTATTATAGCACTGACTTTGTATTCCAAGCTTGGAACCTGTAGTTCTCTTCTGACCAGTGGGTTAATTCAACACTACATCTTCTGGCACTTCATATATTAAAACCAATATTAATCCATAGGAAGATTGTTTGGAAAGTGTTGGAAGTGCTGGGGGTTCTGCTCCTAGGAAATCTGTAGCTCTGACTCTCACCAGTGCACTTTCTGGCATAGTAGCCAGTTGTATTTTTAAGCTGGAATCCTGCAAATGCACCCATCAGTTACTGTCTTTGGGAAAGGGACCATTGCTGATTTTTGCTTTTCTTTGAACAATGGTCAGTAGGCCTCTGACAATGTGTTTAGCCTTTCTGCCTCACAGGGTAGCCAGATGAAATTTTTTCATGTTCAGCTTGATGTGGTTTCATTACTTGATATTACTCATTCAGGCAACTCCATCTTGGTGGAGCTCTCTTTCAACACTGCTGTGGGTAGCTCCTGCGGCAGGGAAACCTTTGCTTCATTCCATTCCCATCGGCCTGACTTAGCTTTTACAGTGGCTTCTCTCACTTAATCTAAACTGATCTCATCCTGAGATGATGCTGATTTCATCAGCACTCCAGCACTACCTTTCAATTTGGCTTTCTGTAATATTACATGCTATTTTTCTGGTTTCCTGAATACTTTTGGATGGGAGTGACTGTGAACTTACATTGCAGTATGCTGCACAGCATAGGTATTTATTTATTTTCTGAAGAGATGATCTCTTAATCAGATGTGATTACTGTTTATCCAAAACTGAAAAAATATTTGTATTTTTATTTAGTTTTTAGAAATCTAAGCAATTTCTTTATCCATATTATTCTTTAGTTTCAAAAAATATTTGCAGAACTACTTGCGTTTATTAAAAGCAGTTTAATGTGTAGTATCTTAGGAAGTTTTGTTAATTAATTGGGGGGTTTTGTGCAGTAATGTTTTAGTAGCAATCATCAGTTTTAATTGGATTTCTGATTTTAGGCATTTTCAGTACTTTTATGCACATGACATAAGCATATCTGATGCTTTTCAAGTTTTTGCATATTTCCACTTAAACACCAATGTAAACAATATGGATTATAAAACTCTGAAATCTGAATTTGTCTTAAGTTAAAGTGTGTTTCAGGTTGATTAGTTATACACCATTTTGAATTTGTAATCTATAATTATGCACTGACATAAAGCAAAAAGTAGTTTTCTTGTCGTGAATTTGTGAAAGTCTTGTGAAAACTGGTAGATTCCTTAAATGTTGATCCTAAAAAGATGGCTGAAATTGTTGTAGTAAGTTATTGTAACTGGTGTTTTGTTGTTTTCTGTTTTAGGCAAACACAATTCTTCCTCATTCTCATAGCCATCACTTGCACTGCTTACCAACTCTGATGAACATGGCAGCATCCTTTGACATCATGAAAGAGAAAAGACTGTAAGAATTCTAAGCTACATTTAAAAGCATAAAGCTCTGTCACAATATGCCATCTTCTGGGTACTTTACACAATTCAAACCTCCTAATGAAAGAAGTAAAATAATAGATTTGCATGTCTTTAATATGTATTTCTTCAATTCGTATGTTCTTAGTTGCTTTTTATGGTAGAAGACAAAGTGTATTGGATTTTTTTTAATAGGAAATGTGTTTGTTTATTACTCTTGGCATTTCTGATCTGTCTTGTCAGAGTATTCTGATAAAAATATCATAATGTTCTGTTTTGTCTTTCGTGGTGTTCTCAGTGATAAATCACAATTTTTCCAAACTGCTACTTTGAAATGATAAATGCCACCTGTAGAGTGCTTCCTAAAAGTGTAGTGCTCTTCTGCTTTTTGTTTTGAAGGTTTCATATATGTCAGTAGAAGATTTTAGTAGGCAAAGACACAGTTAGTTTTCCAAAAAGGCGTATCTGAAATTTCATCAGAGACTTTTTTTACATGGTCAAAGCAGTGGGGTGAGAGGAAGGATGAAGAGCAGAAGTGATATGCTTGTGGATTATCTGCAGTTGTTTTGCTTTTTGGCATGTCTGGACATACGTGATAGAATAGTGATTGAAAGAAAGTGATTTTATAGAAGTAATATTTTTTTATTTGGGGATCTTGGCATTGGTCAACACTAAGCACGGATTTATACTCTGAAAAACTGTAACCTGGATTACAGATTAAATAATTTCGATAAGTGAACAAATTCAAAGGTATTTGTTTGAAAATAAAATAAAAACGCACTCCTACACTGCGAAAATTTTTGTTTATGGGGAGGAAATATAAACTTAATTCCTCCTTATTTTTAGACATTCCTATTATTATTTGCTTGGTAGGTGGGGTTTTTTTCTGCTACCGCTATTTTGTAATTAACTGGTTTTGCCCTTGTCAGCTGTCATTTCTGTTACTCTCTATCTTTTCCTGGAAACCTTCTTACATGCTGTTGCTGAACTATTTAGATACAAGAGCAGGAAGTGTACTATTGATGCTCCTGCCAGCCTCAGGAGGAGGCAGGGGGGATAAGAATGTATGAGAAATACTTTGTTACTCTAAGTTGAAGCTGGTGCCCTCGACTATCAACTTTACTGCAGCATGTTGATGTATTCTGACATCTCACAATGGAAATCAACTTTAAACTTTACAATGTCTTCTCTCAACTGTGACAAACACCACTAATTGCAGAGTAGAAGGAAAATTATCAGTAAGGATAATACTTCAGTGCTAGAAACTCTGAATGATAACTTTCTGTATAATTTCAATATGAGACTAAGTCTTGTGGATATATGGAAACGTTTCTCAAGAAAATACTTTTTGTTTCATTTGCATCAGAATTGTTGAATTCTTGATCAGATCTTTCTTGACCTGTTTACGCGAGAAAGTGCTCCTCTTTAGTTTGATAGTATTTGCCAAATAGTGATTATAGTATTTCTTTTTTCTATTAGACGAGCAAGTGCAGCACTCAACTGCTTAAAACGTTTCCATGAGATGAAGAAAAGAGGCCCTAAACCTTACAGCCTTCACTTAGATCATATTATTCAGAAAGCAATCTCAACACACCAAAAAAGGGATCAGTACCGTGTGCAGAAAGACATCTTTATTTTAAAGGTATTACTATTGTTCATTTTTCAAATCTGAATTTGACATTGTATTTTGGAGGCTTGGATTCTACCCCCCAAGCTTCATTCATGTAATTCAGAGTCATTTGTGTGAATCTTTGTAGTGTTTTTTTTACCTCATTTGTCTTGCAGGTACTTGGGATATTAAATTGCACTTCTAGAAACTGAAGATTGAAATTCCAATAATTTTTAATTCTTTTTGCTGCCAGTCATAATCTCTTGCTTTTAGATTCTTAATGCAGTACCGTAACCATACAATTTACCTTCAAATATACATTACTGTGAAACACAGCCCTTTTAATGATTGTTAGGTGAACAATAAGTATATCATGTGGCAAGACTGAAAAAGGTGGTGCAGGGAAACTTAATGCAGTTTTTCATGTCGTGTTCCAGGATACAGAAGAAGCACTCATCATGAATCTTCGAGACAGCCAAGTTCTCAATCACAAAGAGAACCTTGACTGGAATTGGAATCTAATAGGGACCATACTGAAGGTGAGCTTACAAAGGGCATGATAATATGTTGAGGAAATTGTTTGGGAAAAAGTCTGCTTCACATGTGAGCTTTGACTTTCTAATATTAACTCCACAGTACATCTAATAATTTGTTTTATTTCGGGAAATTAGAATCTCCTGAGTTTAGTCAGTGCTGATGTGGTCTCTTTGTATACAACCCTTAAACTATATTCAAAACCACACTACAATTAAATTCACAGTTTTCTTAATAAGCATGTATTAAATGTTATAGGTCTCTATTTTTATAGAAATCAACTTTACAGAATTAAGTATATTGTTTTTAAAGTTGCTAATACCTGAGACTGCAGAGGGTTACTGCTATGTTCAGTTTTGTAAACTGAAGGTTAAAGCAAAAGTGGGTCCTAAATTAAACTTCAGATGCTTAGACTGAACCACATATGAAAAACTTCATTGAATGTTTTGAACTAATACAAATGCTTCTGTAGCATGGCGTTCATTACACAATTAATTTGTATTTATAACATAAAGGAAATACTTGACTGGGGTGAAGGGCATTGTTTTAAATATGTTTAATGCACAGACTTATGATGCTGCCTCTTTTTGTAATCAGAAAATTTACTTTCTTTGAATAAGAAAACTTTCTGAGTGAGTACTTAGTGTAGTCTTCAAACCAAAATATCTCCTGCTGTTCTGTGCATCAAAGCCATCCTTCAGTTGAGTAGCATTCTCTTGCTGTCTTTACTATGTTGTTACAAAGATGGTGAAAGTACAAAAAAGATTAATGGTGACAGTCATAATCAAGACTATGTTGTATTTTTACAAAAAAAGAAAAGAAACTAAATATTTCTGTGCCTTTCTTTCAGGGACCGATAAACTTGAAAGAGCAAGAATCTGTCTGGTATAAAGACCTGAATATGTATATGACAGTAGCTTTGCTCCACCAGATTTCACTGTTCACAGACTTTTTTTACTGCAATTATAAGATGTACTAGGTTACTAGATCTGTTATCAGTCTTAGATACTTTTACCTTTGATTCAGTATTAAAGATACTGTCTGAAAACTGTTTTTCAGAATTTCACTGTTAATTAGTCCGTGTAGTACTTTGACAGTGGGAGTCTTATGTAGTTGGCCACTAACATGTTTTGGGTTTTATTAAGCTGAAATTTACGTCAAACAGCTAGTTTCTCTGCCATCTCAGACCTCCCCAGCAATGTATTTTCTAGTGTCCTGTCAAAGAGTTATTGTCTTGAAATTAAGGACTTGTTTCTGAATGGGAAGTCTTTGTGTTTTCTGGCTTGCTTCTAACCACTTCTGCTCCTCTTAAACTGCATAACACCAGCATAAACCGAGATATTATCATCAGAGTGGTCCATCTTTAGTCCTCTAATGAGCAGCATCGAGATTCCAGTGTCTGAAATTTGTTGTCTTGTGTGGCTACTCACCTCCCTCTTGTCTGTTGCAGCCTTGTATCTGTGGAGCATCAGCTCTAACCACCTCATTGTTGCATCACAGGTGGTCCCTTACTGCCTTTTACTTGATCACCTTGCTGTCTAAGCTGCTAAAAGAGCAGCAAAAGTGTCAACTTCATCTGTATCTGGCACTGTTACTAGTATAGTCAGTTTTACTAATCATTAGCTAGTGTATGTCTTAATATTGGAATACCAATCGGAATTGTGGAACTGTGTCACATAGATAGGAAAGAAGAATGTTTGATGCACTTTTTTCCATCCCTGACAAGAAGATACTAGTAGCAACAGAAAGAAATCTGAAACCATAGAGACAACAGATGGCTGTAGAAACAGAGGAAAATGTAATTGGAAGAAAGAATAAGCCCTGAAGAGACTATTATTCTTCATGTGGTCCTTCTTATTATATCTTATAAAATATCAACAGGGGAGTTTAAATACCGTTTTAATATGCATTATTTAAGTGATCTGTAACAGAATTATTATTTTTAACCAAGTCTGGTTAATATTGAAAACAGCAACCAAAAATTACTTCCCTGTTAGGCATATTAATTTTTTATTACCTGCAGAAAAGAAACCAAGCAAAATTGTTCATTTTTCATCAGCTTCTCATAATTTTCTGTTTTCATTAGAATAGTGGCCTTGTACATGCAACATGTGACCAACATTCCCTGTCTTTCTCTAGAAAAAAAACTGAATAGTTCTTGAAGCGGGAAGTGTGGGCTTTTCAATAAAATAAGGGCTTTTTTAAGATGTAACATTAAGTGTAAGAAAACTTGTAATTATTTAGTAAATACAACAAATAGAAATAAGTGAATTTTAGTGACTAATCAAGGACTGATGTACAAGTTTCATATAATGCTATATTTGCTGTTTTTTCTAGTGGCCAAATATAAATCTAAGGAACTACAAAGATGAACAGTTGCACAGGTATGTAAAAATCATGTAGATTTTCTTTGAAAAAAAATTTTGGAAAAACTGGTTTTTACTATTGCAATAAAATATTCCCTGGATGTATCACTTTCCTAAAACTTAATGTATAGATAAGCAGTAAAAGTGTAAATGTGGATAATTAGGTTGCTGTATTTGCTTTAAATAAACAGGTATTTATGCTTCTTTTCTGTGCACAGATACTTTGTATATTTAGTCCCTTATGAATACCAGCTCTGCAAATGCTAAATTTAATTTTAAACCTTACAAATGTTACCACTCAGTACTTCAAACAGTAGTGTTTTGTGTCAGAGCTTGGCAAATTTTGACAGAGTTAAGCCTACAGTTGTACAGTTTTATACTACAGCTTTCGTCAAAAATCAAGAGGAAATTATTTCTAGTTGCTGCTAGTGGCAAGAGAAGCACGTTTGATTTGGAAAGAAAAACAACCAAGCAAACAAAAAATCCCCAGTACAGCTCTTGTTCCTTTCATATGTATTTGCATTAAAAGATTTCTATTACTTTGGTGCATGTGTGATCACAGTGTTACTAATTAGTTCTTGGATGTTCCTTTTAACATGTGTGTCAGAAATGGATTAAATTATTTTGAAGAATAGTTCTGTATTTGTGGGCATGAGAAGCTACTTCTGTGTAAATTTGAGGAAAACACAAAAGATAGAATATATGTTGGAAGGGTCATGCGACTGTTTTAAATTCTTGCCATGAAGTAGTGAGAGCATTTTTATGTAGTGTTCACAGCATAAGCAGTAGTCCCACTGTAATCATAGCTATAATTTAATTTGCATTTGTATTTTTTCTGTTTTTTTCCTTCCTGAAATATTAATTGCCAGTCTGTACTTTGTGATAAAGGACTATTTTCTAAATCTGGTGGTTTATAACATTGCTTCTCCAAAGTGATGTCTGCAGTCCTGACTCTGGCACCAACGCACAATCCTCAACCCGCCTGTGTGGGACAGTGTTCCTGTTTCATGGTTTTGTGTTGCACTCACGCATTATGCAGTGCCTAAATAATTTAATTCCAAATAAACTGTGAAAATCTAGAATTGAGTCGATGTAAAGCTTCTACAGTTCATTGATCCTTTCTGCAGGATTGGGAGCTTAATGGCTTTGAAATGCTGTTGCTCCTGTGTAATTATAAGAAATTAAGCCCCAAATATCTCTAGTTTCACTGCTGATACAAAAAAAATTTCAGCCCTTGGTTTTCACATATAAATTGCATTTATTTGTCCTTCCAGAAGTTTTTTTTTTTTTTTTTTTTTCTCAGTGTTGTGATGATCTTAAAGTGAAAGTTAAAATGGAATTCCAGATATTTTGTATAGATTTCTTAATTTCATTTCATGGAGATACAGTTAATGACCTACTCCTCATAGAACTTTATGCTCCAGACCCTTCACCAGCTTTGTTGCCCTTTTCTGGAGTCACTTCAGGACCTTGAAGTCTTCCTTGTAGTGAGGGGCCCAAAACTGAACACACACTCATTGATACACATACACACACACTTAAATATGCACATAGATACATATGCATATACATTTGTACGTCAAGATATATTTATTGATGATAACCCAGAATAAAATAGATTTCATTTGACAAAATTTAATTAAGCCCTCAGGTTTCTTTTATAATTGGTCATGTGTTTGGAGATAGGGATAGTGGATTACTCTGTTTTTCAAATAAAGGTGTAGTTCTGTAATTAAGTTTTCTTAATGTCTGACATGTATCTACCTTCTGATGGAACATTCTGTGTTATTTTAAAGCACAAATGTGTGTTTATTTTTTGATGAAGAATTGGGGAGGGGAGGATCTTTGGTGAAGACTTTTTCCTTTGATGCAAAACTCGAACTACAGTGCTTACTGTGATTTCAAAAAGTCTGAGTGTGTTTGCAATCACTGTGTTATGCTTCAGAAAGGGTTAAGTGAAGTAAATGAAAATACTGTTGCTGAATAAATAATACTTCTTCCTGTCAGAACATGAAAATGTTTTTTGCAGTAGCGTTAACTATTATAGCTGAAGAAAACTCAGGTCACAAGTTTGTTTTTTAAGCTCTCTGTTAGTCTTTGAAATTCGCCACAGGATAAATTTCAGCAGAATAAATTATGAGAATTAGAAGGAAGCTATGGCTTCTAAGAGCACAGAGATTTTAAGTACCTTTGCTTATATTAAGTCATGGTATAGAAACCCCTTTATAGCATGTAGCTATACATATATATATATATACAGACAACATACAGCTATAGTTATCTCTGAACAGGATCTCTGAATTTATGTCTGGATAGACTCATGGCTGTTACCTGTTCCTTTTTTCATAACTTTTTAAAAATAATTTTTTTCATACATTTTTAAAATTTATTGCCAAGAAACCAATGTAGTGATAATCTATTTTTTCTACCAGCATAATTTTGTATTGTGAGGCTGCCCTTGTAATACTGAAAAATACCAAATTCTATTTTACTTTCTATAGGTTTGTAAGGAGATTGCTGTATTTTTACAAGCCTAGCAGTAAACTCTATGCCAACCTGGATCTGGACTATGCCAAGGCGAAGCAGCTCACTGTCGTGGGTTGTCAATTTACTGAATTTCTTCTTGAATCAGAAGAGGTAAGAAGTTTTCAGCCACAAGACTGGAAGTAAAAGTAGTCTTGCTGTATACCACTTGGAGGAAAAGCATTAGTTTTTATTAAAAACTTAAGAAATTTTGTGTGTTAAATCTTAAATGATCAGTGTAATTACAAAGTGAAATACTGAGGAAGATGACTATTTGTGTAGAAGTTTTATTAAATGTGGCTTTTTAAAATGCAACTTAGAGTTCGGAGATTTTTTTGTTATTTATGCTATGTATAACCATCCTTTTCCAACTCTTTTCTGTTGTGCTAAAGGCTTTTATGCCTCAGGTTAGAGGAAAATGTCACTGAATAATAGTTTTCCCTTTTCCTGGAAAGGAAGTATTAGTCCTAATGTTTCTATACTTACCTTCTTTTATTTGCCTTGAAACTTTTTCTTTAGTCTGAATTATTTTTCAGCCTTCATTTCTGTTTTGTATCTGTGTTGTTTGTACATTTTAATAAATTTAAAGTAATGGGTCTCAGAAAAGAAGAGACACATTTCTATTACTGACAGATGCTATTTGTCTTTATTTTGTTAGGATGGACAAGGTTACCTGGAGGAATTGGTTAAAGATATTGTACATTGGCTCAACTCTTCATCAGGCATGAAACCTGAACGTAGTCTTCAGAATAATGGGTTACTAAATACCCTTAGCCAGCACTACTTTCTGTTTTTTGGTACTTTATCTTGTCACCCTCATGGAGTGAAAATGCTTGAAAAATGTAATGTGTTTCAGTGGTGAGTGTTTTTATTCGGTTTGAATTGTACTTAAGGTTTGAATTGTACTTAAAAATGTAGTAGTTATGAAAATTTTAAGGTGTGCATGAGGGCCACCATCTGAAAAGCTGAAAACTTTAAGGTTGTTTTGGTGTAGTTAGAGGTAAGGATTACCTTTTTTCTTTTCTAAGGAAAGTTCTTTTAGTCCATCATAACTAAACAGGTAGAGGCAGTTTTATGGCATGAACAGCTTACATTTTCCGATCACACCTATGTGACAAAGATTGTATCAGGAAGGGTTATATAGTGTAGTGAAAGATGCAGTGTGGGGAAATTGAGAAACAAAAAGAAAACCCAAACGCATGAATCATGAAAAAATGACAGGTATCATACTGTTTGTGAAATTAAATATACGTTGTACTTAAAACTTCACTATATTTGAGTGAAGTTCTGAAGTTCAAAATTTTGTTCAGGTACAAATAAACGTAACTTCCTTTGGGAATAAATTGGCTAGTGACTAGTGCTAGTCGATTAACTTAAAATAAATTCTGAGGAAACATGCAAGTGTTTTAATGTACTCCATTTTTTTTATTAAGTTGATTTTGTTGATGATTAGAAATCAAGTTATTATTGACTTTAGATAACTTGATCCTACAGTAAAATATAGACAGTTAATAGAACTAATTTTATGGCAAGCTTTATACACAATGTTTTACAAGGAAGAATTGCTCACAGAGCCATGAGCATTAATTTTTATACTTATAATCACTAATTATGCTGACAGAATTTTTACAGAGCAGCTGTAAGAGGTGTTGGATTGAGGTGTTCCCCTTGCAGTTTCCCCTTGCAATTCAGTGCATTTGACTTTACAGTTTTAACAGTTTAAAGTTACTCTGTTTCATACAAGAACACACTTTGTATTCTGCATTTATAGTCATAGAAGTATAATTCAAAGTACTTAGTTTTAAATTATTGATGGTTTGAGTGGCTTCAAATACTAATTTTATTTTCTTCTTCCTCCTCTTCCGTGCCTCCAGTCTTCTTAATCTTTGTTCTTTGAAGAACCAAGATCACTTGTTAAAATTGACTGTTTCTAGTCTGGATTATAGCAGAGATGGATTGGCAAGAGTCATCCTTTCTAAAATCCTGACAGCAGCCACTGATGTAAGTTCAGTTCAACTTATGTTCCTTTGTTATTTGCTTCCCTCCATTTTTTTTGTTATGCAAGGTATATTACTTTATTTTTTAAGCGATTATATATAGAAAAAGGTTCTTATTTTTGTATTCAGAGAAATGAAACTCCTGTATATGTAGCTTTTAAATTTTTTGTGAACCTCATACTCTGTATAGTATTTGTGCTCAAGAAATGAAGTCCTTCAAATTGAGCTTATTCTCACACATGAAGGGGGCTGAAGTCTTGTTATGGATGAGGTGCAACGTGATTGTCTAGGTCGTAGCATCTCAAATCAGTTGTGAAGGCATTGTTATCACAAACAGAAATCTGTATTTTTAGCAGGACTAAGCAGGTTAACCTTTCAGTAGTAGATACTGTTTTGATAATGATTGAGGTTACTCGGTGTGTTGGAACTGAGTAGATGCTATAGCTCCTGGAATTGGTTGATTCAGAAATAGGCATTGGGATTTGTTCTTCTGAATCAGAGAGGGTGAGTAGGGATGAATACAGACTTACTTGGACTAGGGAGAGGAAAATCCTGAAATTCTATGGTGTAACATTATTAGAGAAGCAAGCACTGATGTCAGGGAGATAGATGACAATTAGTAAATTGAAATATAACTAGGCAAGAATGTTCATGACTTCAAGTGAAGAGTTGTTTGTCTTACAGAGTGGATACAAGAGAGAAAAAAGTAGGTGCTAACTTTAAATGTCTCACTATTTTGGAAGAGGAGGAAATTGAGGATATTTCTCTGAGACTATCAAAGATGTAACGATTCTTATGGGTAAAGAGTGGAGTCTGAAAGTAGTGAAGATAGTTGGGGTTGAAGGAATGACTTATTGCAAGAAGAGGGTGAAGCTTCCTGTTGTCTGTAATTCTCTTCAGAAGCAGTAAAAAGATATGGGATTGGACACTTAGGGTGACAGATTTACTTTCCCATTTGCGAAGATAGAAGTAGCTCTGTGATCAACTGTGGTTTTAATAGATAAGGTGTGCATCGCAGCTGCTTGCTGCAATGTGTGGTAACTGTAATGTATTTTTAAAGTTACAAATCATTACCTGCATCAGCTATTTTTCTTCCATTGAAGAAAGCATTTTCCTTCCTTTGCAGAGCTGCAGATTGTATGCAACAAAACACTTGCGAGTGTTGCTGAGAGCTAACGTAGAGTTCTTCAGCAACTGGGGGATTGAGTTACTGGTGACCCAGTTACATGATAAAAATAAAACTATTTCTTCTGAGGCACTTGATATTCTAGATGAAGCATGTGAAGACAAGGTGAGCATCCTTTTTCTTTTTAACCCCTTTTTGGTATACTGAGCTTAAGCTCTTCCCCAACTCCTTCCATAATAGCAAAGTAAAAATATGCAAGAAGCTACTGATGCTTTCCCTTGATTGTCACTGAAGGATTTATTATAGTTTGTAGAGCCCTGTGATGAAAATACTGCAGTATTACTGAAAAAAAAAGTGGACTTCTGAATTATGCCTGTATTTAAATACAAATTGCAACTAATTCAGCTATTTCGTTCATCATACTTTGTGTGAAGTAATTTATATTTAATGACAGAAGCTACCTAAAGTTGATAATACTAGGATGAAGCTGGGATTTGATACTTCCTGTTGTGAAAAACTTACTGCTTCATTGCTGGCAGATTGTTGTAGTTGTTGCAGTTTTCAGAATTATATAGTGCTCAAATGCTCTTTATGTGATCTTAATTATTTTAGGCCAATCTTCATGCCCTTATCCAAATGAAACCAGCTCTTTCTCATCTTGGAGACAAGGGTCTGCTTCTACTCCTAAGGTAAATGTTGACTGACTATGCTGTTTGACTTCACACCATGGAAACAAATAAGTGTTCTTTTTATTCAAATTATGTGAGTTGTTTAAATTAGAATGTTAACTGTCTGATATTATTTCACAGATTTCTGTCCATCCCAAAGGGGTTTTCATATCTAAATGAAAGAGGTTATGTAACAAAACAGATGGAAAAGTGGCAAAAGGTAATGCTAAGAAGAAAACATGTGCTTGATATTAGGAGGAGGAATGGTGTGAATATATGAGTTTAGAACAGAGATTCTTAAAAGTAATTGTGTGTTAATGTACGTGTATAGCTAATGCAAATACATTTCTTGCCCCAATGACTTAACATTTATGCTGAAAAAGGTTGACAGGGACTTAGAGTTCCATACTCTGTACACATGTGCTTTTGATTTACCCAGACCTTTATATAATTTTGATATTTCAGCAAATATTTCAGAAGTGTGATAGGTTGGTGTGGAAGGTCATTATCTAGAGAAGTATACAAAGGAATGGTACTTTTCAAGATACCTATTACCTCTGGTTGTTGCTAATTGAAATTAAATGTAGAGCTTGTGAAGATAGAATTGGTTTATGCTGTTAGGAAGTAAAGAGGAACACGAGACCATTAAGAAAATTCGTTATTGCCATGACTTGAATAAAACTCTTCATATGTTATTTTGTTTTTGTTATTGATTAGAAGTGTTTGGTCTCATTCCTGTTGGCAACCTTTTTACTAGTTTAACTGTCCCTTCTCAAGGAGTTCTGAAATGCATGATGGTCTGTTGAGATTATTTGAGTTTGTCAGATGTGAAGTATTTCCTTCTTCCTTTTTCTAACAAATTCCCTGAAATAATTATGAAATCAAGTCTGCAAACTCATTGTATGTATGAAATGCATTAATTTTGGTGCCTTAGTTAATTTCAGATCATAAAAAAATTCACTCTTTTTTAAGGAGTGTTCCTTTATTATTCCTTCCTTGTAAAGTATCATGCTATAACACCATAAACCACTAAATGTACTGTGTCAATCTTGTTTGTCTTCTTATAGGAATATAACTTAAAATATGTTGAATTGATTGAAGAACAACTTAATGAAGCACTTACAACATACCGCAAACCTGTTGATGGGGATAACTATGTTCGTCGGAGCAACCAAAGGTAGATTTGGGAAAATGGGTCTTGAGCCACAAGCTGGTGGGAGAGCTGTAAACTAGAATGAGTGAGGGATGAGGGTACCAACTGGATTTCAGTTTACACTGCTCCTGGAGCACAGATCTCAGGAGCATGTCTGAAATGCTTGTACATCAGAACAGTATGAGAAATAAACAGGTTGAACTGGACACATTGCTGTGCTCCCAGAGTTTTAATAGAATTTGTTTTAGCAAGACTTGGTGGATTGAGTCCCATGATTGGAGTGCTGGAATGGAGGTCTAGGGGCTGTTCAGGCAGGGCTGGTGAATGTGTCTCTCTATAAAAGGACGGGGTTTGATTATATAGCCCTTAGAGTTAGTTGTGGTGTGGTTGAGAACCTCTGTGTGAGGATTAGGGGGATGGGAAACACAGGAGATGATGTAGTGAATGTCTGCTATTGATTGCTCAGCCAGGATATTAGTACTGATGAGTCATTCTATAGGCAGTTGGGAGAGATTTCTGGATTGGTAGCCCTTGTTCTTACAAGCTTCTTATGGAAGATTTCAACCTCCCAGACATCAGCTGTGAATATCATACTGCAAAGATAAGGACACTTGGAAATTCTCAAAGTCTGTAGGAGATATCTTCTTCATACAGGTACTCAGTGAGCCACCTAGTAAAGATGGCCACCTAGTAAAGGTGGCATGGTTGAGTTTAAAATCTTCAGTGTAATGAGTAAAAGCACAGCAGAACGGCTATCTAGGACTTCAGGACAGCTAACTCAGGGAGTTATTTTAGCAGAAGAAGTTTTTGCGGGTCCAGGAGTGTAGAAGTGGTGATCCATCTGTAAGAACCACCTTTTAGAAGCACAGGAGGAGACAATCCCTTTGTGTTGTAAGTGAAGCAAGGAGGGCAGGAGACCACCTTGGCTGCACAGTGAACTCATGGCCCTCAAGGGAAAAGAAATTATATGATCTCTGGAAGTAAGGTCATGCTTCACAGGAACACTATAAAGCTGTGATTCATGTAAGCAGGGAAGAAGGCACAAAAGACCAAATCACTTTCAGGACTAAAACTAGGCAGTGTTCTGTGATCAACAAGAAAGGCTCTTTTAAGTGTGTTAGTAGCAAGAGGAGGTCTGAAGAAAAGATTGGATGAAGAAGGTCTTACAGGGATGAATTAAAAACAGATATTCAGTGTAATTTTTGCCTGAGTCTTCAGCAATATTGATAGACCTTGGCCTGCCTTGGATCCCTGAGTGTGGAAACTTGACTTTCTCTTTGTGGACATTAAAATTATACAGGACTGGCTATATCAGCTGAATGTTTACTAGGTCGTGGGGCCTGGTGAGATTTCTCCCAGAGTCCTGAGGGAGCTAGTAGATGTGTCAAGATCCACCTCTCTCATCTACCAAAAGTCTTGGGAGTCTAGGGAAGTCCCTACTGACTGAAAGCTAGCTAGTTTATTCCTATTTGCAAGAAGGGCTTAAGGGAAGACCCAGAAAATTACAGACCTGTTAGTCTAACCTCAGTTCCTGGAAAAGTTACAGAGATTATTATACTGCGTATTGTTGAAATGCATTTAAAGAACAGTGCAGTCATCAAGCACAGTTAGCATGGGTTCACAAAAGGAAAGGTCTGTTTAACTGATTTGTTATCCTTCTATGATAAGGTCACTCATCTAGTGGATGAAAGGAAGGCAGTGGGTCTTAGTAAAGTTTTGGATACTGTCCGTCACCGTGTCCTTCTGGATAAATTGTCCGGCTCTGGGATGAGCAGATTCATGGTGCACTGGGTGAAGAACTGACTGAGGGACTGAGCCCAGAAGGTTGTAATGAATGGGGCTACATCTGGCTGCTGCCTAGTCACACCAGAGAGGTTCCTCAGGGATCAATTCCAGGGCCAGTTCTTTTATCAAGTGTGGATGCTGGAGTTCAATGCACCTGTACCAGTTTGCTGATGATTCAGGCTGGGAGGTGCTCTGGATCATTTTGTGGGACAAGAGGCCTTGCAGAGGATCTAGATAGGTTGGAGCACTGAAAAGTCATTAATGGGGTGAAATTCAAGAAGTCCAAATGCTGGATTCTGCACCTGGGATGGAGCAACACCAGGCACAGGGATTAAGTGGGAGAGGAGTGGCTGCACAGCTGCACAGAGGGCTGTGGGGCTGGCTGGCGCTGAGCCCAGCATGGATCAGCAGTGCCCGGGCAGCCCTGAGGGCAAACCCCACCCCACAGCACCGAGCACGGCACAGCCGGCCCAGAGAGGGGATGGTCCCGCTGGGCTCGGCCTTGGGGCGGCCTCGCCGTGGGCTCTGCTGGGCCCTGCAGGTGGGGAAGGATGGGAAGGTCCTTCAGTGCATCCCGAGGAGGGAGACAAAGCTGGTGGGAGGGCTGGAAGGAACTTCCTGTGGGGAGCAGCTGAGGACTTTGGGCTTATCTGGTTTGGAGAAAAGGAGGCTGAGGGGTGACCTCACTGCTCTCTGCAGCTTCCTGAGGAGGTGAAGGCCACAGGGAGGTGCTGAGCTCTCTCTCCTGGTATCCAGGGACAGGATGGATGGGAATGGGTCAGAGTTGAAGGCAGGAGAGGTTCAGACTGGACACAAGGAAGCATTTCTTTACCATAAGGGTTGTGGGTGGTCACATAGTGGAATATGTCGATGCCCCAAGTCTGTCAGTGTTCAAGAGGCATTTGGACAGTGCCTGTAATAATAGGCTTTAACTTTTGGTCAGCCCTGAAGTGGTCTGGCAGTTGGATTGGATGATTGTTGTAGCTCCTTTCCAGTCGAAACTGCTCTGTTCCTTTCTAAATTTCTCAAAAGAATTATCTTCATTTGAAAAATACCAAGAGTAACTCATTGCATTGCACTGGAGAGTAATTTATTTTAGAATAAAATAGTAGAAGTGCTGGGAAACCTACATATGTTTTCTCTTTCTGCCAGATTACAGCGACCGCATGTCTACCTGCCAGTTCACCTTTATGGCCAACTGGTGCACCATAAAACAGGCTGCCATTTATTAGAGTCTCAGGTGAGGGTAATAATTGTTTATAACTTTAACTTATAATTTTAAAGATCATTGTAAACCTTTTAAAAATGTTTTAAAGGAAATGGTATTTAAACAGGCAGAAGTTGATTATGGGTCTTCAGTTGTGAAGAGAGTCTTTGCCATCTAATCTTATGTAAAATTCCTTCCTGACACTGAAATATCAGCAAAATACCTTGCAACATTTTTCGTAAAATGACTAGCAAAATCTTAGCTGGAAAGCAATTCATAAATGGAAAAAAAAATTCAGTCTCTGTGAATAGTATATTGACAAGTATACATGCAATAAAACTGTGCCTGTTGTTTTAAGCATAGAAAAATGTGGAGATGAGGGAATAAAATCTTTCTAATATTCTGAAAATCTAAGAAAACAAACCCTATGCCATAATTGCTTAAATTTACTTTTAATGTGGGTTTGTAAAATGATTTAATGAATTGAAGATATTCATTGAAAATTTCAAGAGAAAATTTTTATATTGTAGTGTGTTAGTATTGATTATCATCTTTGTAAAATCTGAAATCACTTCATGAAATCACTGATTTCATTAAAATTTTGTTCTTGCATTAGGACTGCTGTTAATTTATGGTTATTATTCCATGATTACCAGTGTTCTTCTTAGGGTAAATACTTTAAATTAGTGCTTTAACTTCTACTATAAATGCAAGAGAACCTGTTTGACTGAAGTCTCCTTTTCATTTTCAACATATTTTTTTTTATTCTGTTTTTCTCCTTCAGAGTATTGTTACAGATCTAAGTTACACTGTTCGTTCCCCAATGCTGGATAAGTGGGAAGGAATTAAGCAGCTGAAAGCAGCCCTTTGGGCCTTGGTTAGTAATAGATTTACAAATTTTTGCAGTGGTTTAGTTCTGTTATAACTGCTGATTCTGAAATAACTAAACAAAATGCTATAAAAATAAGAAATTAGGGGGTTTGTCAAAACAAAAGTGATTTTTCAAGTTGGTATACTGTTCCATAACTGTACTTTCCCTTGAAAATGTCTCTCTGCACATGTTTTGTTCTGAGTTTTTTAATAATCACTGTCTTTTCTTCTTTTTAACAAATAAAAATAGCACATTGCTATTTGTCACAAAGCATCAATATCGGTATAGAACTGGTAGTTACAAGTTGTTGTGGTCTGAGTTTAATGTATTTACTGGGATAGTGCCTAGTACTTCTGCAAGGAAGTTGGCTGCCAGTGTTGATGCATGCGAATACATGTGGTCATGACCCCCCTGGTACTGGGGACAGGAAAAACTTGGTGTGTATCCAAGCTACACTCCTAAATGTACTTTGCCTCCTCAACTGCTTCTTTCTTGTCTTCCCCGAAGTTAATTCTGGAACATTTGTCCAAGGTGACTATTACTGGAAGATACTGTAGGTGTGTAATAAGATATGTGTGTAAGAGGAATGTAAAATGAATAAACCAAGATCATACTGCAGGCTATAGTAGAACTGGTAAACTGAGGAATACAAAACTGAGTTAGTAGTTCTAACTGTGAGCAGCTGTAAGTATTATACATATTGTGCTGAGTGCTTTCTTGGATTAGCACAACTAGGAAATGCCACAAAGGGTGCTCAGATCTTGTAACTGCTTTGAGAAGATGTGGCTTGAAACTCTAATACCAACAAACGAAATTGTCAAAGCTTTATGTTTGTAGTGCTGCAGATCACATCAAGATCAAAACTTACGTGACAAATTTCATTCCAGGGCAATATCGGATCATCAAATTGGGGTCTTAACCTGCTTCAAGAGGAGAATGTAATTCCTGATATAATGGCACTTGCTCAGCATTGCGAGGTTCTGTCTGTTAGAGGGTATGTGTATCTGATTTATACATAAAATTTTCAGATGGTAGTTACCATCAGTTTTCAAATAGCTTTACCTGATTTACATGAATACAGTTTTGTACTTCATTTGAAACCAGTTATTAAAGTCATTGATGACTAAGTATTAATCTCAGTTCTATGCAACTGCAGAATTGTATAGGAAGTCTGAAAGAACATGCAGTAAACAAATGAAACCTATGAGAAAAGGTATATACTACTTTTCTCAATTTTTGTAAAACAAAATACTTGTTGCTTATGTCTCTGTGAGAATTAATTCACTATTCCATCATTTTTATTCAATAGCTTGTAAAAATATTTTAAAGCATAAATAGATTCTATTTTGTCTAATATTGCTACTATATTAATGTTTTTCTTTTTTCAAAAGGTTCTTTTCTACTCTATTTAATCATATAATCAGGCTCTTGTGATAATTGGTTTTTATTTTTGAATAGTATATTGTTCTCGGATATTTTAGTTCATTTCTTAAGTTTACATTGATTTACAGACAAAGATTAACAATATATTACAGTTTTGTGAAGTTTCTGCAGAAGTGCTTTAAAACTGTTTGCTTTCAAAAGTGAAAGAATTTTACTTAAATTAGGTGCTATTATTGTTGCTCATTTTTCCATATATACATTAAATACAGAACCTGTGTCTACGTGCTTGGTCTAATAGCCAAAACTAAACAAGGATGTGACATTTTGAAGCATCACAACTGGGATGCAGTGAGGCACAGTCGTAGACAGCCTTGGCCAGTGGTCCCTGATGACATGGAGCAGCTCTGCAATGAACTTTCTTCTATACCCAGCACTCTTAGCTTGAACTCCGAGTCTACCAGTTCTAGGCACAACAGTGAAAGCGAATCTGCTCCATCAAGTAAGTAACTAGAACACCAAAACAAGCAAACAGGAAAAAAACAAACAAACCAGCCAACCAAAAAAAAAACTGCAAAAAGCCCAACCCACCACAAAACAGCATTGTGGTGTTCTTACCAGCCTTTTGGCAGGATGAGTTTCAAACAAATGGTGTAAAGGTTTTATTGCAATAAAAGAGTGCAAGCAAGAGGACAGTTATGTGCATTCAGAGAGATGCAGACACATGAGAAGGGAGTAAAACAGTGTCTTAGCTTCACATTTGGTGTAGAAGAAAGAAATGTTCACATTAGGGTAAGTTAGTAATTTTTATGTCAAGTAATGGCAGTTTGCTGTAATATGCTGCAGAAACCTCCATGCTTAGATATAAAGATACACTTGGTTGTCCTCGAAAGAATATTCTAGAAAATAAATACTTATATTCTCTGGGTGTACATACACACACACATTATTGCTGTATTTAAATTACTGTGTATTTCAAGTACCTAATGCATTTTATTTTTGCTATGGATAGCTGGAGTTTAAATCAAGAAATATACCATATTTACATATCATTAAAGGAGTGCTTCACTTGTAATCCTAGCGGCTGGATATTTGCACTGAAATAAGATGGTGTGGCTTTTCTTTTGAAGCAATGAAACCTTCAGCTCAGTTACTCCCCACTTTGCACTAAGTTCTGCAGGAAAAGAAAAGGATGAATTAAAGTAGCAGTAAATTGCATAGACTCCCACTTTGGCTGCACTAGAATGGCTTCCTGTTCTGCAACAGAATTTGTAGACTTTGAAGAAATGTCTGTTTTGAGTGACAAAGTCTCGTATCATTTCAGGTATGTTTATCATGGAGGATGACCGTTTTGGTAGTACTTCCACCAGTACTTTCTTCCTAGATATTACTGAAGATGCAGAACAAATATTTTATGACAGACCTGGACCTTCAAAGGACAAAGACCGTAGTCCCTTTCCTTTTTTTTCTTCTAGCAGACTTGTGAAAAATCGCATTCTAAACTCTCTTACTCTACCTAATAAAAAACATAGAAGTAGCAGTGATCCAAAGGGAGGAAAGCTGACATCATCTGATAGTAAATCAGGCCTGAGGCGAAACCGTACAGTAACAGAACCTAGTGGTAGCATAGACTTTCCTGCTGGGGAAGAATTGAACCCTGTTTTCAGAGTTCCAAAAATCCAGACTTTACGATTAGAAACCTCTTTTGTTGGAAGTAAGCATGTGGAAGATACTGATAGTACCCAAAGTATCGGAGAAAATGATCTGAAGCTTCCAAAAGGTCTTGGGAATGAAATTCATCGTGAAAACACAAGCAAAGAAAGGCTAATAGGAGATGGTACTACACAAACACATTTCAAGAGTCGTAGCTTAAGTTTTAATACAGATACCACAACAAGTGGCATAAGTTCAATGAGCTCTAGCCCTTCAAGGGAGACTGTAGGTGTGGACACTACAAATGTAGATACTGACTGTGGAAGTTTGAGTACTGTGGTAAGCACAAAAACAGTTAAACCAAGCCACTGTTCAACACCACAGTCTAACCACCTGCCTCTCTCAAAATCCAACTCTGTATCCCTGGTTCCACCAGGGTCTTCTCATACGCTTCCCAGAAGAGCCCAGTCTCTTAAAGCTCCCTCTCTTGCTACAATAAAAAGTCTTGCTGACTATAACTTCAGCTACACAAGTTCTCGAGATGCATTTGGCTATGCTACACTAAAGCGCCTACAACAGCAGAGGATGCATCCTTCCCTCTCTCACTCAGAAGCCCTGGCATCTCCAGCAAAGGATGTGCTGTTTACTGACACTATTACCATGAAGTCTGGCAGCCTGGATTCTCGACTAACCCCAAGCCGGTAAGAAATTATTATGTGCTCATTATTACTTCAGTGCTGCAAGGACAACTTAATGAGAAAAGTATCTGCCTAATATTTTTTTCTGTCTGCACCTAGAAGGAAAGTTGTTGCAAGGTGGTTCATAACTCCACTGGAAACAATAATGGTATTAGGTGAATAACAGAAGGATAATTCTCAACTTTGTAAGTGCTGTGAGAGAAGCCCAGCTTTCATAGCTGTGCTCAGCCCCTTTAATGCTGTTGGTGACAGAGGAGAATGTTTCCTTTTATCACATTTGCTTCCTGTTTTAACTTGCGTAATATAAAAAATACAATTGCAGTGCTAACATTATTGAAGTTGCAAACACACTGAATTGCCCATGAAGTCAGAGCTATTTTTCAGAAGAGCATTTTCTCGATGTCACTTGGGGAGGTTTTAGGACAGGGACTCCTGCCAGTATGCTATATTTGTGTTCACTGTGGCATTGAGGCCAGTGATGAGATACTGGTACCACTGATAGGAATGTCAGTTTGGCTTCTTAGCTACAACAGATCAAAGACTTTACTCATAGCATTTATTTTTAGATGGCAGTGTCACCTTTTTATTTTTCAGTAATATTAGATGTTCTGAAGACTAATTAGATAGTTATATAAGATGTCTAGCTCTTGACATTGACGCTGTTCCCAGCTGCAACAGTCACTGTTTAATAACTTTCTCTTAAAAGCTCTTGTATTAAATTTTTCCTTCAAGTCATCTTTCAGTTAGTGCACTGGATTTTCACATTACAATTGAAATGGAAAAGGCACTTTTTATCTCTGTTCTTACCTTAACATCATCTCTCAAATGGGGGATGGGGGAGATGCTACTAATCCATGAGTCATGTGCTTATTGCCCAGAACAGCAAATGCTCAGTCCTTGAGCTGCCCTCCTCATGCTCAATAGAGTTACATAGTACCTGATTTTTCTGCATTTTTGTCTTGGTTAAAAGCAGCATTCATTTGTTGGTATTTTCACACTGTTCTGGAATGATGCCATGAAAGATGCCTGTGTTCAATTAAGCTAGAACTAGACCAAGTTGTTGGTTAAATTAAGGATGATTTAGTAGTTAACCTGAGCTATCCTGGAAATTGAAAATGCTATCCCTTGCTGTGTCACTGGCTTCCTGTGCTAAGTGCAGGAACAAATCACTGTCATTTCAATGGTGGTACAGTTTCTGTACTGGCTCTGAGTAATGTTTTACCATTCCCTGCAGTCATGCCCTTGATGTGCAGAGCAGCCTTGCTGCAGTGGACTTTGATCTTGCATGCAGTGTCATACTGACTATTACTGGTGCTTAGCTGTTCATGTTCTCTTGTGTCAGTGGATAGGCTCGAGGATTTGAGGTGACCTGCTTAACACTGAAGTGAAATGTCTGGAGTGCTTGTATCTCTGAGAAGGTTAAATAATTGCAGACATATTTACTAAAAGAGATTTTTCAGATTGTGTTAGTTACTAATATAATTGATTGGAAAGACTGCAGTGTAACTAGTACATGTGGTTTTCTTCGTGGTTACGTCTGAGTGTCGCCACTGAATAATTATGGTCCTTACAATTTCAAATTACGTTTACTAGTAATTTCAGAGTATGTTTACTATTCTGGCCAAAACTGTCCTTAACTGCTGGTTAAATAAGAAACTAGAAAGAAAAATTCTGTCTTTTTTGTCTGCCAAATCGATTTTTCTGTCAGTCTTCAGAAAACTTTCATTTATGGTTTATTGACTGATTCACATGTTAGGAACAACTAACAGCCATAGATTTATTTTTATGATGTTTTTAGTTATTCTTTTAATTCAGGTTAAAAAGCCTTTTTCTTTGCATAAATTATTTTGTGAGGCTAAATTTCCCACCTTTGTCTATAAAGAGCAACCAGAATGAGCATATCTCAGATCCTGATTATGGTTGTCACACTCTCTGCTGCAGAAATTGTTTCGTGAAAACTTAGTGGTGTGTATCACTACTAATGATAGATCTGTTAGCTTCTCTAGGAAAAGCAGGGACAAACATTTAGTGTTAATACTTTTATCTTTAATTTTATGTTGAGAGTAATTGTAGAGTGTTTTATTATTAAATATTTAGTGCAGTTGGTAATTTTTTGAGCTTTAAAATTACATAGTCATTTAGGTTGGCAAGGACCTCTAAG
Organism: Climacteris rufus; assembly: GCA_013398175.1. NCBI lineage: Eukaryota > Metazoa > Chordata > Aves > Passeriformes > Climacteridae > Climacteris > Climacteris rufus. The sequence goes on from VZRZ01000978.1 coordinate 650,167, forward strand.
ATCGAGTCCAGCTATTAACACAACACTACCAAGTTCTCCACTAAAGCATACCACATCCACACGTCTTTTAAATGTCTTCAGGGTGGGTGACTCAGCTACTTCCCTGGGCAGCCTGTTCCAATGCTTGACAACCATTCCAGTGAAGAAATTGTTCTTAATATCTAATCTAAACCTTCCCTGAAAAACTTGAGGCCTTTTCCTTCTTTCTTTGAAGTATAGCTTGACTTTTATTGTGAGTCTACTACTAGTGTCATCAGAATTAGTAAAAAGAAAACTATTGATATCCTGTAAGTTGTGTTTTGTGTATTTCCATTGCATAATAATTTCTTGAACCTTACATGGTCAAACTTCGATAACTTAATTTTATCTCAATATAAATCTCTTAATCTCTTATGGACAAGAAGACTCTGTATTGCCCAACTAAAAGCACAAATTGATAGAAAACTATTTTTAAGGCAAAAAGTCAAATGTTTGCTGTACATTACCTTCCAGTGATTAATAATTTGCAATAAAAAAATCACTGTTCCTGAGTGATTTATTAGGATGCTTTAATCCACTGCATTCAGACCATCTACGTGGATTGATTAGCAGAAAACATTTTTAGGTTTTTATGTTTGATGAGAAGTAAAATGACAGCCAAATACGAAATTTCCATTATCAGGGCTATGGTCAGCACTGAGGACTTTTTCTCCAGTCTCCTGTCTCATTTTTCCAACTTGTTTCTTTCTTTGTTCTTCGAGCCGTTTGTCACAGTCAGCTCTGCTCTCTGTCCAGGTCTAAGTTTGTTCCTTGTGCTTTCATACTGAGCAAATACTTCTCCATGCCTGGGTGACCTAATGGGTGGTTCCTTTGGAGAACAGGAGAAAAAATGTTACTTGTATTACTGGTAGGCTCCAAGTATGCTTTTGTAGGGGTGTGCCCGCTCAGCTCAGAGTTTGTGAATATCAGGAAATAAACATTCAGTGCATAAGTACATTTAAAAATGAGGTCGTTAGGAATTTAAAAGCCTCAGCCTTTACCTGCAATGTCTGGGCTGTAAGTGTTCAAAGCCTATAATGTTAAGGAAAATTAATGGGTTTGGAGGATGGGCAGGAATTCCTGTACAAAGAATTGCAAAGAAGCAATTTTTACTCCAGGAACTGCTAAACCATGCAAGAGAATATGAGGCAGAAAAAGCAATGAGCCTATAGCTGTAATTTGTTCTGACAATCTCTGAGATCTATATGTCAGCAGTCCTCCTTACTTTTAATGTGCCAGAATGAAAGAGGTACTAAAATTGTGATTTTTTTTTTTGTTTCAATGTTACAGGTTCATGAAAGCTTTAAGTTATGCTTCATTAGATAAAGAAGATCTGTTAAGTCCTATTAACCAAAACACACTTCAGCGTTCCTCCTCTGTTCGCTCCATGGTTTCCAATGCTACATATGGCAGCTCTGATGATTACATTGGCCTTGCTCTCCCAGTGGATATCAATGAAATATTTCAGGTATGTATGTGTTAACTGATTTGCCTCGTTTGCATTTTCATTCTGAAAGGTGGTCAACTGTTGCCTTTTCATCAGAATAGATTTAATCTAGAGAAATGAGGAAGCATGGATGTGTCACTTTAAAGAAAGGCATTTTGGAGAACAAGAGTTTGTTTTCTAACTGTTCTTCTAACCTGTTTACACAAGATCATTAGGCTGGTTTGCATTAAAGACAAATAATGACAAACGATGTTAGAGGAGTATTAAACAATAGTGACATAAATATGCTGTCACAAGATTTTTAATTGACATCTGGCTTTTATACTAAAATTAGCAGTCTGTAAACATTTGTTAATACCTCTTTAGCCAGCTAATTGATACGTTTATCAGTCAATTATTAGTGCATAATCACTCAGGTAATTCCTGCTTCTGTGATCTGGATTAAATAATAAATTATTTGTATATATATCATTATAGAATTAAATTATATTGTCTTTATTTAACCTCAAAGGTACATGTATTTAAGTTAGAACAGATTATTTTAAGTATCTTATCAATTCCCTCTTTCTACGTGGTAGAAACACACTTCCATTTAACAAACTGATGCATCACAGGGTTTAATATTCTAGTAATTATCAAAACTAGGACATAGTCTATGCCAAAGGTAAATCAGTGGGCTTCCTTGTCTTTAGTTTACTTAGTCTTTGCCTTTCAAATCTGAATCACTTTCTTACTAACCTCAAAAAAGCATTAAACCTGGAGCAAAGGCAAGTTGTTCTGTCATATACCTGCTTCTGTTTTCCCTTTGTGAAATTACTACTTTTTCTTTTTCCTTCACGGTCTTTGTGGCATATTTATGTTACATCATCTTTTCTTTCTCAGATCTTTTTGTAGTTGAGACACATCTCAACTCTACATCCTACAGGCAGCATTTTAGATGTCCTGGTTGTTTTTGTACTGCATTGTCAAGACCTCCAGTGATATAGAGTGATCATAAACAGATCATTAATAGCCATTGCGGGGCACTGGTTTCCTTACCACCTGTCACCACTGTTTTAACATTTACTAACTGTTCATAAGCCTTTGTTAATAAATGCTCATTCACAAATGTATATTTTTCTCATTTGGCTTTTTTTTAGGAGCTCATTCTTAATTTCCTCCTCCAATTATATCTTTTTCCTGAAGTGAAAAATAGAGAACATTTGATTTCTTCATAAAATCTATTTTTCTGTTGTGTATGATTATCACCTGTGGTAATTTTACTTTTCACTTGAATATTCCAGGTAAAGGAAACTCCATATTTCCAGAAGAAAACTACGCCTCCATTTGATGACCGTGGAGCTAGGGTCTTTACATCTGATGGAGGAGGTACTGGTTTTATTCCTCTCCTCTACCTTTCTGTTGTTTATTGGTATATTGAGTGGGTTGTTGATTTATTTGTTAATTTTCCTTTCCAGAAAATGTCATTTTTAGCTGTTAACTTTTGAGAACTATATTCTGGAATCAGGATAGCAGGCTGTTAATTCCCTGGTTTATTTCACTTGAGAGAATATGTTGCTTCAAAGTTTGGTCCTGCCTTAATAAAGAAAGGAGGAAAGTCTGCATATCTCTGATAATGTGAGCTAATGCTGCTCAAAGACTGGTAATGATACTGTATTAAAGGAAGTAACAAAATCTAAGGTTAGAAAAATATGAATTCCACATATTGAACATTTCCCTTTGATTACACATTAATTTATAGGAATTGGTAATGGCATTAGATTGGTAATGCTTCAGAGAGTGAATTTTGTCTTTCTGTGATGTGTCCATGACAATTGATTAGTGAAGTTGATGGGACAAGAGAACTGCAAGTGCCTGGCTTGTTCTGGAATGCACCTCCTTTTCATTCCAGAGAAGTCAGAAATTTGTAGGGTCTTAGTACGTGTATTTGTAATTGGACAACTGAAAAAAGAAGCCTTGACACTGTTTTTTTAGTAGTATTTTAGTACAGCTATTGACCTGCCTTTTTTCTTTTTCTTTTGTGATAATATTATATATAAAATTGATTTTCCTGGAAGTGTGTTTCTGTAGTTTGCTAAGTTTCGGTGTAAAGTAACTCTTGTTCAAAATGGTATTTGTTTGTTTTTTTCCACCCAGGGAAGAGCATTTCACTAAAGTGTCTTCTGCTTGTTTCTGCATTGCTGAATCTAGTTTCTTCCTGTCATGGCCACTAAGTTACAATTTTTTAAATTGTGTTTATGTGTAGGTGCACGTGTAATTTAAACATCTGGTATATTGTTGTATTAAATCTTGTTTGACAGTATGAAAATTGGTAATGTATTGGTGTTATATGGGTATTAGCAATGTTGATATCATGTCAGGATTTACCACTTACCTTCTTACAGAGGTTGAATTCTGTCCTTTGCAATGTTTTGTTATGTATGATAAGTTGGGACTAAAATGTGATATCTCTTTCTCAAATGCTAACAGTCTTGGGAGCTTAACCACTCAAAAAAGACTTTATAGGTCTTCACATGCACACCCTCCCCAGCCTTAAAAGGCTTAGAAGTGGAAATTAATTGAAAGAGCTAGTGTTGTTGGTTGGTTGGGTTTGTGGGGTTTTTTTGATAACTAACTCTTATCTACAGGTCTTCCATCAGGTGCAAGTGACGTTGTCAAAAGCCCTTTTCAGATGCTTCGACAGCAGATCAGTCTCACAGAAATAATGAACACCAGCCGTTCAGATGCCTCTCAGTTTTTAGAAGGTACAGAGGATACGGGGCTCCAGGAGCACACAGATGAGAACTGTCTTTACTGTGTCTGCATTCAAATCCTGGGTTATCAGCCTAACAGCAAAGTGAGCTCTTCGTATAATCGTACAGGTCAGTGTTCGTGGTGGAGAAGTGTGATAAAACTGAGCAAACATCCTGGATTTTGTTCATCTTAAAAACTCAACAGTCTGGAAGGGTTTTTGTTTAACTGACTACTGACCTTAAAATTATTTCTCTAATAAGCTCACTGTGCATAGTGGTATTTCACTTTTTAGTGTTAGTTGGAGTAGGTGCCTGCATGTTTTTTTTAATATTCTAAAGAGCATGACAAAATATAAAATTTGAAACCTTATTTAGTACTTAAAATCCATGTCCTAAAAACTGATACTTGCTGTTCAACTTAAGAAAAGTCTGACATGAAATCAAGTCTGTGCCATTAAACACAACAAAGGAAATCTGAGGAGTCTGTTGAAGTTGAGCTGTAATTTCTAGGATTTAGTCATCTTCCTGCATATTTTGAGATTCTGATGAGATTCAGAACTTTTTCTAACCTCTTCTGCAGAGCTTGCAAGACATGACATTGCAGACATGCCTTTTGTCAATGTCTTCAATGAAAAGAAAATCCGGTAGTGGATGCTTAGTAGAAATCCTCACTGGTTTACAATAGTGTTACACTTTCAGCTAGTAGCAATTTTGGCAAGGGGGATGATGCACGAATGTGATGAATGGCTCAGAGAGCTGAGCTGGAGGTTGAGTTCAGTAGTGAGAAGGGGTGGCAAATAAAATCCCAGCTGTAGCTGCAGGTGTGGCAAAGCCTAGGTCTGGCCAGAGTCCTTTCTGGAAACACCTATGACAATTCTATGAACAAAAAGAAATTTGCATGTGCAAGAGCATCTGTGTTGTGTTACGTAAAGTGGAGCACAGTTGTATCAGTAACAGAATGATGTGTGATGACCTCTTAGGCTTCCCTCAGTGTCTAGAAAAGACTCCACTTGCATATTTTAAGATTCAAAAACCCCAAGTTTTGAAGATTTTGAGTATGATTTGTCCAAAATCCAACATCTGGTTTCCAGCTGATTTTATGCATAGTACTGAGTGCATCAGTATCTTTCATGTTTACTATTGTTGAAAAATAACAAAAGCATGTGAATTGAGGAAAAGCGTGAATAACAAAGATGCAACATCTTGTTTATGTCAGATTTTTCAGACATTCCGTATACTGACTGGTGTGGGCAGACCATTCACAATCACTTAGATGTGCATTCCTCCAAATTTTCTGGAATTTCAGGCTGTAGTGATGCAGTATCCCAGGGTTCAGCCAGCAGCACCAAGAGTACAGAGCTTGTATTAGGTAAGTTTGAAAGCCTTATGATTATTAGAGACTATTACCAATGAAATGTATTTTAGATATTGTGGAAAAATTGTATTTCACTTACGCACACTGCAAAAAAGTAATGCTCATTATTAGACAAAAAGCTAACAAATCTGTATAAAAACATCTCAAGTGGAAGAACATAATTCTAAACTCTTCTCCCTTTGCTATACAGCAATTCTGCAGGTTATTCAATATCTGACATTACAAGCAAAATCATTGCCTCTTTTTTTCCAGACTGATGTTAGTTTAGAAAAAACTTGTAGAAATTACTGGATTTTTGTAAAGAGAAAGACCAGATTTTTTTTATATACTAGTGTATTACATTTTGAATTCTCATAATTTCTTATGAAGTAGCTGGTTTTTAAATTCTCCTTTATCTGATAGAAACTCACACAGTCTGCAACATGATTTAGTGGTAGAGATACCACTGTAGCTTTATCTTACAGTTTTTTCCGACTATGTAATGGTAGAAATATTTTGAAGAGGTAAACTGTTTAAATTGCTGAAAATAGTGGCAGGGGGTTAAGTTTTAATTTCAATAGAAATTTTTGATCGCTCAAATACATATGTAAATATGTGTGTTTGTGTGTGTATGGAATGCTAGAACAGACTCACATGGCAAAAGATTAGCACAACCAAAGACAATTCTGTTTAACTCCACACTGTTTGGTTTGTTTTTCCAGGAGTAAAGTCAATCCCAGATGACACACCAGTGTGCAGGATACTTCTGCGGAAAGAGGTCTTACGTTTAGTTATCAACCTGAGCAGTTCAGTAGGAACTAAGGGCCATGAAACTGGGCTTCTGACGTAAGTTCAGTGCTTTGCAGATGTTTCACCAACAGTTTAGTCATATGTAATCTCTTAAGATCCGAGGGAGAGTGAATGATTTGACTTCTCAAAAAATTGTCAAGCAGATATGATTGAATGTCATGCAAAAGCTAAACAAATAATCTCAACATTTTTCCTCTGTGTTTAGTGTTTTACTCTTAACCAGAATTTTAAAATTGGTGATTCAATTGCAGTGGTATTTCATCACATACCTAGTATAGCATGCATCTTTAAAAAAGAAAGTAGTATTTTTTTTTATTTATGCTGAATAATAAATAAGGATGATAACAAACTGAAAGTAACTCCTTGAGAAACACAGCTCTACTTTAAGCAAGAGTACAACTCCTGAAATAAATTTATTTTTAAAAATGTTAAAATACAGGAACATAAATCCAGGGACTAAATGTTATAGGCATCTTATAACCTGTAGATTTCTGGGCCAGTGACATTGGAAACTGACAACTGCTAAAAGAAAATGCAGAAATGTGTAGTTTAATTTCAAAAATTTTTACAGGTTTAAAACAGTTTCATTTTTTTCCATATTTTTATGACTGCTGTATGTGTGGATGCCAATTACTTGATACACTGTTCTTTTTCTACATCTGTTACTTTAAGACTAGGCAATCTTAGTAATTCTGTACAACTTGCAAGTTATGTATTCTGTGTCATCTCATTAATATAGATTTCTTCTAGTTTTGTACAAAGTAATGCTGTCTGTTTTGATTTTCTTGCTTTGTCAGTTCTAGGATTTGTAAGGCCTGTCACTGATTAGTGATGACTATTTAATTGAAAAGGTTGGGGGGTTCTTAGTACAATGGAAATCTGTTCAAGACTTAAAAGATTTTGTTTATTCTGTTGTTCAGAATTAAAGAGAAGTATCCCCAAGCATTTGATGACATATGCCTTTACTCGGAGGTGTCCTACTTGTTAGCACATTGTACATTTCGACTTCCATCTCGAAGGTTCATTCAGGAGCTATTTCAAGATGTTCAGTTCTTGCAGGTAAGTGGAGAGTTCACATGAATTGAATGTACCAAAATGTTCTGGCTGGGTGCAGGTTCCCTGTCCTGAGTAAAAGATAGGTACATCCTAAAGGAAACCATTTTGTGATGTCTCCTGAGTAAAATCGCTATCAATATTAATCCTCCATCCTTTCCTTTTAGATGCATGAGGAAGCAGAGGCTATTTTAGCAATCCCAACAAAACAGCCTGTAATCGATGCATCAGCTGAGTCCTGACCTCTGCTCACACAGTGCTTTGCCTACAGACTTTGAAATGCTCAGACAACCTCCCACTGACTGGATAAAAAGCTTGGAACATCATCTTTGTAACCTTCCAAAAGATACTGGTACCTGAAGACTGAACTGAAAACATTTTCTTCCTCAACCAATTACTGGCACAGTCATTTGAGCCCTTTGGGGATTTATTAGACATTACCGTAGTTTTAATAATAGTGATCACCAGTATATGCAAGAGCCAAGCACTGAACACCTCCACAAGTTTTCATTTCATTTTCTACCATAAATTACGATGACATAGGACAACTTCCAGAGACATTTTTAATTGACTTCCGATTCTGTTCCAGAGAAGCAGAACGATGCCTTGCTTTTTCAACCCTGGATACCAGGAATCAAGAGAGATGGGGGTGCATTCCACAGACAGCAATGGGGAGCCATGCTGTAGCTGTGGGCACCAGGGGATTAATGTTAGCCCTTCTCTGTTTGTTTTTGTACTGTTTATAACACTACTTTGGGGATTTGTAACTTCAGACAGAAAGAAATGCCTCTGAATCTGAGGTTTCATTAAGTTATTTTAATATTGCTATAGTTGTAAGACATTTTATTAGCAGTCTCTTCGATTTCATTGCATTTACATATATGTATCTTATCTGAACCAGTTAAGGATTTTCACTACAATTTGATTTTCGAAAACCAAATCATTTAAACTTGAAATGCTGAAATCAGATTGTTTTCCCTGAATACTATGCATGTGTTTGCAGTTTCTACACTCATGCTCATATAATGTAAGTGTGGGTCTTACTCAACTACAAACCTTTAAAAAGCATGATTTGTATCAGATAAGCAAATATTGTATAAACTAAACTTGAAGTCATTAAATCATTGCAGGTTTTGTGAGAAGACATGAGTGTTTTACAAGTTCCATGGAAACAGCTTTTTATAAAAACAAAGGTTTATTTGATTTTCAATGCATTAGTGTTCAAGCATCAGATAGTGCTAATAATTGTAGTGAAAAGCCTTAAGTAACAAATTTTGGAGCAGCCGTACTTATAATTTTGTACTGGTATTTAAGATTTGTTGCAAAAGTTAAATGATACAGTGACTGGTAATGATTGAAGTAGTTGCCTCTATCATGTTACTAGTGTGGTTTCTAAACTAGTAAGTGCAAGCTAAAAAAAAAAATAGTAAGAATCCCTGTCACTTTTATCATGGATCTAAAGATTCAGAAGCCTTTATATAAAGGTAGTATAAATATATGCAAATGTGTATATACAGTAGCATGGCCACCTTTGTTAGAATGCCTGTAATAGAAGGGATTACCCTTTGATTTTGATATAGGTGAATAATTCAGCTGGACTGTACTAAGTAGAACGTATTTTTATCCATTCACTTCTACCATTTTTTATAATCGTCAGATTAATACTTAAGTGAAATTTATCCTGATGCTCATAACTCTGTTCTTACTAGCTATGCTACTGGAGATTTCAATAAGTAGTCCTGTGAACAGTAACACAATTCCTAGTGAAATGTAGAATTTACCTGCTCTTATTGGAAATGTCATCATGCCACATAAGCACTGCTTTGCAGCTATCACTTCACTGAATTCTTACGTGCACTGCATACCATCAGGTTCCGGTAAAGCAGATTGTAAGTTGCTGCTCATAGTCAAATTTAGTTCCTAAGATTATCTTTTCATGAGTTCCCACTGAAAGAAGGAGCAAAAAGAAACTGATTGAACTCTTCTATGGTCATTGACACAAATAATACATCTATGTGGCAAGACATGTTTGAAATGTTTGGAAAACACACCACACCAGTAACTACTGGACTTCTGGTCATAAGAAATAAATGCTTCTATAAAACCAAAATGTCAGTCACAGTAGACCAAATAGTGGTATAAACTCCAAAGGAAAATAATGTAGTTTTCCCACAAATGGGGATAGCGTATGTTATACAGTAGTTTCAAACACTACCTCAGTTAGGCTAGAGTAGAAGAGATTTGTTTTAATAACTAAATGGGGTTTCATCAAAAAACTCCATGTTATTTTTCTGCAGTTAAAGCAAAATAAACAACTTTTATCACCTGTATTTAAAACAAAACACCTCTGTTCATCTGTTAAGTTTAACCCATAGCACTTAATGTAGAAAGCACCATAGGAAGGCCTCTGATTATAAAAAGGTAAGCAAATATACTTTTGAAAGCATCTCCATCCTGAAATGCTCATGTGTTCTGAATTACTCGCTTGCGTGGGGATCCGTGACAACAGAAACTTGACATAAAAAATTATGGCTGCAAATTCAGTTATAAAGTGTGATTTTTCTTCTGAAAGTGTATGAGTGTCAGTAGATTTCAACAAGTATGCATCAAGGATGTAAAGTCTGTATTGTACATAACATACATTTCTAGAAAGTTTATTTACACACTGACATTAAGCTCACATTGATGTTTCACTTTAATTGGCAAATGAAGGGGATACTGTTATTGAAGGAAATTTATATTGGCTTAGTTATAAACTGTGAATTTTTAATTCTGTAGTTCTCCTTTTTTTTTTTCAATTGTCCCTTTCAAAGTTCTTATTTTGGGGTTTTATTTGTATTGTGATAAAACTTCAGAAGAAAGCTGTAGTAAATAATGATTGTGCTTATATTAGCCCTAATAAAAAATCTCTTCCACCTCTCCTAGGGAAGCTGACAGACCACCTGCTCTTTATATTTCCAGCTTGAATGATTGGTGATACTTTCAATAAATGGTAACGTGTGTAGCATTCACTTTCACTATGTACGAATGCAGTTTGGTTGCTGTGGCAAAGAAAACTCCTGAAGGATTCAACTTGCTCACACACCGCTCAGAGGCAGAAGCCATTGTGGGAAGGAGAGGCTCCTTGTGAAACCAGTCACATTTAGTCTCCTGCATCAGCTGTCCGATTTTCTTAGTCAGCTTTTACAGTGGGTGGAAAAGGGTGCCCTTTGCGCGGGGCAGAGCACTGACTGACAGACACCCAGGTACCTCCCCCAGGGCCTGTTCCTCTCCGTGCGGGGAAGGAGGGCGTGGCTGGGTACTGAGAGTCCCCTTTTGGAGAGAGAGAGCGCAAGCTTTTCATCTCTCTGAAAGTCAGAGGTGTAGAATGCTTCCAGCTGTTATGGACATCACTTGGAGCTGGAGATGGTCTTGGCTTTGAAGTGCCAAACTTGTATATGGGGCCCCTGGCATGCTGTGCTTGAAACAGTTGCTTTTCCTCATCTAACAGTTCTTAAACTTGACTGGCATCTGACAAACCTACTCTAAATGTGCTCTCTTTGTGGGGTGGTGGTGTTTTTTTCCCACGTGGAGTTCTAAACAATTCATTAGTTAAGGATACAGTGGCTCAGCACGCAGAGGTAAGCTGCCCTTATAAACATTTATAAGGCACCTATGAGAATCCTGCTTGTCTTTTTCTCATTTTATTTTGAAACATACATAGTGGTCTTGGCAGAGAGTTGTGATTTGCAGTGAAACTGAAAACAAAACCATAGCACCTTTACTAGATGCCTGAAGAGCAAGGTAGCTATTCCAGAAATAGACAATAACCAAAAATAACCAAAATTCCTAGTGAGGAATGAAGAGTTCCTGCTTTGTAATCTGTGTCCTGGACTTGGTATTTGGCTCTTTGGGCTGCAGGAAGCTGGTAAAGCTTGTAGGTGAATATGAGTTCAGACTGAGCAATCACAATGGAAGAATTCTTCCCAGGCTCTGGAACATCTGAGGTCCTGCTCACCTCCCAGCAGTCCTGTTAATGCTGAGCTTCAGTGGAGCCAGGTGAAAGCAGGTCCAGCAACTGTTTTGTTTTTTTTTTTTTTTAAGACACACTTTTATTATTGTGTGCTCACTAAAGGCATGCTATGTGAGAGTAAAATCTTAGAACTGCAAAAGACTTTTGAGGACATGTTTGTATTTTTCTAGCGATCTCTAATCTCTTTGGTTTTTGTTTAACTCGTGATAGTGGTTCCCTGGATAGTTTTGTTTTCAACAGGTTTATATTCAGTAAAGAGTGTGGATTTTCTTTGGGCTATTTTTGTAGTGTAGATGGACAGCAATGCCACAGCATGCAGAAATTGCACATTTTGCTTGAGTTGCTTTTTAAAATATACTATTTTATTTGCAAAATGTAATTTATGCCAAAAAATGTAACACCATTTTGCCACTGAACAGGGTGTTTCAGCACAAGATGCTATGTCTAATGGGAAAAAGGCTTTACACTGTAAATCTAATTGCAAAATTGTTCCAGTACTGGCCTGTCAGCATCCCTAAAACTGCATTGCAAGAGATTATCCAAATTAATCATTATGATCTGAGGGAAGGGATCAAGAAAAATCTCAATAGTTGTTCTCCCTGTCCTGTGTGGTCTTTTTTTTGTTTAGTAATACGCTGCTACATATTTGGAGGTTCTAGTGTTTGTAGGTCACTGAACAGACATTGAAATCTGATTTATATTGTATACCTGTAACATAGAAAGAAAAAGTATTTATATATTTTACGTAAGAATATTGCATTGAGCTGTGTATAATTTAAACAGAGACTTGTCCCAAAATGGTATTGCCCACTTTGATTTTATTCGTGTTTTTCTTTTTTCTTTTTCTTTTCTTTTTTTTTTGTATACTGTGTACAGTTCATGTCAATGAGCATTAAAGGCCTCCTGAAGCGTAGTCTTATCAAAGGGATGCATTGTTAATAAAATGTACTTCAACTTCTTGTAGTTGTTCTGGTCTCATATGTACCTCTCAGCACTAGAAAGCAGTTGGAATTTCATTTTTATTCGTAAATTACTAGTTAACTAGAACAACCAAAAGCTTCCCAAATAATTTGTCAGAAAAATTTTGACATTAATGCTTTGTGAAATACAGTGACTCTTATATTTTGCACACCATTTTTATTTTAAAAATTTAACATACACATACTGAGAATAATTTTCTATTATATGATGGCTTAAGTATTAGCATTTCAGCAACAGCTGTCAAAGTTGAATTATAAACAAAAGGAGTATTACAGTGTTGAACTCATTCAACCATTAATGCAAGACAGATGTTTTAATATATAAAAATTATACACGTGTCCCCACCCATGCCAAAATACTTCTGTAATCTTTAGTTCCAATGCCCAGATCATGCCCTTTGACTGGCACAAAGGCATTATCCTTCCTGGAATCCTCCATTTCTGTGCTTTAATGCACAGGAGGTTTCACACAGCACCACCCATCAGGGCCACGAAACAGAAGGGTTTATATGGAAAGAGGAGCTGGCTTCTCCTTCCCTCATCCAGCAATCTGGAACGTGGTCAAACGTGTCATTGCATCCAGGTAATGAAATTTCATAGGAGCAGGATCTCCCTGGGAATGACCAAGGGACTGAGAGGTGGGAAGTCTGAACAGGCCGCTGTGTCTCACCCACCAGCAGGAAGGCAAAACTGGCTGGACCCACCCACACTGTCTCCCCCCTCCATTCAATTCCTGGGTGGAATTGCTGCAGCCAAGCCGTCCTTAGTCACAGCAGCTTTTACAAAGCAGAGGATTGTGCTTGGTTGCAGCTGTCCCCTCGGCAAGTGGAACTGCAGCAATGTCAAAATCTGAAATGTTTTGTGGGACAGTCTGATAACATTTCTATCAGAAAATTCCATACTACGTAACTCTTGATTTAGGATATTTTTTAAACATTTTGGAATAAATACCCTTTCTCTGAAATGCACAGCTCACTCTTGTATCGGTATTGACAAAAAAGCTCCCTTCTCTTTATTGGCCTTTTTTTCAGCAGTAAAAATTTTTAACTACACAAGTACATATGATGTGATGAAGCACTCTGGAGAAGGAAGTGTTCCAAGCCATAAAGGTACCGTGGTATCAAGCTTTCAAGTTCACTGTAACACAAGTAAGAGGTTAAGGTAAAGGGAGGAAATTTCCCTGGGATGTATCCATTAAATAGCCTCCTCCCTTACCCTGCTGCTCCTCTTGCCAAACTGTCTTTCACCAAAATGTGCCCAGCCCTGTTTCCTTACTGTGCTGGCTGAAGGAGGGACCATGCTGCAAACTTTACTTCTCACCCAAGTCCGTGAGCCACCTGTGCTCATGCACAGCACGTACATGGACACGGCCCAGCGTGGACTGGACACCTCTAACCCCAGCTGGCCATCTCTGTGTCTGTACCTTTGTACCTCCCCTTTTCCTGCCTAAGGCTTCTCCCGCTGCAATCAGGGCTTGTCTCGGCCCATAGGCGGTGCAAGGTCTTACTGGTTTTCCTGTTGCAACACAGCTTGTGGACGTTACAACAATATCCATAAGCAACAGTGTAAAAAGTAGATGTGGTTCAGTATCAGAACTCTGCAGTCTGCAGCTGCTTCGTTTCTAGGAAATGTGATTAGCTAATTAAACATAGAGAAGGTAAATAACTGCATTTTAGCAAACTAGCTGAAGACCAAATTGTCAGACACCCTTCATTTTCTCACCTTTGAGAAACACTTATTCTGTGCACTTAAGTTGAAGCCACTTATTTGTGACAGATTCCAAACAGCCTCACAAGGAGGCAAAACCAAAGGGTTCCTGTGCATTAGGAAGGTTAATCTGATGAGACTCTGAGCTATGATTCCAGCTATACTGCTTCATTATAAACATACCATTTTTTGAAATCAAAATGAAAGTCCAAATTCACTGCTGCTTACTGTAGGGATTCTGAGTGATACAATAAAACTGTTTTTGCTGGTTTGTTCTTTGTTTTGTTTTGTTGTTTTTTTTTAACACAAGCAGAAGTAGTGTTGGGAGATCTAGCTGGTATGCAGCCTGAATATAATGTTCTTCACAAATGTGATTCATACGCCTGTGCTTCTGACTAGCCTGTCTGCTTGCCTGGTTGGTTGGTTGGGGCTTGTTATGGAAGTTCAGGGGCTAAGGACAAAAGTCTAGTTCCTGTGCACAAGCAGAGGTACAGTGCCATGGTACCACATCTGCAAACAACTCTCCTGGGAAAATAACTCCTTTCCACTTCACTCCCCACATCTCTTTAATGTAGAGGGAAGATGATTTTAAAGGGTCACTCTTGCAGGCAGAGAAGGAAGAAGTGTGAGGAGCTCCAGTTATGCAAAATGGAAGCAGGGATTGTACTATAAAAATCTGTTTTCTGTACTCTTCCACCCATAAAGTGTAGTTAGGAGACAGGCGAAGTAAAAGCAGGGTGATCACTGGATTTGAGTGCTGTGGGCAGCATTCCTGGAGAAGTCAAAACTTCCTTTGAGCCTTCTAGGAATGTGCCACATTGTGTGCAGGTAACACTTCCATGATGACTCCTTACATCATTTGAGAGTGAAAATACAACCCAGCCCCCAGTATTACTGTACTGGATAATACTCCACACTCAGCAGCCCAGCAGCCACTGGCTCGGGTGGCCATAGCACACAGAACTCTGCAAGTGAAGTACATCTCTTGAGCAGAACAACCTTTTCCCTTGTTTAACTTGCTCCTCTACCTTATGAATAATTTTTTAATCTCTGCAAAATACAGCAGTTCTCTGCATCAGGCTGTGACAGACTGCTGTGATCTAACTTTCTGCATAATGCAGGCCACAAATCAGCCTATAAATCTTCTATAATGCCCATAAATTGTAAGGAAACCATAACACACATAATTCCTGTGTACAAGTCAGTACTCAAACCCAGTCCAGAAACAACAGCTTTGCCGTGTTAATGGAAGTAGGGCAGTTGGGCTTGTGAGAACCCTAATCAAAAGAAATTGCTGTGGTTTTAGAAGTTTTCATCTATATTATGTAAGGAAACACTGAATGGACTCACTGGCGGACAGAACATCAAAGGTTCCCCCCAAAGCAGCGCATATCTGTTTGTGAGATGTATCTCAGACTGTTCCTTTCGTCAGCTGTTTCTCTGGTGATTGAGGCTGCACCTTCAGGAAAAATATCCAAATAGCAATGTGGCTGGTAGAGCACCACTTCCAGATCTGCCTTGCTTGCTTCCAGTGTCTCTGGTAGTTGGTAGGGATCAGATGCAGCCTGAAGATGAGAAAAATAAGCAAAATTTTCGAAACAAGTATGAGTCTGAGGTGGAGGTATGGGTGGAAAGTCTCTCTCTACGTTTTCACTAGGGTAAATCCAGGAAGAATTGTGACCATCCATCTTATCCTCTGTTGGTGTTGCAGATAAGGAGCTCCATGGATGTAATTTCTGGGCTTCAGCCTTATTGTCCATGGTCAGCACATCAGGAACGCAGTCACTTATTTTCAGCACTTTCTCAGGACCAATCTTCAAGAAAATCATTAAACAAAAAAATTACTCAATGAAAGAAGCCCAGAGTAAAGAAATGAGTGGTTATTTCCAGGGATCCTAATATAGTCTTATGCCATTTTTGTTTTAGTTAGCACTTTTCAAATAAATTAAGTTGAAGGAAAACCTATGTACAGAATATTCAACGGAAGCTGTACTTCATGTGAAATTTACCAGGCTATTTATTTAGAGATTTCTTTTTTAAGTAAACTCATGATGACTATATTTGAAGAAGGAACCATGCATGTCCCTTTACTTTAAAGACTTGGCCAGGTTTTTGATGTGTGCTGGTCTGAGTCTGAGCCAGAAGCAATTGGAAGACAGCAGCAGGGGCTGTTAGGTGTACTTGACTCCTTGCTCTCATGTTAGTGTTCAGTGAAAACCAGTGGCCCCACACGTGCCAGGGCAAAGGCTGCTCCCAGGGAGCAGCTCCAGTTCAAAGGGCTATAGAAGAAGCTCAAGGCCTTTTGCTAATCCTGTTTTCCCAGCTGGACCTGGCAATGCCTGGCAGAACCCCCTGCATCCTCCCTGGGCCAGCAAGTGCATGGCTCTGCAGTGTCCTCCCGAGGCAAGTGCGGGCAGGAGGCATGGGCAGACACAGCTCCCAGGCTGCAGTGAAGTCCAGTATCCTCTGGTCTGTGGAGTTCAGACAGTGCAGGGATTTGAACAGTAACAATGGAGGAATCACCTACTATATCAAAAGATTTCATTTGTTCTCCAACTAAGCATTTGCTTTTTGCAGTAACATCTGCAGAATATAAGCTGGTCACTGCAGAGTCACATGAATATCAAAAGGAGAGCTTTCCACTAAATGGTACTATTAAACTGTGTTAATTTTTGTATGATTGTGTATGATTAAATGTAGCCAACACAAAAATTAACAATAAGTTAATTTTTAAGTATAGTCAACACAAGAATATTTTTTCAAAAGTCTACAAGCAAAGAATGGATAAATTAAAACCACTAGATTTTCAGTGATCTTACCTTAAACTCTTTGAATGACAACACTTTGCTCTTGTTAGGACTAGGTATTACAGGACAGCAGCATTCCTTCACCCTGGACATTAGAGAGCAAAACAAATGACATTTTTGTTCTCTTATCAAAGCACAATCTGTGAGCAGAAGGCACACATAGATGTATACAGGCATAGCAGCAGATGAGCAGTGTCTCAGAAATGCCATGAGCCAAGTACTTAAAACACCCACACAGTTCAACAGCCAAAGAAAGAAATTAATGAGGCCTTAAACAGGCTGGAAGCAACAAGCTGCAGCAGGGATTTGTGAACTGGATTAATTATGTTCTCTGTCTACAACAGAAAAACACATTATAACTTACCACTTCATCTTCCAGTGGCATACAGCTGCTACTAGGATTGGAATTATCACTACCAGGAATACAAAGTATAGCATGTTTGCTGTGAAAGAAAAATGCTTTAAAATTTTGCTTCTAACTTCTCACATGTTAAAGTCCATATATCTTGAGTTTCTGGGTCAAAAATAACATCAAGTCTCCATGGGATACCTGCCACTAACTCAGCAGTAAAACTGTGTGGTCCATGGTTGCAAGATAGTTTGTCTGGAAGTGCTGGTATACATCTGTAAGTCTTTGGACCTCTGCTACCTTTACCAGAACTGAATTATGTTCTTTTTATGTGCCCTCATATTTACACCTTAGCTGCAAGAGTAATTTCCAAAAGTTAAGGCAATGATAACCTCATTTAAGCATTGTTTTAGGTTTTCTCTCAGACCCCTAAACAGATTTTGACTGTGAGATGTGAACAGAACATCTGTATTTCCATTGTGGATTGACTATAGCAAGAGAAATGCTACACAACTGTTCAAGTCTCCTAGGGTTTATGCTGATACAAGGATCTCAGTATTTCCTCCTACCTGGAAGACAGCCTTGGACTACACCATTCACAAACAGCTGAGGCTGTAGGTGGGCTGAGGGGGAGCGTTATTTAGTGCCTGCTCTCCCTCTGCCCTGTCCAGTGGCATCCTGCCTTGTGCCAGAGAGTTTGTTGCCCCTACCACACACCACAACAGGAATGGACATGTTACATTCTCCTTTTATATTTTTGGGGTTAATTAAGGCCTTGTTTTGATTCTCTGCATAGCTGTATGGATGTCTGGCTGGCTAATGGGAGCTAGAATATGGGTGTTAGAGGCAGAACTGTGCCTGTGAGGGTACAGTGGTGGCTTAGACACTGTTCTGGTAGTTAGCTTAAAACATGGAGTCTCCTTGCATAAGTCAGTGCTTCCCCCTTTCCCATCCCTCCCCCTTAATCTCCAACAAGTTTTTCAAAACCAGGCATCTCCAGTTAGGAGCCTAAGTTTCACAACCACAGCTGATGACTGGTCTTTTCAAGGGAACAGAGTTACAGACAAGTGATTTCCTCTTCTGCTTTGGTGATCAAATTTGCCCAGTTAGCAAACTACAGTGGCCATGCCGACAACCTTTTCATACTCATTGATGAAAGAGTGAACTTGGCCGTGGTTTTAAAGATGGACAAGAATAAAAATCAACATTATAAGTCCAAGAGTCCATACAGGAATTACCTTTTGGCACACAAGTCTGTGGGTTTTCCTATATTAGAAACAGTTAACTCCAAATACAATTCATCAACAAGTTATAACAAACTGGACTCACTAGGCACACAAGGTGCATGTATTGAGGTATTTCCCAGAAAGATATAAGGTTTAAATAAGGATGTAAATTAGGCTTTCTAAATTCTAAAATTTAGAAAAACCCCTATCTACTTAAAAGTATTAAAATGCCATGTTGATACACACGACATTTCTCAATTGGATTCTTTCTTAACTGCATGTTGCATTCAATTAAACGTTTTCCTTGAGAAAGAAAGATTATTATAACATTTTAAATCGTCCCATCCTTCTGCTAGAAGATATTATACACCGCCATACTCACAGTTATATGGTGTATCTATGTATCTAAAGTTAATAATGGGAGTCTCTCCTCCACCTGTAAATGCTTTAACCGCTACTTTGTATTTTGTGTTTGACATCAGGTGTTCCACGGTGTAACTCTTTTCTTCTGGGTTGTTAATTGTGTACTTACATAGCTCTGAATCATCTAAAACAAAACAGATAAGAGAATCATAGGATCACAGAATCACAGAATGGTCTGGGTTGGAAGGGATCTTAAAGATCACCTAGTTCCAACTCTGTTGCCATGGACAGGGACACCTTCCAGTAGACAGGTTGCCCAGAGCCCCATCCAACCTGGCCTTGAACTCTTTCAGACATGGGCCATCCACAGCTTCTCTGGACAACCTGTTCCAGTGCCTCACTACCCTCATGATAAATTTTCTCCTAATGTCTAATCTAAACCTACACTCTTTCAGTGTCAGTGTCCTATCACTACAGACCCTGGTAAAAAGCCTGTTTCCATCTTTTTTATAAGCCACCTGTTAGGTACTGAAAGGCTGCAATAAGTTGTCCCCAAAATATTACAAACCCACTAAACTGAAACAACAAAGCATTTGCAACCCGCCTCCTTTGTAATTTGTACACTTTCTTCCGAGAAGGATGATGCATCCTGACTCACTGCCACTGGGCTGAACTCACATCCCTTCTAACTGGACCATCCACAGCATTGCCCATCTTCTGGCTGACACTAACAACTTGTTATCAAAGGCTGAAACTGTTTATTTTAATTTCTTTTTCCTAGAGCTTTTTACCAGAATGACTGAGTTTTGCCATTTCCTTTTTTTTTTTTTTTCCATCCTGTAGGCCTTAAGCTTAGGTCAGTTTCTTTGAAGATAATCGAAAGCAAGAAATCCCTGCCAGAAAAAAAAAAACAAACTCTTTTGCCTCTCTCTTGTGCAACTCCCAAACCCCAGGGAGAAATGGTTTAGCCTATTTCTGCTGTTCTCAGTCACACCCCTTGTCTGCTAGCAGAAGCAGTGAAGCCAAAAATCTTTGATTTAAACTTTTTAAAGTCTAACTGGGATTACTTACAGAATTATTGTATTTATATGGTTATTTTAGATCTGACAGGAACCTCTACATAAGCCTCCCTCAGTTAAAAATATGCTTTTCATCCTGGCACTAGTCTAATCAGCAGAACAAGCACAGGACATGACCCAACCAGAAGAAGAGGCAAGGAAAAAGAAATAAAGTATATTCTTTTAACAAACTGGAAACATCTGAAAATTATAATGGAGCAAAGTCATCTGGAGCAGTTTTGCATGTGGAACAGGAAGGCCTGATACAAAAGTTTAAATGTGGCTTTGTGCCATTTCACAGTCAGTTCTGCTGAAGGGACTCCACTGTAGAGCACACACACAAATACTTTCACTAGGAAAGAATTTACATGGGAATTTATACAGTACTCCCGTTCCGAAGGAAATTAATCGTATCCCATCTGTTTCTAAAATACCCCAAATCCTAATAAGACCAACATGCTTCTTATGACTTTTATCCAAGTAGACCACAAACAGATGTTTTCCAAAATTCATCCAGAACTCACATCACAAGTGGCAGAACTCCTCCTACAGTACTGAAGTAATCTTTTTTGGAGCTAAAAAGGAGCCATGGATGACAAGACAGGGGCTGTAAGTCTTTGTAAAGCCAGGAATCACTCCTGCCAATCAACACCTCAAGCACAGAGAGGAATCAAAAGCAGCAGGTGTTGAAATCTACAGGTGGCTGAATGAGCCAGCCTGACTGGATAATGTGAACCTTCTAAAATGCTGCAATACCAACAAGTCTTTCATCTGCATCAATGACACAACTTTCTATATATAGTTACCTGAAAGAATGTGCTTTTTTGATCCTTTCAAATTGCAGTTCTCTTGTATAGGTGACACATAAACATGGTAGCCTCTTAAAAAGCCAGGCTCTGACTCATTTGTGAGATGCAAATCCCAAGACAGCGTTACTGAGTTGTAAGTTAGGTCAACTTTTTCTATAATAGGATCAAGCCGAGGAGCTGGAAGAAAGGAAATTCCAGTTAAACTTGCAATTATTCTTCAAGAATGTTTTCTTTTATAATTTGCAAAATCCACACTCCCATGTGGTGCTTATGTTTATATCTTACTTGTATTTAAAAGCTGAACAAAGCCAAAGTCCTCTACAAAAACTGTCAGCTTCACATAGCCTTCACAGACATCCACATTACACACAAAACAATGACTGATAATCAGAGCTTGGTTTAGCTCTCCTAATAAACGTGGACTCTACTTGGTCACTGCACTAGCCAAGTATCCTCTACGTCATGCCTGTACATTGATATACAACTTTTAAATGCTTCACTGATTATATAGAAAGGCAACAGAATATATAATTTTATCTAGCTGCAGGAGGAGGGAATTCTATATTTGTGACAGAACAATTTAGCAAATACACAAACGACCTAACGACGCTGCCAACTTACGCAGTTCCCTGAGATAACCAGTCTTCTTTTCCAGTAAGGAGGCTCTATTAGCAACAGATCCATAGATGTGGAATTTGTATCGTACCCCCGGAACAAAAGTAGCTAGAAAATAGTTGCACTGATTACAAAAACAGGTTATGGTTTGTCTTTTGGTGTTACTTTTATTTAATTGCTTTCTACAGAAGCAATTTAGACATCTATTAGACATCTTCTTTGTGTGCTATTATGCTATTAAAGCAATGGAAGGAGGCAGAGGGCAAGAAGATTCTTGGTGTGTGTTATGTGAATTAAACATTTATTCTCTCTGAAAGAGAGAACTGGGGGAGGGGTTTATATATTTTTTGTTGCCATACAGTATTTAAGGTGAGTGTATAACACTCTGAATGCAACAAGAAGAGAGATAATTTCATTTACATTTCTGGTACAGGCAAAGGTCATGTTTTGGACTGTTTAAAACATTTCCATGCATCAGGATTCCTTGTTTTCCACAGTGACATCCACTCCCATTCACACTAAGCAAGTGCAAACCACTGAGAAACTTGACAATACTCTTCCCATGTGTCACCACAGTCTCCCTCCTTAAGTGCAGGTTTCCATACAAGTGCAGGTTTGTATGAATTGAGGCGCCATTCCTTTATTGCATCTTTATCTGTGTTTAGTTAAATTTGGTTCATTGCAAAGTGAACTCTCAGCCTGAGAGACTCTAGCAGCAGCTAGAAGCTTTGGAAGCCTATCAGAGCGACTTGCACACAAATAGAAAGGATTTAGGTCTACCAGCCACCACTGGGATATAAAACATGCAAGTGATCCTAAGCAAGGACTGGTGCTGAGACACATCGTGTGTGGTGCCTTGACAGCACCAAACCTCTCACTACACCACAGGTTTTAAACTGCCTGAATATAAACTTCTGATCCATGTTACAGATAGGATGGAGCTCCCTTTTGCATCTTTCTTGTTAAAGTATTTTTAACACGTTCATTAACTTCACCACCCTTTTTCAAGACATTACTACAAGCCACTCAGAAGAGGTTTTGTCTAAAACACTGCATTGACTTTCTAATACAGTATTCTGCCTTCCAAGACTTAATGGTGCTGGTACATTGGTGGCGTCTAATTAATTTGGTACAAAAAACATGATGCCACATGCCTTTGAAGAATTACACCTGCACTGTACAGAATTCAATATTCCACATTATCTGTCTCCTAAATTCAAATAATGCCCATAGCATGAAGGACTGCTGCCCAGTCAGAAAGAAAAATTGTTTGGCTTTCACCTGAGTTGATCACAGCACTGGAAGTGTTGGGTCCAAATCTCTTCCACTGCAAATCACAAGGCTGCAACTTGGGAAAGTTACACCAATCAATAATGTAACTGTCATATATACTTCTGGGCTTCCAGGAGATAAATATCCCATCATCTGTACCATTAACCTGTCCTTCCTTAAGCTCTTCAATGCCTAGGAATGAACAAAACAGAATCTCTTATTATTGTCCTGCATGAGACTTCAGCCTCATAAATGAAGACTGATACAGTTCCCACACTAAAGAGTTGAAAACATAATAAAAGAGTTGCATTCCTTCACTAAATGGCATATAGGGTCTTTCATGTGCCGAGAGCTGACAACTCAAAACCATCCAGCAATTGTTTTTACATATTCACAAAAATATTCAGCTGCAGAAACCTAGAGTCAGAGAGTCAGAAGAGGCTAATCACTCAGAGAGCTCCCTGCAAAGCAATGGATGCACCTTCAAGGCACCTGCTGCAGCCCTGAGGCCCTAGTGTTAGGCTAAATGTATTTTGCTCTGTGGAGACTCTCTGTGCACTTAAGCGAAATGTACATACAGCCACCACCCTGTAGAAGAAAAGTACGGACATAATTTTCAGATAGCAGTGATGTGAGCTAAGTAAGCTTAATTTGTTGCCCAAGATGTTAAATTATGATTTCATTTTAAAAAAGTAGAAACAAAACTCTAATAACGTAAATCTAACTGAAAATACTCCTACTGTTATCTGTAGCTCTAGAGATGATCAGTACTGAAGGAAGTGAAAAATTAACATTGTTCTTTGCCATGATACTGATTCTGTAGGAATGGTTATCAATGAAAATCCTTGTGCTATTGTAGGCCGAAGAAAAGGAGATGTTTTCAGGCTTAGAGCCATCTTCTATTTTTTGCCAGGTTACTTCATATGAAAAAATTCTTCCATTTGCTCGAAAACTTGGTGTTTGCTGGGGAAAAAATTATGGAGGAAGAGAATTATAAAACTTAGTAAATATTGCTTAAAAAATATGAGAGGAGCATTTAGAACTTTAATTAACTAACGGGATGTATTATTTCTGTAAGAATATAAACACTTGTTTCTATACATTCATACACATACTGGTTGAAATGGAAATGCAGACATCTCAGTAACCGGGATTTGTCTTGTTATAATACTTAGAAAAACAGAATTATATGTCTGAAATGCCAGGAGGGCACACCTTCATAGCTACTTGTGTTCTAAGATATTTTCTATATAATCTGTTTTAGATTTGTAAAAGATATTTTCATATTGAATTGCAATTAAGTGCACACAAAATGGGAGAAATTTCCAACCCCTTTAAGAATTGCTTTGTTTCTATTTCTGTAGTGTTGTCTCACCTTCCAGAACAAAGTAATATTCCGTCCCCCCACAACTGGTGTAATTTCTCTCCATATGTCCAGTTTCCCTGAGGGAGCTGCAATAAATACAGAAAAACAAGGATGCTCTAGGTGCAGAAAGGATAGGCAGTTTAACTGCTTCCTCCCATTTGAAGAAATTCCACTCCAAACACCTCCTTCTTCCCATCACTCCCAGGTCTTGCCTAAACATTATCTTTTAACATCTTTTTCCCTTCATTTTTTTTTCTGTATTAGAGTCTGGTTAATTTCTCTAGAAAATCTTTGTTTGCAGCTACCAAATGCTTGTTCCCACCTCTGCACCATTCTTCCAGGCCTCACAGGGCACTGTAACTCACTCTGCCCATTTTCCCAGTCAACTGGATTTCCCACTGCCTGCACTGGATGAAATGCCAGAGATTAACGGGTAGGCTGAGAGTTATTTAAGTCAACTTCTTGAAGTTTGCTTAGCGTGCTTCTCTTTAATGCATGCAACAGGCCTGTACTTCAGCTACACAGCAGAAGAGTAACGACGAAGAGCAGAGAGGTGGCAAGTAAAGAACATCCTCCCAACTCCACTTCTCAACGGGCTGGACATACTTCCTTCCTCTGTCCTGATGGTGCGGGGTTGGCTCCACTCGCTCCACCTCCAGAAGTGCCTGGCTGCCGCGCAGCGCACGCGGGCCGTGTACTCCGTGTGCGGCTGCAGCCCCCGCAGCGTGACGCGCCTGTGGCGCCAGGGCACGCCCGAGCTGTTGTGCTGCAACACACAAAGACACAACAGCTACAGCTCAGCCGGCGCCATCAGCAACATGGTCTGCTCTGAGAAAGCAGTTCTTCCTCTAGACCCTGTAACAGCCAGTTAAGCTTCACTTGGGAAAGATAAACATGGAACAACAATCAATAAAAAGAAAATAATGTACAAGATCAAAAGAGTGGGAGATCCAAAAAGACGCCTGGAAGTCACCTCTTTGTAACCGTCTGTGTCACTCAGAACTCTTCAAATGTGTACTTTTTACATAAGCATGGGATTTACCGAGATCTTGCCCTCACAGAGTCTGGGGCTATTACCTCATCTAAGTAGGATGCTGTTCCAGATCTATGCAGAGCAATCTACCGTTACCTTTGCTTTCCATTTTTTTTCCAACCTTGTTTCTCCACTCCCTCCTAAGAGACAGTAAAAGTCAAAAAGCCAGCATGCTTTTAATCCTCTCCTCAAAACTGTCTCCTGCAACGGCCAGCTGTGGTGGCCACTTGATCTGACAGCTCTTAAGCAACACTCAATGACAGAATGCAGCTTGATTGTGATTTTCACTGTGCCTTTTTAAAGTGCTAGAGACGAGACGCCTTTTAAGAAAAGAGCCACATAGAAGCGACTGTACACAGGCAAAGAGTCAGTCAAACTCACTTTTTGTGAAAGAGGTGGAACAAGATAAGGAACCTACTCAAATAATCCTCAAGGAGATGGAAGAGGATGGAAAGAAAAACCATTCTGGGGTTCCCTCCCTAGAAAGCAGACACACCACCATCCACTGCAGTCAATACTAGACATAAAGCCCTTGGACTAATAAGACTAAAAGTCTTCAATGCAGCTCTCCACCACTTGTGCCTAAGATGATACGTGCAATGAAAACCAACAATTCAAGAATAGCAGCAGCTAATATATATACAATATGCATTATACAGCTTTACAATTACTAAGTGTTTACAGTAACTGCAACAAATCTCAGAACCCATGCAGCAGAGCACTGAGCCACACATGCAGACCAGTCATACCATGCACTTCAGTCAGGGTACAAGCAGTGTTTAGAGTGCGAATTAGTGCCAACAATGCCTGCCCACGTGGACCACACAATCAGTGTGAAGTGTGGGAGCAAACAAACCCAGAAAACAGACACATCAGCATGCTCAGGATTTACAATGTATTTGTAGTGCTCGGGAATTATTTTTAGTCTCACATTAGAAAGATCCTAACTATGTTTTTGTTTATGAAATTCAGGTTTCATACCAGTTGTACTTTCCCATCAGGTTGGAGCAGTTCAGTCTGACAAAAGAGTTCAATTCCATTGTTTTCATGATTCCAATGTAATGTGACTTCTGTATCTGTGCATTTTTCCCACATCTGGAAAGGTGCAGTAGGATATACTGCCAATGGAAAATCTGAGTTAGCTCTTTTAAAACATAAAAGACATGCAAAAGTATGCTAAGATATTTTAGCTGAGTAGTAAAAACAAATAAACAATACAGATTTTTGTGCTGGTCTAGAAGAAACAGACATAAATTACAAAACCTAATTTCAGAATGTAAATGTAAGTAAATGTTACACAAGGTTTAAAAAAACCCCTTTTGCTGACTTAGAAACATTTTAAAACATCCTGTACAAAAGGAAGAGAGATATTTACTGCTAATCAGTAAAATTCTCTAATTCAGGGCCTGGTGGAAGCTCCTGATGTAACATGGTAACATTTGACACATTTCCACACCACAGAATCCCACCTCCTTGCCAGAAATTTCCTTCACCACTCTAACACTGACTCCTGCCAGTAGTTACCCTCTGGTACAGTGTCAATGCAACTTCTGTAAGATTTCTGAGATCCTTTACTGCTATGTAAGCAGTATTCAGCAAGTGAACTAAATCTCAAACTCTCCAATATTATCAGTATAGTTGTGATGAATAATACATGGCAATGCAAGTGAGTGGTATGATTATACCCTTGGCCATTATCCTAAGACTTCATGAATTTAATTATTGAATTACATTACTCCATGAAATACAATTTGAGGGCTTTCATAGTCAAAGGAGCTTGTATTTGATACAGAAGGTCCCAGCTACCATATGCAGAATTGGAAATGACAGATTTACATTTTCCTTGATTTACTGACATCCTTTACACAAGGAATATTCTAATGTAAATATTTGCAGGATCACAGAAAACATAAAGGATTTTACAGGAATTACTATTTAAAAGATTAACTCATAATACATATTATATATAATTTCTTTAACAAGCAAAAATCACTAAGATTGGAAAAAGAATACTGCAGTATAACTTTCTTAGCACATTGAATGCAACCTGTTCTAGCCTGACTTCCCATGAAAACCAAGTCTCTGTACAACCTGTCAGCTTACTCCTCCTCTTTCTTCTTGACCTGTTTCTTCCACTACCAAACAATCAGATAATCAACTTTTAAAATTCTCATGCCTCTCTGAGACAAATCTAACAGAGACATTGAACCTAAGTTCCTTCATACGAAAAAGTGTATTTAGCAAAACAGTCAACAATGCCTCTGAGGAAGGAAGTGGTACCAGGATGCAGCAGTTACACCAGCAGCCTCCTCAGCCATTGTCCTGTCAGCCTCTGAGCTACACAAAGCATATGTTGCCTCCTGCTTCTTCAAACAGGTAAGGCAGCCACAGTATCTGGGTAACACTGAAGTGGGGCTAGAGGACACAAGAACTAGAAATACTGCTGGAGACAGAAGAAAGACTCAGTTGTTTTGAGGCAGGAGTAGGAAGGAACTTATAGGACCTGGGGCACACTGAGATAAAGGACACAACTATTAGGGAACAAGGAACCACAGTCATCAGCTACTCCTCACAGAATAACCTGGGTTTTTTTCACTGATGAACTACTCTTCCTTCCTTATAATATTACAGTAAATGCTACTGTCCCATATTAGGAACAAGAGCAGGTTAGCACCATTATTTCTTTCCCAGAAATAGCTTTTACACCTGTATCATATCTCATATCATACCGATTTCCAAGTAACATACACAGATATTTTTCTTAAACTCCCCATTTTATGTCCTTGCATCATATTGCTTTCTATACTATAAACCAGCTTAGCAAAGCAGCAGATTTTGAAGGATTAAGGGGTCATTTCAATAAGCAAATCTGACCTTTGGAGTGAAGCTGTTTTCTACCACTAATACAACTTTCCAAAGCTGAAACTGAAGAGAATGCAGATAACTATAGCACAGGGACAGATAAGTAATAAAACTCTGAAGATAAAAATCAAGGGTTTCCATACTTTAAACTGGGGAACACAAATATCAAGCTGAGAAGAAGCAACAAAAAACCCTGAACAAAGACATAGAAAAAACCTTACTTCTGTGATTTACATCAAAAACATCTGTGGCAGTTTTCTTTCCCAGTGGGTTTTCCACAGTCACCGTGACATTCCAGATCTTCTGCTGGCCTATATCCCAAGAACACGAGCATTGCTCAGAACAACTTGCTCTGCACAGAGTCATTTTCTGGGATGACCTACCAAAGAAAGGGAGGGGTAGAAGCAGGGGCAAAGAGAGAGAAAGACATTTTTCTATAATCAACAATCAACATAAATGTTGAAATTTCTGATGTCCAACTAGAATGCAGCATCATGAAATATAAGGCTGAGGGGGGAATTAAGAAGCCACTCAGTTCCTTCCCTTAGCCTGAAGTAGGATGAATACAGACATTGTTAGAAGAAAGTTTTCTTCAAAGTCTATGTTTGTCTTTTTGAGATACAATTACATTGCTTTTAGAAATTTCCTTATGGATATTCTAAACCATAAGACTTATTTGCCAATACTTAAACCATACATGTCTACCATTATGCTTTTAAATGAAGCTGTAATTTCAAGTGCATCTTGAAGTGCATCTTCTAACCTTCCACTTCTAAATCACCACTATAATATCTTAATAGAAGCGAATGATACAGAGACCATGAAGGTATGTGCAATGATGGCCTGTTTCCTGCTGAGATCTTTTGATGAAATTTTGTTGTGATGATGAGGTATCTGTCCTGTTTTATCAGTTTCCCTTTCTCTGCAGGCCCTGCTGTAAAGCCCCTCTCCTCCTTTAAGGGCCATGTCAGATATGCAACAGCTGTGTAACCTTGACTCAGACTGCTAAGAAAGAGCTGTGTGAAAGTCTACAGACTTTTTTTTTTAAGTAATGAAGCCAGCTGAAACTACAACTATTACAGGCATAAGAAAGATTTTTGAGATAGGATTGCCAGTAGCTCAAGGACTCAAGAAAGAAAACAATAGCATATAAAGTTCTAAAATCCTAAAGAAAAAAAACTAGAAGGCTAATCAGGCTAAGAGCTAAGTCTGAGTCAGCATTAGTGTCAATGGATCATGAGCACACTAATACTACCAGCTGATTAGATCCTGGTTATCTCTTGTTTGTGCTACCCAGTAATTACAGTATACCTTTAAGATATCTATATCCTGATTTCAGGGTGTCTTCATACCTACTGAATGATATCCAAACAAATTAACTCAATGAATGGTTAGAATAAGCTTTAGAAGGCAGAGCTTGATCTAAAGGACTGCCAACTTGTTATGGTTAGTCTGATTCAGAGTGGTTCTGCACTGCTCAAGCTTTGTTAAATAAGTGATCAGTGAAGTGGAAAGAGGCAGACAGCTAAGTACAAGGACAAAAAGAATTTCCACAGACTCTTAAGGGAAAGAAGGGGACTGGTACAGCACAGATCAGAGTAAATATAACAATAAGACTTACGTTTCTGACACGGTGTATTGTGGTGAATTCTCTCCATAGAGGTAGGTATGTCCTCCTTCTTTCCAAGTACATGTTACTATTCTCATGTCTTGAGTTTGGCAGGAAAAATCTTTAGGTGTATAAGGTGGTCCTTGTCAGAGGAAATAATCAAAGAAACACCAACAACATAGCAGTCAAGGCAAAAGTCATCAATCTTTTTAATATATTAACAAGCTAAAAATAATGGGTAAGTACAAAGTCTGGTTTGCGATAGATGTTATTACTGAAATTACACCTATTCAGTGGCCACTCTGCAGAGATAGTCAGGATAATACCACGAATTAATAGCAGTCCAAACACTTTTATACTCTATTATCTTTTTTTTATACTCATCTGTTCATTAATTCAATCTGTGTTCTTTTCTATCCATAAAAATTGCTATCAGCCTTCGAAAGGGGGACTGTGCTGAGTTTTTACCACACACACACAGACAATGAAGCTAATGAACTCTTAAAGGTGTGGGTATATTTAAGAATCAACCACCTGTCCTAGGATCAATTAATTTAATGCTATTCTTTAATGCTTTCTATAGGTAAGTTTACAAATCTGAAGTCAGACATTAAACATAGTTCAGCTGGAAATGACAAGACCATGACAACTTACAGCAAGCTCTTTTCCCTCTCCATTTTTTCCGCAGTAATTCTGGGGTTAATTACAGCAGGGAAATAAAACTGTAACAATGTGTTCACTTACTACCCACAAAGAAAGCTGCCTGAGCTGAGTTCCCGTCTTCACCATTACAGGAGACATGGATGTGAGATGCTTTGTGATGTCCCACATTTTCCACAGTGAGAAGTCTGACTTGACTGTTTGTGTGATTGAAAACACCAACAGCTGGGAGTACAAAGAATTCCTTAATGACTTGACCATTCCTTCCTATGCAACAAAGAGTGATATCAGAGCCTTCTGCTAAAATTTTTTCTTTTGGAAAGATTTGTAGCTCACTGCTATTTAAAGTGTCCAGGCCTGCAAATTAATACATTAAAAAAAAAAAAAAAAAAGAATAATTAAAATCTGCTCATGGCAGCAGTCTTCACCCAGAACACAAAACTAAGCATTTACATACAAAATCACTAATGTTATATTATCCATTCATGGAATTTTGTTTAGTATTCTTCCCAATACAGAGATTAATTTTACATGCAATAATACCTGTATTTCTCTTAAACTTATAACATATAATGTGGTCCAACAAACTACCTAAAACACTAAATCCATTTTACTGCCTTTCACGTAAAGGAAACAAAAGTGTGCTGCCAAGACTTGCCTTTGCAGAGGAACACCATCTCCTGCTCCTATGCACAGGCTGTAGCTTTCATCCAAAATGCCTGCTCTTGAAGGCTCTGAGCAGGGGGCTAGAAAAACATCATGTTCTGATGCTCATGCAGAGCTTGGCTAAGAGGAGTCAACATTGACTGAATCAGATCACTTAAGGGGATAATCAACTTGGAATGAGACTACTATGGCTTTCTAGGTTGGACTGCTTGCTGAATGCAAAAATTATGGGAATTTAAGTGACTGACAGTCTTTTACATATGTTGCCCAGGTAAAATCTACTTTCAAGAATCTGATCCAAAAATCTAATGGCATCTAGAGTTACTATCTTTCAGAGTTCTAAATCAGGTCTGTAAGGTGGGATCTATGTGACCGAGAAATGGTATTTTTTAACACCATTTAATTTCAATTAAAAAGAAAAAATGTCCAAGATTGAGGTTAATGAGACAGAAAGGGAGTCTTGCATCCTATTTCCCTTTATATAATGGGAGGGACATGAGTGCCACAATCCAAGAATGTGATGCTTCTCCTATGGCCGTGATGTCTCCAATAACTAAAAGCCCTTGCTGTTCCAAACAAGTGTTTCATTAATAAAACCACTATAATCATTTTTCCTAAAGCAGTTACATATTTTGTTTAAACAAGACTCTCTGAAAACCAAACTGTTCTAGTAAGACATGGTAATCTGAAAAAAAAATAAATTCTGTTTTGTGATGTTATAAATGAGATCATTAGTTCACGTGTTTATTTTCATATAATTCAAAAGACATTAATTCCAAGTGACATAAGGAGCTGACTGGCTCCTTTCTCTCTGCTTCTGTAACACTAATTCAAGCTATGAACTCCAAACAAAAGCAACCCATTAATCAGGATCATGTAGCCCCTATCTATGTGCTTCCTCTTCTTTCCCTTAGTTTGGGCCAGTGATGTGCCTATTCAAGACCCCACACCATTTCAGGTACTGCATGTTTTAATGTGTGAGCAAAAAAGGCTCTAAAACTTTTTCCCTACTAGCTTAGGAAGATAGTTTGCAAATTATAGCAATGGTTGAAGCACTGCTATTATTGCCAGCAAAAAATAAGGAATTGGTTAGAGATTAACAAGATCAAAACGGATTCTTGATTTGATGCCATCTTTCCTGAAGTGTCCTTCAGTGTTACAGTAACTGGTGAATTACAGACTAGCTTTGTACTAGAAAAAAATTAAACCAATATTGCCAAGTCTTGTTTTGCTTACCCGGGACAGTCTCCCACAAACTCCACTG
Organism: Climacteris rufus; assembly: GCA_013398175.1. Taxonomy (NCBI): domain Eukaryota; kingdom Metazoa; phylum Chordata; class Aves; order Passeriformes; family Climacteridae; genus Climacteris; species Climacteris rufus. Next base: position 682,239 of record VZRZ01000978.1, read on the forward strand.
ACTCCAGATTTTTGATGCTTCTGCCTTGCTCCTGATTCTCACTGCATGTGACATGCACTCCAAAGGTATGTCTGAATCCCATATCCAATGAAGAGGCTTTTCCAATTTATCAAGTGTGACATTATGAAACTCCTACAAACAAAGAGCAGTATGGTAAAGTATTTAAAACACGGCGGTGTGAAGATGCTTTGGAAATACAGTCAAACGCAGTGAAAGAGAGAAAGTTCAAAGGAGAAAAATGCTTTTGAAAACAAATGTCTGAAATTCCACCAGCTACATGTGACCACATACTAAGTAATTAGTTAGCTGATTAACTCCTTACGGATCTGTGCTAGCAGCAGTGGAGTGACCGATGCACTGACATATCTGTGAGTGAGACCCAACTTCTCATGACATGGATTTGCTCTCAGAGACTTTCAGTAGGTTATTTGTGTCTATTACATGAGTAATAGCATGCACAGATGCTGCTGCCTACAAATGCATCCTGTCTACTGCTCTGGGTTACATATCCCTGTGGTGGAGCCACCACCTCTGGAGAGATTTAAAAGATGTGGAGATTCACCACTTAGGGACATGCTTTAGTGGCAGATTTGGTAGTGCTGGGTTAATGGTTGGACTTCATGATCTTAAAGAATTTTTCCAACCTATGAGATTCGATGTATTTTACTACTTACAGTAACCATACCAGACTCTCAGCATATAGAACTGTGCTGCTCGTATGAGTTGTACCAAAGCCCTGACTCACACTGACCACTAGAGATCTTCTCATCAGTACTGATGTCCATCAGCAACACCTGCACTTTCATATTGCCACTGCTCTGAGAAAAACTCTGCAATCAGTTCAAATTTTAATTTCTCAGTTATAGCCCTGAGGAATGTAGTCACAGCTTTGGAAGTTACATAGGCTGTCTGGGCTTTGGTATGAGCAGACTCACGGAATTCCTTTATTGCTACACATTCCTCAGAAAAACACAAAGGCAAATATATTCCTGTATGGTAGTGACATCCAAAGTAACTCGTCATGTTTATTACAAGTAACAGGACATTTGAAACACTTTTATTTCCTTCCAACAAAGTAGTAAGAGTTGAAGGACACTCCAAAAGACCCAAAGCTTAATTGCTTGTAGATATATGGCCCCAGTTACTGACTTCAGGGTTAAAAATCCTATCCAGTGTATCAAAGTGATAAAAATCTTCAGAACTGCATAGAGCTCATCTGCAGTGAAGATGTAGTTCTTCAAACCCTGAGACAAAACACTACCAACTAGGGTGATCAGAGTGAGTTGTGATTTTTAACAATGCCTAATTTTATTGATCACTGATTTCAGAAAAATAAGCCCTTGTCCATTTTACACACTTTCAGACAAATAGCAACTTTAAATGAGCTAGTGCAGTTTTTCAGTTTTACCAAGTTTCAACATGTGTACTTCATATTCTTCCATAGGTCAATGAACAGGTGATTCATAATCGGTTAAAATATTACTAAAATATGCATTTTATTCCCAAAAGATTTTTTCAGATTCAAAGGAAAGGAAATTTTCTTTGGAGACTGTTCTCATACAAAGGTCACAAACAGAGAAAAACACCCAGAACAGGTCTAAGCCTATGACATGGGTGATCTCCTCGCCTTCAGGAAATGTGGCTGGTTTAGGTGTTAAGGAAACCTATCAGGACAGGGACCTTGCAAAGAGACATCACTACATCTTCCTTTTCCTTTAGCTTCCTTTATATTGTAAATGACTAGTAGATTTATTTTCAAAGTACTCTTACTGTCCACACAGGAGTATTTTCATGTGTTCTACGGATTTGTATCTCAAAAGACATTGCCAGCTCAGCATCATGAGCTGGCCTGGCAACATCCCATTCCACCAGCAGCCGCTGAAGAGCCAAATCCTTGGAAACGTTAAGGTACGTTACTGGAAACACATGGGATTCTAGGAGCACAAAAAGGACACAAAAATATTACTGTTTAGCTATATTACAAAGCAGATCTCAAACAAGAGTGGTTAGAGCTAAGACAGGTTTCACACCAGATGGTTCTGAAGGAAAAAACAAAAGTGATCAAGACCTATGCTTCTGATGACAAAAGCAAAGATAATCTTTCTTCTTAAGGAATCCGCAGACTTACATGAAGTTCCTGAAACTATTCAATAACCCCCCACCGTGACGTTTGGTACACTATTTCATTTCTTTATGCCCTCAATCTACTAGCTCTTTTATGGGAACACAGATCCATCCCATCATAATTTTATGAAGAGGAATAACATAATGTATTAAGAGGGACTAAATCCCAAAAAATCCCAACCATCAGCAAGCCTTCATTCTTCAGGGCAGAAACTCAGGGCTCAGTTTTTATCTCTGACATAATTCAGATTAAATGAGTTAATGCAAAACTAGTATTTGAATAGAATAGGTTAAGAATTTCCCTCCAGTAGATAGCTCAGATGATAGTGTAGTATTAAGCACATTCCTGGCTGCACTACACAGAACTTAGGGACTTTAGTCAGGGCTGTGAATTCTTTCGCTGGAATTAGACACTTAGTTCTAACAGCATCTCCATCCTTCTCTTGGTCTGGACTTAATTCCCATAATAAAATAAATTTTAAATGTCAGACTGAAGTCAGTTTTGATGTTAGGAAATGAAAGGCCCTGCAAGCTTATTCTGCTGAAAACTTTAAAAGTGGTTCCTCTTTTTAGACATTTGCATTGTCACCCCTCCCTAAAAACCTTAATTCTTAGAAGAGATGAAATACAGCACTCACTTATCTGTAATTTCTCCCCTTTCTGAAAAGTAAACAAACAAACATAAACCCCCTAAGATTGATCTGGCTGTTAATGAAGCCAGGGAGCTGAAATAGCCAAGTAACTAGGCTTTTTCATTTGCCACAGTCGCTTTCCAAGGTGCTTCTGCTTGTTACAAATGACAGGGTCAGAATATTTATACCACCCAAGACCCAGAAAACAAGTCACAAAAATAGCTGCATCTTTTAATAAAATAGAACTCATTCTGTGCATTCCTGCCATATTACAGACAGAGTCATCAGGGACATGATGGACTGAATGCCCTCAGCAGCTCCTTCTCACAAAACTGCCACGTCCAGATATGCTTCGCCGACTGAACTACCTGAGACTTTCACTGTATGACACTAGCAGAAACACAAGCATTCAGGAGACTTAGAATGAGAACCTACATTTTGATAGATGTTTCTGGTAGCCACCACATATCCAAACCATTCTGCAATTCATCCTGCAGTACCTGCATTGCACTGACCTCTGCAGCAGGTTCCCTACACAGGGATTTTTACATTAAGAGTAGGGAATGAAAGGCTCAAGAGAAGCAGCAGTTATAACAATCTCTGGTCAATAAAAGGAAGCAAATAAAATTTTATAAGCATATTTGTTAATTACGAGAATACAGACACTGACACAACTTTGTTGTTTATGTAAGTCCAGACTATAATTAAAGAATAAATGGAGGAAAGAATATATTTTACCATTAGTACAAAGTTATTAAAAACTCCTCGAAGAAAGAATTCTCTTTTAGCAAATCATCCAGAAACTCTACTGGGATATTTTTTATCTATTCCATTTTGAAGGGTACTAGAAGTCAGAGTAAAATGAAAACCATATGCTTTCAATCTAGAGGAAACTACTGATATAGGCTTCTTCAGATAAGCTTGGAGGGAGAAATCAGGGTTTCACTATTCAAACATTTGGTCTCAGAAGCAGAACTGTGGTATCCTAAAATGTTTTGGAGAAAGAAATACAGACACATATATATGCAACACACCATCTATCAATTCTCATTGCAGTCTTAAGATGTAATTACTGGGAAGTGATTAACGTTTAAATTACATGAAAGCAGAATTGACAGCATTAGTGTCTCTGTGAGGTAAACACAAAATGTTTCAAATGCAGAAGTAAAATTTCCTTTTTGGCTATGGTAATGGCATAGTCCTTAAAAAAATCCATCTGCTGCTTCACAGCTGCTTTTGAAAAATGACGGATATCAGTATTATACTGCCATATGAAAACCCAGTACCCATAACAATTAATGGATGTCTGAAACTGAACAAACAAGGTGGAAGGCTTGGGGATAAATTTCACTGAAGGATGACAGAGCACCAATTTTAGGTTTTAGTGGAAAAAAGAATTACTAGCTTCACTGCCATCACTGGACTAGGTAAGGAGCCAGAACAACCAAAGCAACACAGTGATTCATAAAATTAACTGTGGAAGTGGAGTATCTTACTTTATTTTGGGAAGGTAGGACAAAACACACTCAATTTTCCCACATTCTACAGACTTTCACCATCAGAACAAGATAAACACTGTTAAAACCCCACTTACGGGACTGCAATGCTTTTCCTCTCCAGTATGTAATATTAGCTGCTCATTTTCTGGTCAATCTTACTTGTACATTCATCATCTGTTGACCTGAAGCACCATGTACCAAGTCTCTCAGGGAATCTCGTTTCACATACACAAGCAGCTGGCTGATCTAGAACTCTGGGCCCTGCCATTATCATAACTTTTGTCTTCAGTGCTGAAGCAACTGGGGAAGAGAGGAACTGGGAGAAGGAAAGGACTCAGCTATTCTCTCTAGTGAAAATCACAGGCACAAAGTAAGAGTCCAGAGAAAGAAGACAAATACACCTGAAAGAAAAGCCAGTCAGTTGGCAGAAACCCCTTTCCTTTTCAGGGTGAACCATTAAAATAAACTACTGCATATCTTCTGAATTTCCCTATCCTCTTTCCGATCTTTGTCTAGCAAATTCTAATTGCAAGTCTCACTTTATGCCTATTGCACTGATGATGAACTTGCATTCCCTCTCTGCATCTGTTTCTTTTTGTCCAAACTAAAATATCATCCCTTTTCTCACTACACAGAATACTTTCACTTGCCACATTTAATTAGCTTGCTGAAAAAACCACAAGGGTCTCATTAGTTTCTGTTTTTTCTCCATCTGTACAAGTGTCCCTCCACTATCTCCTTTCAGCTAGACAACATATCACTTCAGGTATCACCCCACGCAATTTTGTTTTCCACAGAGTCTGACATAAGACTGGCATAAGTTAAGGATATATCCAAGATCCTGATGACCACTGAGTTGCAATGTGGGTATTAAAGAATTTTGTAGGGTATTTTTAACATGTAGAACTAATTGCAGCATTGACACTTACAATATTCCCTCCCAGAAAAACTAAGTGATCAAGGCATCTTAAGCTTGTTTTAACTTGAAAGCTAACTCAAGACTATGTGAATAGCTTTATGATTAACAACAGAGGCTAATTTTATTCCTGAAAAATTGCATGTGAAAACAAGTGACCGAGTTACTGTAATGCAGTGTTTGGACTTGCCTGCATTACAAAGTTTTGCCATTCTAGGGGCACTGCTAATAATATCAAAACTGAGGAGCTGGCACGTTGGGTGAGTGGTGTGTGAACACACAAATTTCAAGACTGGAGAAAGGCAAAATTTCTGAAAGAGATATATAATCCCCTTCAGTATGATAATAAATATATTTTAAAAAACACCAAACAACTCCTTCCTTCTTCACCGACTTAATAAAGGCACTAAAATTTTCATAATGCAGACTACAGCCTGGTAAGTTCTGCCTTCTTAGTGGTGGTCACAGAAAGGTCAATTAGAATTTTCATTTCTTTTTTTTTTTTCTTTTAATGGAGTCATGCCCAAATGTTATTGCCAGCAGCAAATGTATAAGCAGTATTTTTACCTTAAAATACACAGTCTTCTGAAAAGTTACCATTACATTCAACTTTGTCCCCTTCAAATATGCATATTTGCTTTTTGTATTTGTGGTGGATAAATATATAAATTGTAAAAAATAAAAATCTTGTCCTGGAATCTTGTGCCATAATCAGAAAAAAACTGACAGAAATGCTGAAGTTTTCACAGATGAGACAAAAAGAAAAAGGAAAGAGGTAAAAAAACATAAGAGTTGTCAAAGAGCAAATAAATTATTTGAAGATGACGGTACAGATCAAAAACATAGGAGAAAAAGGAGGAGCAAATAAATAAACATACTTTGGCTTCACATCATTGCAAGTTGTTGATTCAACAGGCAATTTTGTATAATGGGGTCACAAAAGGCAATAATGCAAGTTGCTCCACCACCTTACCAAAGAGAATAATGTGATTAAAAGTGCAACATGTTGTTTAATCATAGACTTACAAATAAGCAAGTTGAAAGCTTCAGCTGCTGTAGATTGCTTCTAAATAAAAAATCAACATTCAGATATTTACCTTTCTGTGAGTATGTACTGTAGCAAGTCCTCAGGGGGAGCAGTACTGCCAGAATCATGAAGTGATTCATCATTCATCCACCTTTTCCTGTATAAGGCTTACCAGCAAAGAAGACATTTTTGTTTGTTTCTTTCAGGAGAAATGCAGCATGCCAAACAACAGTCCAGATAATATTACTGTATTTAAGAATGAATAAATAAAAACCAAATCACACAGACTCCAGGAAGTTTGAGAGAAATTCAGGAAGAATGGACAAAGAAAGATAAGGAATGAAAAAATAAAACCCCTTGTTTTTAGGACCTGGTTACAGCACAGAAACACTAAGTAAAAAGGTTCAATTGAGTCTAAACAAATAAATGTCACAATAACTTTAAAGTTTCCATGCACCTATTTCAAAGAAATCTTCAAATAAAAGTTTGTCCTAATATATTTTGGCTTTCTTCCTGCACAACTAAAAAGATATCCATCCTAACAAGGGGAAAAGAGTGTTAAACGTGCAAAATGCCTCGTGGTTTCTGCTCCACCTACAGCCTGACTGATGGATCCAGCAGACTCCTCTGCCAGCACCCAGGACACTACATGGGGGATTTTAGTTAGACTGGAGTGGAAATACACATATAAAGTCTTAGCAAGTTCCATTCCCAGATGGATCGTCATCTCAAGCACCACAGAGCTCTAGCATGCATTCCTTTTACACTCACACCGTGCCAGGATGAAACTCATTGACTTGCACAGCCCAGTCCTGAAGGACTGATTGTATGTCAGATCTCAAAAGACATGAATCACCTGCAAATTCCCACATGCAGGAGGGAGAGGTAAACATCCAGCTGCAGTATGGTTAAAGTTCCCAGGCACAGAGGGTACAGGAGTACAAACAACAGGAACAGGATGGTGGATACAGCTATCTTTAACTTACAAGTTGTACATTTTACATTTCTGGAGCTGTGCAGAATACTGATAAAAAGAGTCTTCTATCACTGCTTCCCTAACAGAAGTCGGAACTGCTTAGCAGGAGATAAAAAGAATGACCTGTCCTCACTAAAGAACAGAACAGAACATGTACTGATTTCAGAAGGGCCCAGAATTCACTACATAATTTATTCCTAGCAGAAAACTTCCAGTGAAATACCTCAGAGCTAGACTCTTAGGTCTAATAAGTTTAATTAGATTCAAGGGCTTTAGGAAGATCTGAATTTCCCCACAGGATCAAAAGAAAAAGTTTCAATTTTTTTTTTAATATGTTTCTAAAGATCACATGAACTCTGTAGAAGAGTACTGCACATACCACTGCAACTCAGGGCTTAATGTACAAAACAAGCACCCTTGCTGCAGTGTGCCCCAGCTTCTCCTCATGAGCTCAGAAGATTCACATGGAGGCCCCCATATTTATCAGGTGAGTGTTGTCTTGCCTAGGCTGCTGCAGTCTTTCTTGACATTAAACTCATATCCTCAGAAGCATTTAGATACGACTAAAATCACCATGTATAAGGAATCTAAATATTTTTGAGAAGCTAGGCCTAATTCACATGCAACTATTAGCCTGTTCCAAGAACTAATTCAGGGAAATCTTGTTTTTTCTAGATTTTCTAGGGGTTTTTTAGCACCTAAAAGGGAATAATTTGTTATGTATTGTCTGGAATAAACAAGATAGAATAGCTTGTCTCTTTCTTAAAGAGAAGAGAGTGGCACGTAAATGACACAAAAAGAAACTTTTCCAAGGGAGGTCATGTTAAAACTTCTGTTAACTCCTTCAGTAGATGGTTATTCTTTTGAGTTGTATGAAATTAATATTGAGATACAAAGGCAAATCTTACACACCTTCTTTTCTTCTCCCAGAAAAAATATGAAAATAAAACTGCCCTTGAAGTCAAGGGAGTTCACACTCTGCGCTAAGGCAATTTAACACAAGGGTGGTCAGTTATGTTCAACAGCATATTTCCTGACTTAATTATATTAGCATAATGAAAACCTGGCCCCACAAGTCTCCTAATTTTGTAAACATCTTTAGGGCTGAACACACAAAATTTGCTCTATTTGTTATGTATCCCTTAAATCCAACATTAAATACACTGGGAAAGAATTGCGGAATAATGACATATTAGACTATTTTTTAAAATTACTCCCTATTTGGATAACATATCCAAACTTTTGTATGCTCTTAAGAAGCATTCTCAGCTATTGTCATGAAACAAATTTCTAATTTAACTATCTAGCTCCAGTCATTTACACCATCAGTTCACTAATGGCACAGCCTAGATCACTTTCACTTATGAAAAACCCTTATGCTACTATAGATCAGTGTAATAGAACAAAATGATTATGAAAATATAATCGTATTTTTTGATAGTGACAATGGTTTTCACTATTTGGTATGTTACTAATCTAGTTTATTTCTGCAAAATAAATAAATTGTGGTAATAGGTGCAATTGTAGGTGACAAACCAGTTTTCATGAGAAAAGTCCTAAAATTCCCTGACAAAAGAGAATATGAAGTAATTTTAAATAAATGAAACATTAGTTGAGAAAAAAATAAATCCTTAATATATGAGTAATATTTTGAATTAAATCATCTTTGTGCAGAAACATCTGCCTGTGACTAACAAATTAATCACACATAATAATTACCACCAATGAATGTCAAGTACTTATTCTGTATTATCAATAATTAAGTACTTTTATAAAATCATAACTTTAAAATCTGTGTCTTGGCTACAGTTTTACAAAATACATTATCAATTTAATTTTTTTTTAAAAATAGCATGATGATAATAGGTTAACAACATCCTTGCCAAAAGTGAAAATTGAACAACAAAGGGAATTAAGACAGGCAGCCAGAAAAGGGGAGATAATACTCAGTTGCAAATTGAAGTCAGTTGGGCACAAAGTGATCTGTCAGAACTACAGAAGTTAGCTGAGCAATCAATCTTTCATTTTAGCCTACATTCTTTGACCTTATAAAAATTCAAATTCTCTGGGGCAAATAAAGCAGATTTGCTTGGTTTTATCAGCCTGTAGCCTAACCACTAGATTTTTTTTAAACGATAATGATATAGTCTACTTGTAATCTTCCTGCAGGAAAAACGTAACCTGGGGTGTGACAAAACAGATACAGATGAATTCAGGACTCCCCAGGCTAATTTTAAACTAATCAGCACTGATAAATACTTCAATAGAACAGAACCACTTTTGAGACCTAACAGCAATTGCAATAATATTCAGCAGCAACAGGAATTGTTCAGATTAAACACAATTAAAGAGGAATCACTCAAGAAGTGGAGAGAGCATAGCAGCAAATTACCTTTGAGTAAATTATATCTCCTTAAGTAGGTAGTTTGTGAATATTTTAAATAAATATCTCCAGGTAAACTATTTCTCCTTCAGAGCTAAAGGCTGGCTTACATGATTCCCCAAGTCCTGTCCAAGTCAATGTTTTTGTGATGCTGCACATGAAATGAAAAAGAAATTATCATTATTTATCTGGTAAAACCACCAAAGATTAACATTTCATCAAACCCCACTTCAGAGTCACTGAAGTGACCACCAAATTCAACTGACTGTAGTTGGAGCTATGCAGTGCACATACTGCTGCAGTACCTGGAATGCCTGTGTGCATGAGGAAAGGAAGCTGCTATGAACATCTAGTCATAGCTGACTGCAGAGTTAATCTGTTTTGTAGCACTATTCCTACAGCCACACATTTCAAATCATACTTCATACCACTTTATTTCTTCTGTGCCCTTTGCTTTGCTTATTTAAAACAGCTGCCAGGAACAAGCCAAATCATTAAATGAACTAGAGTCTGTACCCAGGCTGAGAAACGTTTCCAGTTGCTGGGACCCAGAACACTTATTCTATTTAATGGAGAGTGTTAGATAGGGATACCAAATCATAAATACCAGAGATTGAACAAGTTGTTCTAAACCAGACATGGAAGAGGACTTCGTAGACAGATAAATTGAGGATAAAAATCAAAATCCAAATTCCTATCACACAATACAAAAGTGATAATAATGTAAGTGATGCTTTAGTGCAAAAACCTAATAAACCCTTTCCACAGACTTCAAAGAGGCACCCCTAGATAGCAAGCAGAGCACAGGTAAACTTAACTCATGGTCCTGATGTGTTTTTTTCCTCTCAAATAAAGAGAAAACTAGGTACCTGTCAAAAGGACCTAGAAGGCCATAACTCAGTTATTTGTATAAAAACCCTACAAATCAGTGTGACTCCACTCTCCTGATTCCTGCAGTTCCCAGTATATCCCCTTGCAGAACCAACAGTACAGAGCTGACATCCAACTGAGGCAGCTTTTCTTGCAGCAGGGAGGAGTGTCAGGCCATCAGGAGCATTGGTAAAGCAGCATCTGCTGAAACATCCCAGCTAAGTAGATCCCTCCCAAAAATAAACATCACAATTTCATAGAAAATTGAAACACTGATTTTCAACAACCATGAATGCTAAAAGAAAAGAACATCTGAAATACCACATTCTGAAGTGGATGGATCTTTCCTTTAGTCCTTGTACTTGCTTTCTCCTCCCAAGCTACTTTAAAGATGGTTTCAATTACACTTAGCACACAAAATACATCTGTATATGACACTGAAAGCTCTTAATAAGCCTTTGCAGTCTAATGGGTGAGAAACAAGTTTAAAAAGATGCATCAGAAAGAAAGAAAGTAATTTCTATAATTAAGGTCTGGTACACATGTAATAATCTGACCACTGAGGGGTAGCTTTATCTCCTGTTTTGATAAATGGAAAGCTTTTTGATGCATGCTGTTGATTTTCTAAAAAGCTTTGCCAAAACAGAAAAACATGTACTTCATGGTCCCACAAAGATGACAATCCAAACAAAAAAAGAAGTTAAAAGAGGGGGAAAAATGGGGTCTAAAACCAGAAATCAATTAACAAACTGTGTAAAACTACTCCTGCCCCATCAGAAAACAAATGCTAAAGATTGTAGGGAAGTAATTTTTCAGGCATGATCTACTTGTAACACTGTTAATATCTGGTTTGCCCTGCTGGAGTTGGGACTGGTCCAGGCATCCAAAATTTAGACAAAAGGAGAGGTAAAAAGGTTATGCCAAAAAACTCCAAAAAATTCTGGAACCACACTGGAATTTATAACGTTTACTCATCTACTCCAGTAAATTAAGCAACGGATTTCAGCTACTTGAAGCAACACATTTTCCCTTTATGACGCTGGATATAAAAGTCTGGGCTTGTTTTTCCAAGCATCAACACCTTCTTGAAGCAGCAGACATAGGAGATCTTAAAAACAAACCCTAATCGCCTAGCAGATGCAGTATCCTCACCCCACGAGGTACCTCACCTAAGTAATTCTGCGTAAGTCAAATCAGCAGCTTTTATGCTGTGCCTAAGCAGTGGCATCGTGAAAGCAGAGAAGACTAGGAGGTCATGAAGCACCTTGAACTCATGGGAATGCGATGATGCTGGCGGGTTTCTGGAGGACGGAGGGGAGTACGAGGGCGGCGGGGTAAGGCGCCGCTCCAGCCCTCCCGCACCGCCGTACCGAGGGGTGCCTGGAAAACACGGGATAGCGGTCAGGCAAGGGGTGTAGAGGGCACCAGAAGGGCTAAAATTCAAAGCAAAAACTCCACGGCGCGTTTCAAAACAAGCGCCGAGGTGGAGAGGTGGGTGTTCCTCGGCGGGGCAGGCAGGGCTCCCCTCAGCGAAGGCGGACGGGACGCCCGCGGACGGAGCGGAGAATGGGGGGGATCACTAGGCGAACGGGGGGCTCCGTGACAGGCAGACACCGGCATCACTCACCTGCAGCCGCCGAGCGCTCCCTCAGGGCCGGGGCCAGCCCGGCGCGCCAGCCCCCCTGGTCAGTGCCGGGAAGCAGCTCGGCCGCCCCTCCCCGGGCAGGGCGGTGTCTCCTCCCACCTCGCGGAGCCGGGTGAGCCGCGTCTCGGGAATTTCCCCCTCCTCCGGGAAGCGCCGTCTGTTCCCTTGGCTGCTCTCCCACAGACGGAACGCGGGCCGCAATCGGCCCCCTTCTCGAGGCGCTTCAGGGCTGCAGGGTCCCGGGTGGGCCGAGCACGGACAGGGAGACAGGCGGGGCTAGCCCTTGAGGACCGTGAGGGGAAGAGAATGGACACGGTCCGGTCTGCCCAGCCCCCCGTGCAGAAGCCGCAGGCAGGCAAGATGTGTCCAAGGTGCCTTCAGCTCTGGGGCCATGGCCCCAGGGCCCTGTGTCTCCTGGTCTGGCTGCGGGAGGCAGGGACGGCAGACGGGGTGAGGAGGTGTCCGGAGCCTGCAGCAGGGCTCGGGGTCCAGGCCATGACCAGTCTGGTGCAGTGCCACATTCCCAGATGCACCTGAGGAAATCCCTCACAGAAACCGCGTCAAGGAACGCAACGGCTCACAACATCAAACTCTTCACTCCCAAAAATCTCATAAAGTGTGGAGACCAGGAGTTAACCGTATGTCTGTTGCGGGTCCCCATCTGACTGGCCTGATTCAGAGAGGTACAGTACGCCACAAGCTGCCTGGCTACCTCTTCTGATGTAGCCATGAGAAAGTTCTGTTTAAAACTGTTCTTCCTCCCTTCCGGGGCTTTCATGGTGAAGATTTTTCCGGTTTGAGCACTTCTACATAAAAGAGGTCTTCTGTCCCTTCTTTACTTTTTCCTAAGCTATGTTTTTAGGTTAAACGTAATGTACCTATTAACACAGTCTTCATTTCCTCCAGATTGTCTCCAGTTCTTAAAGCTTGGTTGCTTTTCATCAGAAGGATGTAGATCACATCCACAAAGTTTTCATCCTTCTAGGCTATGTTATTTTTACACCTCACGATACATAGTTTGCCATTTTTTTGTAATACATAGTGTTGCCGACTTAGACTTTGCCTGTGATCCACTTCAGCACCTTGATCCTTCTCTTCTGAACTGCTGCTCAACCAGTTGATCCCCACCTAATTGTATTTCAGGGATATCTAGTACTTCCCACTGCCAAATAACATACTGTTTGATAGTCAGGTGTTCCATTTTCTTATGATGCTTTTGCTTTCTAGTCAAACAGATTGTTTCTAGTCAAAGAACAGTTTCATTCTTCGGAACTGTATTTCGAATAATTGCATCTGTTTCTTCCAGAGAGTCCCTGTGCATGTTTTGTGAGTCACATGAACGGAGCTTTTCACAGAGGGTCATTAGTTACTCATTTTTCGTTGCCTGCATGTGGTCTGGAGGCACCACAGCTGGATATTTACTGTTGTTTCAGAATTCAGAGTAGTACGCACATAAAAGGTCATCTAACTGCTTAGTTCTACTGAAAATGCAAATCACAGATGTCTAAAGTTGGATGCCAAAGTTTTGGCTTATTCTTACGTTTTTTAACAATTCTCTGCAATATGTGTCTAGACAGTATAATTAGTAAAGCTTCCTGGAAGTTAATCAATTGTATATTAGAAAGTAGGCTTTGAATTACATGCAATAAATAAAATATGGGGTAGAAAATCTTAGCACATACTATTTTAAAGATAATGTATTAACTAATTTTTGTGCTTTGAGCACCCTCATCTGTGTTTGAAAATACTTCTTCTCTAAGGCCTCTCATGGAGATACCTGTTAAAATCCATCATTATGTTTAACATTTTCTTAATCATTTCAACCCTGCTGTGGCTCTCTGTTGCCTCTCTGTTTGGGTAGCAGCAAAAGTCTCTGATGCTGCTCTTACTGATCCACATGATCCGTAAGTTCCAGAATTAACAGTATGTTAACTTATCCTGTGAAAGCTTCCTTATAAGCATGTGAATTCACAGCTATTTAGAGCTGTTCAAGGTACTAATTAGAACCCAAAAAGCTAAAAAGGTACTGAATAGTGTCTATTGGGAATTTCATGCCTGGTCAGGAAAAAAAAAAAAAAAAGCAAGTTGTTTCAAAAAGCAAGTTTTCTGATATTTAAAAAGGGAAAACTGAAATAGAGAGAGAAGAACAAAAGTAAATCCACAGAACAGCCTGGCAGCTCCATGTGTCAAGTGCCACAGAATGTACAGAATTCAAAATTCCAAGTTGGATACCAAAGTTCTCTATATACCAAGTTATAGCAATGTAGTTCGAAAAGGCCTAGAAGACATCCAGTGAAACCTGGCGCCCTCTTTCTCTGTAACAACAGCTCTGAGTTTCACCCCACCACTCTGAGATGTTTCGTTGCCTGTGCACATGTATCCAGAGCCCATCCCTGGTACTACACAGCTGCATAACCTTGATCCACACTGCTATAGGATTTCAGAGGGAAAGCACCAGCATGAAAAAATATAAAATCTTAAAAGGTAGAAGTCACTTGGGGAAGCCTGGTCAAGCTAGACAGTTATGCTGGAGACTAGCTCTGTATTCTTCTGTCATGTTAATAGTATTGATGGAGAATTGCACGTTGGAAATGCTGAGATTCCTTTCCAGAGAGCCATGAGAACTGACCCTTTCCATCTTGACTCATGCCTGCTTGATCAGCAAAGACTTACTGAGTAGCTTAACATGAGTGGCAAGTATACTATGCTTCGTCTAGCAGCTCATTAAACTCTAGCTAGCTCTTCTGTCTGTTAGCCAATAATTCACTGCTTTACTTTCAGTTATGTGTATTCTTCTTGCAGAGTCTCTGTGCCTGGCTAAAATACCTGAACAAACTGACTGAGTGTGACAAATGCACACAACTCCTTAACCAAAGGACCTTAATACAAGCTCCAGAGAAGGTGCAGGTCTAGGGCACAGCCAGGACAAGAACTTCTCTGGTTGCAGTCTGTTCTCTAAAAATACACAGAAGAGCAGGGTGACACAGGTGACCATTGATGCATATGAGCTTGCTTCACTGATCATGTAAATAACACATGAATAGCTGGCAGCTTTTCTAACACTCATTTATCATCTTACAAAGAAAGTTGTGCGTACAAGGAATCTCATGCATACTCTTCCCATTGCATGTAGTTTGCCTACAAGCCAACCACTTTATTTCATGAAGTTGACAGCCTAAATTAGCATTCTTTGACATCTCCCTGCTAAGCAGTTGGTTGCACAGGATCTCCCCTTGAACAGGGACATCTCCCAAGATTGCTCTTCAAGGCAGGCAGACCTCCCACCAGCTCTAGATCTTTGGTAATTGAGAGATACCATGCATAATCTGGTATTATAGTGCACTAAGATTTTTGTATTGGTATCTTTGATTTTTGTATTGGCAGGTTTGAATCATTGTTATATGCTTTGTGCAGTCAGTATTACAGTGAACCTTGCCATTGAATTTTATTGTAAAACTTGCACTTTTACAACATATTCAATAAACAAACTTTTGCTGACACTTTTGGTGGTAGTTCTTTATTTTTCATATTTTGTTGTCAACTGTTCCTAAAATAGAACATTTCCTCTTTCATATGTCAAGTGTTTGTAGATTCTTGGCATCAAAAACTATTTTTTCTCTATTGAGGTCTGTGTTGAGCAATGTTTTTGTAATGCTAAATAACCTGCTTGCATCATTTACAGAATCCATCCCTGATGTTGGTAGATTAATAATTTTTACCCATACTGACTTATACAAGGCAGCAAATGTGCCCCTTATGAGTCATAAAAAGGTAATTTTCTTATTTCTCCACCCTTCAGGAAGAAAGTAAGCCATTGGAACAATGCTATCTATGTTCACAGGACAATTTCAAAGGAAAACAAAATCTGCAAACATAATGTACAAAACATAATTCCCTTTTTCAGGCATTGAATCAAAGACTTGAAACAAGAAAAATGGTGTAGTTAAATGCTCCTTACTAACCAATATGATGAAAAACTTTACTATGTTATTTAAAGTAAAGCAGAAATACTAGTTTGTATTTCAAGAGTTTCTGATTCCAGTTAGTTAAGGATCATATGCATGAGTTTCTTCACAGTTTAGTAGAGGTATTCTCTTATTAAATCCAGTAATTTGTAGGAAAAACCCTGAAGTTCTTTCAGTTGTAAATTAATATTAACATAGTGTGAAAGATGCCATCTTTAGCCCCAAAGCAGGATGAATCACACTCACTTCCTGATTCTCGAGTTTTTCCTTAAAATCTCCCACTGCCAGAAACTCCACAGTCTTCAAAGGCAGCCTCTGGCTGGGACCATAGTGGTAGACAGTTCTCTCTCCCAAAAGTGCTTACTAGGTCTTTATATCCACTGTTCTCTGCCTGCTAACTAAGAGACCAAGTTATTATTTCCTGTTCTGCAGCAGCCCTTGAAACACTGAAGATTAATAACAGGACCCCCTCAGCCCTCTCTAGGTTAAACAAACTCATTTCTTTCTGTTGTTTACAGAACACTGATTGTGTTCACTGCTATTCACGTGTCTCTTGGGTCCAGTTCTGAAAGAAGAATTGAAGGACACAGCATTCCTTTTAACTGGAGCCTTACTAACACTTGTATTTACTCAGAGATGGCATTTCTGTTCCTACCTGTCTCTGTATTTGCTGTTTCCTCAGAAGCAGAACATTGTTTATTTAAGATCTACCTGTGCTGTTCTGCAAGCCACAGATCATTTTACCTTGCCAACTCTTCTCTTTTGTTGTTCAATTATTTCTGCTCAACACTATAATGTTGTGCTCTCCGTTTTAAGACACCATTTCTCTAACTTGTCAAGGTGCTTTTGAATCTTAATCCTGTTTTCCGATATGATTGTGATTCCTCATAGCTTCATGTCATTTGGAAATCCTGGGCATCTTCTGTTTTATCAGACAGATTGTTGGCTGTGTGCAGCCCAGAGAGATCTGTTTAACTCCAACAATAATGTTTCTTCTTAGCTATGAGCCACTGCTGACTGCTTTCTGACTGCACAGTAGCAACTTCCAAATGCAAGGTGAAACAAACTACTGTTTTCCATAAACAGTGTTCCTCACATATGATTTAATTCCTACCCAGGAATAATATCTGTTTAGAATCAGAAGTTGCAGAAGTACTCTACAGAGTGAAAGAGTTCAGAGAAACATTCTTGAGCTGAACTGCACTGGACTGAACAATTTCAGGTGTACTTTTTAGTGCATCCAGAATGCTAAGAGGTTCTCATAAACTTTCATGGAGTTTCTCTAGGAGTAATTTTGGTCATCCCACAGCTGCAGAGGAGTCATCAAAACTGTACAGCCATGTTGCACTGAGATAATATTCTTCATTTCTCAATAGGCCTCTGAGCTTGGAGCCAAGCTAGGATTCCTCTATCCCAACCTGAATTGTTTCATGAAATGTAGGCGGTAGGAATGGTCCAATTCTCTGCACTTGTTTTGCAGGTGCATCCTGAGTGTCCTACACAAATTAGATTTGAGCTTTCTATAGGCATTTCCATTGTGCTGGTGGTAGGTCACTTAAAGGGCAAAGCCTGATCTCATATTGAATTGTGCTTTGTTGTACACAAACTTGTGTGGTTGCAGCAAGTCTCTCCTCCAGTCATAACTCTTTGATTAAGTAATAATTGTGGTTCTTGAAAAGAGGTGGTGCATGTGTTATATATGTATAATCTGATACGGTCTTAGCTGATACATAACAAGTGTAGGTTTGTTCTAAAAATTATAATCACAGTAACATAAATAAGTTATGGGATTAATTAAGAAAAAATTATCAGCTTTTTGCCTTTAACTAATAATTGCACTAAATTACTATTTTAAACAATTGCTATTAAGATGAAAAATCAGTGAAACGTAAGGAAGTGCCAACATTAGAATTAATATGTCACTTCAAGTGTTTATATATATATTTATTTATGTATTTATATATATGGTTATATAGTGCTAAATTATTTCAGGTTTGGATTTATTCACAAAGTCAGTTTTCACAGAGTACACTGAGATACCTGAAATTCACTTATTCTGTAGATCCTCTGTATTTTATTTTCTCCCAAATGTCAAGTGAAAAGTCTGCTGAAGTATTTAAACCCAGCTCAAAAACTAAAAAAAATTATTCCCTGTAATCTTTTTGTCTGTGGTCTTTAACCATGATGTCATATAATCCAAATTTTTGTACATCAATTTATTAGCAATCGCCAATCTTTTCCCCACCTAACTTACTTGGAAATTAAAACTACCAAGATTTTCTGGTGTTATTAGGGTGCAGTTGAGTGCAGCAGTGCAACATAATAGATTAATTACTAACTAATGACTACTTAGATAATTGATGCACTTATTTACCCCTGAGGTTGCTTGTGGTTTAGAGACCAGCACTTTCCAAGAACCTTTAAAAATCCTAGGTTCTCCTCTGAGTAGATAAATTCCAATTCCTGATCGTGTCCCAGAACTGTTCTTTCCAATTGGATTGGATGAGGCACAAGTAATGTGCCTCTCCAACTCCCATGCTTCTGTGTCTTTCTGAACAGTGATGGCTTTAACTGGAGGGCAGTAGCTGTGTCCATATACACTACTGTTAAATCTGTGCCTTTAGTCACTTTTTGGGTTCATTCCAAGCATGTATTTGAACTTCTTCCAGTTGAAGAGAGAATTGAATCCTTCTCTTTACTTTCAGGTTGAGCACTCTGGTCAGTAGATAAAATGTTATAAAATGGCTGTGTGCCTTAACATTTTAAAGAAGGGTCCTCAGCATCTTCACAAGAGGGAGAAGTGCGTGCAACATGCAAGAGTACTCTGGGAAATGAACTTCCTGGAAATCCCCACACCTGGTTTTTGATCCCAGAAGCATTTGTGCAAGCTGCATGCTCCTCACACTGCAACGACTCTATGCATATGAAGTCTCGTTCTTCAAGTAATTTGAATGTAGAGATGCCAAGTTAATGGATAGCCAGATGGGATTCTAGCTTCTGCCTAAGAGCCTCAGTATGTAATTGTGTAGTTTCCCGGGTCATCGGAAACAGAGTAAGCTGAAAAACCTGCACTCTGGAGCCCAAATTTGAAATACTGCACGGTCTTATTTTCAGATCAGTTTTTCTCGGAAGAAACTCTCTGCTACCATCTTGTGGTAAACTGGAGGAAGAGACATCGAAAGCACACCTTTTCAGTCTGGATGGGATCACGGGTTAAGATTCATTCCATATTTGGAGCGTTTGGCCGGTAAAACATTGACAGTGTGATGTAACGTTTCAGGAGAGAAAAGGAAACAGTGTGGTGTGGTTGAACAAAGTAGTTTTCAACTGTTGTGTATTGAGATTGTGTGCTCAGATATGCTGGATCATGTTTGTTTTGTTGTTGGGTTGTTTTGGTTTTTTTCCCGTGAGAAAGTTTGCTAGGGTGAAAAAGGGCCCATTATTTCTCTCTATCAGAACATTGGTTTTTGTGGTAGCAGGGCAACTTGGTGATCTTTATGGTTACATTAGACAGCACTCATTCAGGATGTATATACAGTAAATAGCAGCGTCCAGATACACCTGCTTGTTTTGAGTGATTGGATGATGAAGCTGGGCATGCTTGGAAGGAGGAAGAGAAGGTTGCTGTGGATTGTTGCTGTGCTATGGACCTTCACCCTGATGTAAGAACAGATATGAAGTCTTCTGCCCAGTATCTGATGGAGAAATCATATCAGTGTACAGACAGCAATGCTTCCAGATGCAAATCCAGCATTCCAGTTGGAGATAGGTGCTAGCAGGAGATGACACAAAGGTTACTTGTCTGCAAAAGTCCCTCTGGTGGCACAGGACTAGTCTAAAACCGTTCCTGAACTCTGGGATACAACATGCGACTGACAAGACATGATGGAGTACAGTCAACAAATGAGACTGAGGCAAAGGACTGTTTTCCACAGGGTGAGTGTAGCAAGTGAGGCTTGCTACAAAAAATAGTTGTTTCCACAGATGTCCCACTTTCCTGAGTTAATACTGTGCTATTCTAACCAGTAAGATAATTATTTGCTTTACACACAGTTTCAGGGTGTGTCTACTGTAGACCAAATGGAGAAACGTGAATTAGAAGCTTGAATGGGCTGTTGCAATCAGATGGTTTCAGGCTTCTCTGCTAGTTATTTAAAATGAATGTGGGGAATTTCCACTGTATCAAGCACTGGGGATAGTAGAACAGCTCTGAACAAATGCCCAAGTTTCCATTAAATATGATTACTAGAAATTGCTAAGTCATTTGGACTGAAGTCTAAGAAAACAGAGGCCTACAACAGAAAACTGGCTTAGAAAATTTTAACCTAACTGAGGTTTTCAGTTGAATAAATGACTGACAGTAGCATGTTGAAATGTTAGCAGTACCTTTATGTATATATACACCTGTTTAATTGCCACTTCACAATAGTCAGTAAAATGAATTGGAAAAGGACTTTGTAAGTCCCTTGGTGATACAAATGAAAAGAAAGTTTGTTTTGTTCCATGACTTGACTTTGAATTGCTGTATTCAATATTCTTGTTCCTGAAAGTCTTGTTCAGTAGAAAGTCTGTGGAAAGCAGAGTCAGGCTCTGAAAGAGGAAGTAAACTTTCTCAGGTGTAACTCAGGATACCTCAGCAACAATCAGGATCTTTTCTTTATAAAGTGTTGAAACACCCTGGATGAAAAACCTTACACATTTATTGGAAAAAGGACAAGAGCTGGGTGTTATGCGGATGTGCCAGAAGTAGAAGTTTAGACTCCCACCACTGAGAATGAATGAGTTATTTTTTTTCCTCTTTCCCCAAAATGCAGAGTCTGGCTTAAGGTGTGTGAAATTTAAAGAAAGAACAAACTGGGGTGCAAAAGGTCTTGAAATTTTAAGTACATTAGTGTCATGTACTATTTCTTCAATAAGCTGAGATGCTCAGATTTAAGTTATATACCATGAATAGTAATATCACTGGTTGAAACTTGTATGTGTATGTGAATGAATAAGGTAATGATCAATTAGAAATTAATCATATATTCACAATAGAAGATGCTATAATGTGAATGCATGATGTAATGTATAAAAGGCTAGCGATATTATTCAAAGGAAATTGCAGCTTTGATTCTTTGGATGCTTAAGCTCAGTGGTTTGATGGCTGATATTTAGCACAGTGTTTCCTATCTGCCACACTGAATAAAGGAATCTGTGACAAGGCCAGTGTTGGGTTCCACAGTGCATTCAGGCAAGGCAGAGGAAGTCTGTCTTGTGGAGGCTTTAGAAGCACATCCTGGAGTAGTGGACTAACAGCACAAAGCAATCATTCCTGAGTGTGCCAGGAGTTGGGATCATGGTGGCTGACAGTGCCAGTTAATGACCATTAAGTAGGGAAGAGGCAGACTTTGGAAGGAACTGTGCGAAGAATATGTCATTAGAGCTGTTCATGGGCATACTAGCAAGTGTTGTCCATGCCTCGGGGATTGTGGGCATTCTGGCAGCAGCTATTGCAGCCCTAATGTCGTATCAGCAAGCCTCTGCTGGAGATAGAACTTTGTCGTGGTTTAACCCCAGCCAGCAGCTGAGCACCATGCAGCCACTCACCTGCACCCTCCATCGGTGGAATGGGAAGGAGAACCAAAAGTAAACTTGAAGGTTGAGACAAGGTAAGTTTAGTTGAAACATAAATTGAAAGGTAAAATATAATATTGATAGTAAATAATAATTATTATTAAAAAAAAAGGAAGAAACAACACTCAAGGGAAAACAAAGGATGCACAATACATTTGCTGAGCGATGCCAGACCCCAGTTCCTGTACCCTGATCAACACTGCTTCCAGGTAATCCCCCAGTTTATACACTGGGAGTGGTGTTCTGTAATGTGGAATATCCCTTTGACCAGTTCAGGTTACCTGTTCTGGCCGTGCTTTGTCACAGCATTTTCGTGTATGTCTTCACTGGAAGAGCATGAGACACACACACAACAAAAGTAATTGAATTAGGATAAACACGGCTTGGCAGAAATCAAAACTGTGTGTTATCAGCATGATTCTCATGCTGAATCAAAAACACAGCACTCTACCAGCTACTGAGAAGAAATTGACTCTATCCCAGACAAAACCAGAACAAAATCATTCTGTTGTCTTCATTGTTCACACTTCTTCCCTGAGAAAAAGAAGTGCTGCCAGCTGGTGGCTCTTCTAGTGACATAGGGAGTGTTTGCATAGGGTATAGCTCCCACAAAATGTTGCTCTTGTGCCACTCAGCAATATGGGTTTTTTTGTTCTCTGATGGCATATGTATAGTGGTTTGCAGATCAAGTCTGGTTTTTAAAAGGGTAGCTTTTTTGATTTAGCCATAAACCCTTTCAAGATGAGAAATACAAGCTAGAAAATATTACCCTCATACTTGAGTGTTTTACCCATGGAAGTGTTCCACTGTATACTAAATATGTAAAATACAATTCTTGATTGATAGACAGTGTTCCATGACAACAGATTCCAGGGGAAGATGTCCTCCAGACAAGGCTAGGTGGCGCAATAGGTTAATACATTGAAGTTTTTCAGACGTTTTAAGGTCTGTAAATTCCTGTAAATTTCCACAGCCTCATATGTTTATTGACATATTGATGCATTGATTAATGTAGAAGAACCTCATTGCTTTTTGTGGCTTTTCTGAGTCATTATTTTTCATATTGATCCAAGTAAAAGTCCGCATAGAAAAAGCTTCCAAGGTACTTTCTGGACCAAAGAACATAAATACTTTCCTCATGTTTTGTACCTTGCCTTCCAAACAGAAGTGTTGCTGAGGGCAAACAGAGTCTGACTGCTTCTAATTTGGGAAAATTAAAGTTTATTTCGTTCTTATTGCCCTCTTGAATACCACAAGAGTGTGTTTATAGTTGTTTTGTATACCCATAAACCACTGTCTCCTAATACTTACCAAACATTAAAGAAATCTTCAATGTCAGCTGTTTCCTCTATGGAAAAGGAAATATTTTTGAAAATACATTATTAGTGTGCCCTCAGTACTTCTTCTATCTACCATGAAAAAGAAGCTGAGACTAGTAGTGAAAAGTTTCTGTTTTGCTTAGAAAAAAGAAATAGCTGGACAGTTTTGTGAAGCTACTTAGTAAGCATTAACTGGAATATTTTTTTGTTGTAACATTAGGTTGTAGCAAACTGCTAGTTTCTCAGATAGAGAATATTGTTTACATAAAAAGTTCAAGATAAGTTTCCATCTCATGCATTGTTATTTGCAGAAGATAACTAAGTCATGATTAGTGAGTTATTTATATTATTTAGAAGAGGTCAGGAGAAGAGTTATTAATATTTGAGAAGCAGTATGTGGCATTTTAAATAACCCCAATTATCAAAAAGGTTGAGAGTAACAGTCAGATGGTTAATGTACTGAGCATTTAGCATCTCCTGTGAGGTGTCAAGTGCCTTTGCAAGGCACTGAGTGCACTCAAATTACATTAAAATAATGAGGGAACTCACTTCCTTACAGAAGATTCTCAGCCACTGGCAGGATAAAGCTATTATCATGCAGGCAGTAATGGATAGTAGAAAAATCCATTTCTTTTTTTTTTTTTCCTCTGTGTGTGTGTGTGTGTGTGTGTGTGTGTGTGTGTGTGTGCGCAGCTTTCTACTCCTGAAATGGCTTGTGGAAGTTATCAGTGCTCTGTAAACACCAATCTGAGAGCGGAGTGCCTGCGAGCAAAATGTGTTCTGTCTTCTCTGAGACATAGGGTAAGCACAAAAGCTGAAAACAACAGGAGGAAATTTAAGAGAACAAGAGGCCATGGGAACATTTATGGGGTAGATTTAAGCCCTGCACTACAATTTATTTCTATAGCATTATGCAGATCCAGACATCTCGGTGTGATATGTCCACTCCTTTGTGTGCAGACACATTGCTGCTAGCTCTCTGCTGCCAGCCTCTGCCCTGAGATAGAAATGCAGTTGTTTAACAACCTAATTCTGCGCAAATCCCAGAAATCACAGCACACAGCTCATATTAGCATTTGCAGTTCATATTCCAGGATAATCTGCTTGTCCTGTCATGGGGTTCAGGAAGGTGCTGGTTTAGATCAGCTTTGGTAGTGTTCTGTTAGGATTCCTACCCTTAAAATAGCAAGGGCTGTGCCAGCTTCTTGTGGTATTTCAGTTGGTACAACACTGGCTTTGGAAGGTTTAGAGCGGAAGGAAAGTAACAATGGCATTCCACAGGAAAGCAATAGCAACTAAAAGAACCTGCGTAGATTTAAAGCAGTGAACCAAGGTGAGGCTGCTTTAGAACAGCAAATACCTCCTCCTTAAGCATTTTTATTGAGGCAGTATCCACACACTACATACAGTGTAATCATAAGAGATACATGCAGAAATCTGCATGAGGAAATATTCTGGAGTTTGAGTGACCCCCTGGTGAAGAAGCCAGCAACTGGTAAGTGTTTCAATTATTGAGGAAGCTATCTCCTGGATCCTCAATCTCTTCTATGCCAGGCCTGCACAAATGCTGGACAAAATAAATGTAAATTCCAAACGGTTGTGGAAATTTGAAGTAAAAGACAGTGGATGTGCAGAAAGGTAAGCACAAAGAAACAATACTTGTTATGTGATAAGTAGTAGTAGCAGGATTATATGATAGTCCAGCTATGGTAGAAATTTCAACAACTTTATGGTATTGACTGAGAAGTTGCTCTGGGGAAGCAAACACACTACATGCATTTCTCAAGTTATTGAAGCATGGGGTCCATTCTAAGTCTATGTCATGTCACCAGGGCTAGGGATGGAAGAGGCTGCTGACTATTTCAGCTCCTCTCTGTGGGAGAAAGTAAGACAGCAAAGGTTTCTGAAGCTGGCACTGTGAAATAATGCTAGGACCCGGCTTAACCCCAAACCACAGACAGGATTGAGGGACTTCTGGGGAACCATTGTTATCTTTGTAGATCTATGTTCTTCCTCTGCTCAGTTCTCAGTGGTATATGGTGAGTGTCTTGTGATTCCTGGCCCTCTGGTTTAAGGGTCAGCAAGGTTGTCTATGCCTGGGTTAGTCTATGAAAGGCCTTGAAAGACAAGGAAGGGAAGTCAGAAATGTGGTACTGAAAGTCAAAATGAAAGATAAAGACAAAATGCTGGCAATAGTATACTAGATATAAGCAGGTCAAGCTGAACAAGGTCAGAAAGGAAAGCTTCTTAGGGCCAGACATGAGAGACAGCAATCTTTTTAGAAGAGTTTTAGCTAGCTATATAGATAGAAGAGGCTAAGCTGTAGAAATGTTACGTGGAAATGATGCTCAGAATGTAGACCTAACCTGCCAGTAAAGACTTGGGACAGTGTAGTCAAAATTCCTAGGTTGTTAACTTGAGAGATTAAGTGGTGTTATCTCAGAAAAGGAGAATGTGGGAAGTGTAGAGGACTTATAAGAAGGGAGCCATCAAATTTACCAGCTAATGGTTTAAGATTGGAAAAAAATGATGAGTAATATGGGAAGGTCATTATCAATTGAAAGAACTGGACAAATTAATAGTGTGTCTGGGTTTATTCTGCTGAATGTGTCACACAGCAAGCTTGTTATTACAAATTGGGTAAATGGGCCTTGGCTCATTCTCTGTCTCATTATTGGCTCATTCTTCTTCATGTTCTGTGGTACATGATAGTATCAAGACTATGCCAGGGAACTTATAGTTACTGGGAGTTTCCTACCATGGTTTATAGCTCAAAACTTACCTGTTAAACCCATCAACATCATTGACAGAGCAAGACTTACTCACTGATGACACAATGATGTGTCATGCTCTTTCACTTCCCCTCAACATCTTTCTCCTCCTCTTTGCTACGCTGTATGATTTTCTGATCAATTAGGACAATCCTTTGTGCATCATTACTCATACACTTCTTCACTATCTACTTCTGTCTTCTGTCCCAGACACTGAATACCCTACTAATTACCAGCTTATAACTTTACATGTGTTTGCTCTTCTTAGCAGTCACAGAGAATAAATTAATAATTCCCCTCATGTAAATTCCTTTTTACACATTGCAAGTGATATTTTTTGTATAAAAAATACATTTTTTTTGCTTACTCGTACTTGTGAGTCTTTATCCAAGAATAAAAAATGATAACTTCATTTGATCAGTCCACCCAAAAGGAAAGTATTCCTTCAGCAAATCAGCAAATTCTGACCATAATTCTACCTCATCTGCTTTCTCACTGATTCTGTTCACCCAGAAAGTTTTCTCAAAGATGCCTAAAACCTACATGAGAATACATGAATAAGAACCTGACGTTACCAGTTTTTCTGTTTTGATCTCAGTGAATGCCATCTTGTGGCAACACAAAACATCGTATGTGGGCAGAGAAAAGGAATAGTGAGAGACAAGTTATTTCTTTCTTGTGTGGTTGGTTGGCATTATTAATCCTTTGAGCATCTAGTGAATGTTTAGATGTACTTTGAAGACTCTGTGGTTGCACTGGGTTTGGTTAATTTTGACTCATGGAAAGAGATCAAAGGATCATGATAACTCTGTTGTGGTTGCCCAGAGCTGCACGTTTTCTTTGTGGTAACATGCACTAATAAAATGCCTTGAGAGATACAATGAAATTTGCCCAGTGGCTTACCTCATGGTGGGTGTCTCACCTTGTAGCACTGAAAATGGAGTGTATTGTGTGAATGTTGGGTAGGGAGGAAACCATGGACGAGAGACAGGAGAAGATGAAGATGTTTTAAGACCAGCAAACAGTGACAACAACATTAGGGTATTACAACTAAGAATTGAAAGGAGATAGATGATATCCAGAATTTTTTTGATCTGCTGGATTATATTCAGACTTCAAAAAGGATGTGACCTAATGGGCTAAAAATCTTAAATGTCATAACTTTGTGTGATCTGAGTTTCACAGATACATGATTTGTGTTTTCACTAAAATTTTCTTCATCTGTCACAATGACCAGTCACAATGTAAGGGTATCAGAAGATCCTGTCTGTGTTGCCTTTCCTGTGTCATTTGAATCCCCTTCTGGTTTGCAGAGTGTGGGTAAACCATTAGATGGTTATTACTACCATCAGTACTCGGGCCTTTCAAATCCTTTGGGAGTAAAAGGTGAGTGGATCTCACCCACTTTTCATGTTCTGTGCTACTTTGAATGAACCAATGATTGTGTAATTAGCTCCATCAGTATGTAGTATTTCCACCACCAGTCAAAGACTTTCTTGAGGTACCTTTCTGTAAGTTTCTCAAAATTTCCTGAAAATGTGCAATGTAGTACTTCATCATCTTGACACTGATCTCAGCAGTTTACATATAGAACCAGTACTACTACTACTACCACTGCTTCTCTCTGTTTGAATTCTTCCTTCTTCTTTACTGTTCTGTCACTGTAGCACTGAAATTTCTGGTGAGTTCCTTGCCTCCGTGGCCCCATGTCCTTTTCAAACTTGTTGTTCTGGGAAACTTAGCCTCCTTTTTCTCATCTAAACACATTTAAATTTCTAGTATGGAGAAATACAGCTCACCCGAGTGACTTGAGGCTGTTCTCTGCTTACCTTTGTTTTTTGCTTGCCATACCCCTAATTTTGTGTCATCCACAAAAATTATTTTATATTTATTTTCAAATCAAAATTCTTTCTGAAAATGTGAGACAGCGTGCAGTCCTGGAAAAGGATGAAAGCAGTTTGGTGCAAATTTTTTTTTAAATTCTAAAAATGTTTTCTCTGCATCTGCAGAAAGCATTCAGTAGACAGCTTCTAACACTGAATGCCTAAGCATTAAAACAGTTTCTTACTAAGCTGAATGTTTATAAAGTGTTTCATTATATTTTCTAGATGAGCACTCCTTATGGACCTTCACTACCTTCTAGGGGGTTGGTTATATTAGTAAACTGATTCATATGTGTATTCTTTGGTATGTGAGGTTTCAGTAATTCCAGAGTCACTGTTCTCTTCTGCACAGGCATTTTGCACCGTTTCTACCACAGGGTGGATTTACATTTCAGTTACCTGGAGTTGCTGCTTTAGCGTATGAGCAATTAAGAACTTCCCTTGTATTGTTTGCCACATAGATTCAGTTTCTCTGTTAAATACAGATTTTTAGCTCACATAGTACTTGATTCCCTTTTCCCATTCTTCATACCTCTGCCCTTTTCAGTGCTTACAAATGTATCAGGTGCTACCAGCAGTTTGGAGCTGAAGGACTTTCAAGAAGCACACTGAAACAAGGCAGCTGTGTTTGGATTGTACTGAAGACTTTTGGAACATTATAAAACACCGGAAAGTCAGGTTCTGTCTGTGATTTTAATCTCAAGCACAAACAAAAAATGGCCACTGTCAAACCTTATCAACAATAGCCTAATTGTACTGTAAGATATTAGAGATGCTACATTGAAATAAGTATTTTTTAATTTATTATATGCATATACAGATGCAGTGAGAAGGCAAGCAGTGTTTTCCAATGGTCATATTGTGCTTTGATAGATAGGCAGCTTGGTAACAGGGAATAAAAGTGATATTATACATCTGATCAGCCTTCTTCAAAAGAAAACACAAAAGTTTAGAGAGCATCTTGTTGCCCTGCTTCTTGCAGTTGTGAATGTTTTTACTTTCTTTGTAGCTAGTTCTCACAGTCTTTTCTGTAAACATAGCTATGTTATTGTAACTGTATCTTATCATTCACATTCCTTTCTCATGGACACAGAACTTTGATGGACATTTCCTTTGACCACTGTAATTGAGGGAGGAAGAAATGATTTCCTCCAATGAATAGTGATTTCCAAATGTATATAAAAAATAAAGAAGGCAGGTCTTGCCCCCCTTCCTTCCTTCTCTCTGATCCTGGTAACAGGTGTCTCTGGCTCGTCCTTTTGTGTCGATACTGTGACATGGTCTTGATTGTGCTTCTCAAATAAGACATTAATTTTAAATTTAATAACCACAGATTTTTCTCCACAAATCACCACTGCAAGCATTTCAAAATCACAGACTAAAGTGGGAAGCACTCGATAAGTTTATTTCCTAGAGTTGAAGGAAGTGTAATGGGTCACCTGCAAGTCTTCTAAGAAATTAGGAACGGTAAGGCCTGACATAAATGAATTTTTCATATGAAGTTAAATTCCCCATCTTAAATGTCATGTCTTATCTTTATCAGTGGGTGCATGCATGAGTAAAGGATGATGCAGGACATTAGGAGAGATCAGTGCTGTCAGAAATCATGAATCTTGCATTATATTTGTATACACTGCAGACTCATCACAAGTTGTCCAGTCTCAGCAGGACTGCTGTGCATTTGACCAAGCTTCAGAAGACTTTTAACGATTGTAACCAGGTCTTTATGTCAATACAATAGGGACAATGTACCTTCCTATCCTTTTTAGATAAGAAAAATGCAACTCAGTGCAGTCACACAAGAATCAAGAACAGACAGGAATTAATCCCTTGCCCTCCTCAAGTTACTTTCCTCAGTAACTCTCATACTTTGTACTTTCACAGAGAATCTTTAACTACTTAGTTCAGCAGAAATGTAGAATTTCAGCTTTTTGAGAAAAGGTATTTGTGCACATGAAATCACAGTTTCATGTATAAGTCAGAACAGACCTCTCCAGCAGTAGGCAGAAGCTTCCACAATTTTTCATTACAGGCTCCAGTCACAGGCAGACGGGAAAGTCAGAAGTAGAAGGCCCATGTGCAGCACTGAAATGCATATCTGCTGTCATCCATCTTGGGCACAAGAAGTGGTTGCAGCCTCTCTCTACATGCTCTGGTCATGCCGGTTCAGGGGATGGTTGGGGTGGAACAGGTAAATCTGCTGAAGTTCTCAGTTGCATGTGGCATAGACTCGGTTTTGTCCTGTGCTTAATTGGTCCCAACTTAATGCTTGGAAAACAGCTTTGAAAATGGTGAGTTCTGTAAAGACTGTTTCTCTTCACTGTAGTACCTGGAGCTCTCCTTTTGGAGCACTTGGAGAAGAAGTGCTTGTAATGGTTGGAACTTGTATATCAGATCTGAAGTTGCAGTGAGGCAAAGTCTTCTCACAGCCCTGTTCTGATGGCAGCTGCACAGTTACTGAGCTTGCTTTTGTTTTTTGAGTGTTCTGTGCAGTCACGAAGATGCAGGATTTCTTGCCATAAACAGTCGTGAGATCACACCAGTACCATCTCTTCTGAGACTGAGCTAAGAATGGAGGGTTTTTTCAGCATGAGTCAATGGCATTATTTGAGAAATGCAGTCTGCCTTTTGAAGTGCTCCTTATTGTAACCACAGGCTGTCTTTAAAACAGCAAATCTCAAGACCATAAACCTTAGCTGACACGCTCATGATCTGCTTTCGTTTAATTAGTCACAAAACCTTTCTGCTAGCCACTCACCCCACTTGCCATCAGTAAAAGAGATTTATGATGTTGTGAACCATTTAAAACCCGTTTAAAAAGTAGAGCTGAGATTTTTATATAAAAAGGAAAGTCTTTTGGGCCTTAGACACTACACTAGCAGGAGCAAATTTCCTGTTTTTACACTGGTACTCATAAGCCAGGCGTAAGTGAGCCATCAGGTAGAAGACTCAGGACTGGTATATGGGATTTGAATGGGTAAAGTGGAATCATACTGGCACCCATAATTTTGTTTTCTTTCTTTCTTTCTTTCTTTCTTTCTTTCTTTCTTTCTTTCTTTCTTTCTTTCTTTCTTTCTTTCTTTCTTTCTTTCTTTCTTTCTTTCCTTCTTTCCTTCTTTCTTTCTTTCTTTCTTTCTTTCTTTCTTTCTTTCTTTCTTTCTTTCTTTCTTTCTTTCTTTTCTGAAAGAAATGGAAAGAACATATAGGAAATTTTTCATTTATAGTGGAAGGTGAAATGTGTGCTAATTTTAAAATTATATTGCCAGCAAGTGTTTTCAGAAATACATTCTGTAAAAAATGGATTTGAAGTTTATTTCTAATTTTAGAGTATTAGGCAGATATTATTCCTGTACAGTAAGACCTACATGTTATGTAGAGCCATGTAACTTCTACATCCTGTTATAAAAATACATATATGGCTCTCCTATCTATTTTTCACTTTTCTCAGAAACATGAATTTCTTTTGTATCTTCATTCTAAAAGCACTTCTTTCACACTTTTTTTGCTTTTTGACCATACAGATATAAGTCATTTTTGGTAGTCATCATTACTAAAACTTTCCATTTCCCCAGATCTTAATAAATATATATAAAAGATAGGTTAAAAAAAACAAAAAAAAACAAAAAACCAAAAAAACCACCAACAAAAAACCCCTTAGCATGCAACATAATTCTATCTGTGTTGTAATTATGGTCATTATTAATCAAATAATTCTGTCTTTTGTAATGTATCTATTAACACATTTTGGATGCTGACTACTATGCACAGTACCTTTCTAATATTTAAATAAGCAATTATGGTCTAATTTATGTCATGCTGTTGCTGGTATTTTGATTTTCTTTTCACTGCCTTTGCTTTCTTATGGACAGAGAGAGTAATCATGGTTACATTTAAGGACTGACTGTTTTTGGATTTGCTTCAACTCTGATTAGGAGATATGGGTTGTTTTTCTTACATGACCCTCTTTCCCCTCTACTTTAAGCTTTGTAGATAAGACATTTTTTGTAACATTGTCCTTACGATAAGACATTTTTTGTAACATTGTCCTTACCCACAAAATCTCTATATTAGGTCTGTGGGACCTGTTTCTTGGAAAGCAACATTGACCCCAGATCTGAAAAGCATTTGTTTTCTCACAACACCTGACATTTAGTTTCCAGATGATGAATATCTCTGGAAGATGTTTTGTCAGCATTCCTTCACTGTCTGGCTGTGTTAGGAATATGAAGTCTCAAGTTCATCTCAGCATGAAAATGTTTCTTTTGTCCTGATGAATAGCCTCCAGCTTCTTAGTAGCAGAAATTTACAAATTAATTTTCTATTTATACTTGAGAACCTTTGCTATATTTTATCAATCAGGATTTAGAAATGTTCTAAATGTTAAACTTCAGCCGTTTGGTTTTTTGCTGTTGAAGTCACTGGGAATGAGATCAAATTACTTAGTACAGATTGCAAATGAAGTTATTCATTGATCTGAAGTCCTCACACTTCACCTTTTTCTGGGCCTTTTCTCTAACTGACAGTCAAGTTCTTTCTCTCCTGTAGTAAGACATGTTTATTTGGAAAGTACTGTAATCATTAAGCTCTGAATGTTTGTCTTTACAGTACTAGAATAAAGAATAATGGCTTTTATACCAGAGCATAATTTGTTTTGGTGGCAGCAGAAATGCACATTCTAGCAGCTTAACTGTATCACACGGATAAACTCGTTGACGGAGCTACTTTGCTGTAGCCTTGCCAATTCACTCTTGATATAGTGAGCACCATTCAGTTTACTGTTAGCGGGAGCTGCTCAGACTGTGCTATAGTTCTGGTTTTCCCAAGTTGTGGGGAGAAGGAGGTGGCCTTCCTTACATAACAGTACAATTGGAAAAAAAAAATGTGGGGACACCTTTAAATGGCTACAAACTTTCTACGGAACTGCCAAATCATTCTGATCTTCCAAACAGAGAACCAGGAGAAACCTAATTCAAATGAATTAGTTTATTTATTTTCAAAAGTTTTTGAAAAATCTGTTGCAACACTAAGAACTTTTAAATAATTTTATGAAAAGAAAGTTTGTACAAGGATACTGAGAAAAGATAAGGCTCAAGCAGGGTACAAAGAGTGAAAGAAACTTGGGGGCAGCTGAATGGATTCTAATACTTCACAATCCTATCTTCTGCTTTTTTTTCGTAAGACAGTCTTTGGGAAAAGTCTGAATTGGAAGAAAATAAATATGAGAAAATTGTTCAAAGAAGAAAACCAAATTGTGGTTTAATTGAAATTGGAGTTGACAGCAAGTGAGATTTATGCTTTGCATTCTAATAAGAAAATATAGAGAGGAGAGGAGGTCTGAAAAATGTACTACAAGGACTGGAAGCAGGAGGGCATTTGGTGGTAGGTAAGGGGAGAGAAAACAGC
Source organism: Climacteris rufus (assembly GCA_013398175.1). NCBI lineage: Eukaryota > Metazoa > Chordata > Aves > Passeriformes > Climacteridae > Climacteris > Climacteris rufus. The sequence continues at coordinate 715,268 of VZRZ01000978.1, forward strand.
TCCAAAGAAGGAGCCAAATTTGAAGGCAATAAGAATGATTGTGATTCTAAAAGTAAAAATAAAAACCTAGGTGTTGTCTGACCAAAAGCCAAATCTTGTTGCTTACATCTGAAGGCAGCAGGAAAGGTGCCTGAATGGGAGTATTCAGATGTCTGTCAATAAATGTTGAAAAAGAAGATTTAGAACATAATCTCATCTTCCTTTATAACATTTCTTTACAAAAACATTTTCTTTATGGAATAGATTCATGTTTACCTCCTAGATACATCTTCTTTCCCCTACATACTTTCCTTCTAATACAGCCTGATTTTTCTACTATTTTTTGTCTTTTGCTGCTGAAGTGAAGTACAAACACTACCTAAGTTTTTCCTTTTCCATTTGTTTTTTTTTTTTTTCTTTTTTTTTTGGATGAAACTATTTATTTGCATTTGTTCTTCAGATTGCCATCTGACCAGATATAGGTACTTGCTTAATGTTGCTGCTGTCAACATTCAGAAACAGAGACAATGGCTTGGCTAAAATCCAGCTGTCATTAGAAAACTCTTGCTAAAAAGAGGTCTGTGGGATTTTAATTCCATCTGTCTTTCATCATGACTTCAAACATACCAGTATTTCTAAAAGCCAGCTAAGTTCCTTTTAGGTCAGTCATGATCTCTAGGGAAAAAAGTAAAAAAGAAAAGCTTTAGCTGACAGCTTTATCAATGATATATGAGGGAAAACAGAATTCAGTGTTGTTTTTTATAGCTGCTTTAGTTATGCATTGCTGGCAATTAAACATCATTTTAAGCAGTAAAATAAGTGAACAACATAGCTGTGGATGATTTCTTATCCCTTGAAAATCTTTCCCATATTGGTGAACTGCAAACAGTGCGCAATTTACTATCGCAAAAGAGGAAAGAAGGGAGCTGCTGGAAGAAATGCATGAGACAGAATGGGACAGAACAGTTTGAGACAGGGTGGGATGGAGTGGGATGGAATGGGGTAGAATGGGTTGGGATGGTCAGAATCCTGGTGGGATCTAAACAGAGTTGTAAACACTGCCTCATACCAGGAACAGATCTCTCTACAGGTAGTTAGGAAGTGGTGATGAGGAAACATGGTAAAACTTCCAGTGGTTTCCCTGGAAAAGGGGAAAAAAGTATCCTCTGAAAAAGGACTGGTTTAGGGGTGTGTAGTGTCTCCAGGTCGTGGGAGCAGTGTGCTTGTACTGTACATTTACAGCAAACAGCTGGCGTAGAACAACCAAATGCTTTTTTTGCCCGAGGTTGGTGGGATCTCTGACACTGTCTCTGGGTTATTAGCTCATCAATAAACAGGACATACATCACTCCCAGAGGGCCTTAGTTTAATGTCAGCAAACCAGCCACACTTCAGATCTTCAGAAGCTCAGCCTGTGTGCAGGGAAGCAATGCTACTTAAAATAGCCAATTCTACTGATACTGTCTGAAGGCGGTATATTTTGAATTGAAGAGTATTGAATAGGACAGATCCCCAGCAGAGTGGAACAAGGGAATATGATCTAGAAGATACAAGCTTAGGTCTGGTACCAAAGCTAGGCTAGTGAGTAGCTTTTTATTTTTGCAGTTAGTAAGATGCCTCAACATTTAGCTTTGGCATCTAGAAGCAAAGGACTTCTTGTCCGCAGACACAAGAATTCTCTTTAATTGTGTCAAATTTATTCAGTGTTGAAGAAAATAATCTATTTCTTTTGTTCAAAGCTGTGGTTGCCCTACTTTAGGATTGAGGTAGTGTCATCAATCTAAAAATTGTGAATGAGAGCAAATGTGATACAGCCCTTTGGGCACAGTCAACCAGTGGTTTGTGTTTTAGACTGGCTTTCACAAGGGGATAATATTTCAATATAAGCTTTCAGTGTAAAATTACACTATTGTTCTATCTCAGCATTGATTGAGCATTTGAGGATAAGTATTATACAGTAGCCAGCAAAAAAAAAAAAAAAAAAAAAAAAAAAAAAAAAAAAAAAAAAAAACAAACCCAAAACCCAATCTGATAAATGCGGGGGAGCTTGACTAGATTTTCACAAGAACATGAAAGAGAGCGGGAAGGGAGGGTTGTGGGATCCCCTGAAGTACCTCAGCTGTTTTTTGGCTATGACTGGCTTTGAAGGAACTGATTTGGTGCAGGAATGTAGTTTAGTGCTGCATCTAGTCAGGGAAGGTGGAGCTCAGGCTTTCAACATAGGATCAAAAGTTTTCTTGAAATCCCTGTGTGATGTTTTGAGATTTGAGGAGTTTTGAAGATACTTGTGCTTCTAGTACCTCCAAGTTTATACAATCCATGTCCATTGATACCCATGTAAAATAAAGAAACCCTCCCATGTAAATGCAGGGTGTTTATGCCAGCAGTGAGGATGTTACAGTACCACATAAGTCAATTAGTCCTATTTGCTTCAGTAGGACAGTTTATGGACTGAGCTGCTACTTGACACACACATGGGATTTTTGTAGGCTTTCAATGTTTCCACGATCTGTTAAGCATATTGAAGAAATATCCACGTGAATTACTTCTGAAATCTGACATTTCCTGAACAGAACTGCAGTGCTGTTATCAGACTGGCTATATCAATCACTGAAGCTAAAACAATGTTTGGGGGTTTATATCTAATGTTGTTCTAGAGCTGAACTGTGCCTTTTCTTTTGGGATGGTGTCTTAGAAATGCTTCTGTCTTCTCACATAATGTTTTTAGGCATGGAGTCCATACTAGTGATACTCTGCCAGTAAGAAAACCACATATGCAAGATCATGACTGCCATCCCTGAGCAAGGAATGGGAGAATCAAGAACTGCCTCCTGTAGGACATGACTGGGTTCATGAACATCTAAGGAACATCTAAGGTACACAAATCCATAGGATCTGATGCATACATCCATGAGTCCTGAGGAAATGTCTAAGCCATTAACCATCATATTTGAGAAGTCATGACAGTCTGATCAAACATCCACAGATTGGAAAAAAAAGAAACAACCCCCATTTTTAAAAAGGGAAATAAGGATCATCCAGGGAACTACAGGCTGGCCAGTCTCACCTCAGTGCTTGGTAAGATCATGGAGAAGATTCTCCTGAAAACTATGCTAAGGCACATGGAAAACAAAGAGGTGATTGTTGACAACATGGCTTCAGTAAGGGCAAACAGTGCCTGGCAAGACTGGTCACCTTTTATGACGCGTTTCCAGCAGTGGTGGACAAGGGCAGGGTAACCGACATCCTCTACCTGGACTTGTGCAGAGCGTTTGACACTGTCCACACAACATCCGTGTCTCTAAACAGAAGAGACATGGATTTGATGGATGGCTCACTTGGTGGATAAGGAATTGGCTGAATGACCACACTCAAAGAGATGCAGTCAGTGGCTCAATATCCATGTGGAGACCAGTGACAAGTGGTGTCCCTCAGGGGTCAGTGTTGGGACCAGCACTGTTCATCACATTGACATCTTTGCTGGTGACATGGACAGTGGGATCAAGGGCACCCTCAGCAAGTTCACTGATGACCAAGCTGTGTGGTGCAGTTGACACTGGAGGGAAGGGATTCCATCCAGGGGGACCTGGACAGTCTCGAGAGGTGGGTCTGTACAAAGTTCAGCAAAGCCAAGTGCTAGGTCCTGCACCTGGATCAGCACAGTCCCAAGCAAAAGTACAGGCTGGGCAGAGAATGGATTGAGACTAGCCCTGGGGAGAAAGATGAGGAGCTGTTTGTGGATAAGAACTCAATATAACTCAGTCAAGTGCACTTGCAGCCCAGAAAGCCAAATATGTCCTGGGCTGCATCCAAAGCACTGTGGCCAGCAGGATGAGGGAGTTGACTCTGCCCCTCTGTGCTGCTCTGGTGAGACCTACTTGGAGCACTACATCCAGCTCTGGAGTCCCCACTGTAAAGAAGACCATTGACAATGGACCATGAAGCAAGTCCAAAGGAGGCCACAAAGATGATTGGGGGCTGGAGCACCTATCCTGTGAGGACAGGCTGAGAGCATTGAGATTGTTCAGCCTGGAGAAGTGAAGGCTCTTGGAAGATCTTACAGCACCTTCCAGTACTTAACTACCCCTACCAGGGCACCCACAAGCGAGCTGGAGACAGACTTTTTGCAAGAGAATGTAGTGACAGGACAAGGGGCAACAGTTTTAAACTGAAGAAGGGTAGGTTTACCTTAGATATTCAGAAGCAATTCTTTAATATGAGCATAGTGAGGCAGTGGAACAGGTTGTCCCGAGAGGTTGTGGACTTTGCATCCCTTGAGGTTGTCAAGATCAGGCTGAAGGGCCTCTGAGTAATCTTCTGCCTTTCCATGGCAGAAGGGTTGGAACAAGATAATCTTTAAGCTCCCTTCCAACCCAGGCCATTCTATGACTGTCTCTTTCTATATTTCTGTGATATGAGTTGATTGAACACCAACAGCTTGCCATGCAGCTTACCTTTCAAAAATCCTAAGATTTCAGCTTATGACTTTTGTTGCTGGGCTAAACACCACTTCTGTGTGTCTGTTTTGCAGACTTTTAAGAACCCATTTTTCACTGCCATGACTAACAGTAATGCTACTGTTAAGATAGTGAAATGACATTGCCTGAATTTCTCTGTAAATGTTTGATGAGAGAAGGAGGGCTTTTAATGTGCCAAACGGTAGTTTCATAATGCAAAGTTTAGAGATAAATACCACTTCCATCTTTCAAACATCTGAAGTATAATTAGACAAATCTTAAGTACTTTTGAGCACTCTGTTCCAGGATGACAGCTCCAATCCCATGTTAGAGCACAACTAATGCAAGCCTCTACATACTGCCTTTGTAAAGTGGAAGAGGTTGGCAGAAACATCAAGTAATGATACTTATCTCTTGGAGCACTTTTTGGCTGTAGATAACCAGAAGTTCTCCAAGTATTGTTGCAGCATACTGAACTTCAGGTGATAAGCACACGTAGCCCCTCCTTTTTCTTACTACTGTGGCAGTAACATTAACTGGCTTGCCTGAGGAATCAAAGGAATTGAGGAATCAAAGCTCCTCCTTGTTGGATGTGAGATGGCTTTATTTAAAGGGCTTTCTTCTTTTTAGAAAAGTGTGGAGCTCATGATGCCTCACTCCAGGCAGACACACAGAGACTCTGTGTCTTCTCTTGAATTTCACTTTACATCCTAGCACAGGATAGGAGGGAAAACATAGACCAGCTAATACTAGGAATGCCAGCCTGCATACAAATTCAAGGAAGAGGTATAATTAGTAACATGTCCTCTCACTTCATGTAGGCACCTGCATAGCTTTTATCCCTACAGGCTTCCCTGCATGCCAGAAAATGCCTAGGAGCAGTTGGAGGATTCTGACAACTCCTGCAGAAAGGTAGTATGCAGCAGCGTACTTCGCAGAAGCTGCTGCTTTTGAGCTTCAGGTTTGGTGGGAAGAAAGCCAAGGCAATGCCCTCAAACTTCAACCTTCTCCCTCCAATATCTGAACTCTCTACCTCAGCTGTGGTAAAATCCCATATTTCTCTTGTGTTACCTGTATCCATACCTTAGGTCCCATATATGGCTATGCCCTGGGAAGCTCTCCCCTCCACTGGATTCAACAATAAATCAGCTGCTAGGCCAGAGAAGAGGCCTCTGTGTAGCCTTTTATTCTTGCTGGTGCTAGAACACCATGCCTGGGGAAACTCTCATTTCTAGAGGAGCCAGCAGAAACAGGTCATCTGTGGTAGCTAGAACTCTGTCCTTTGGGAGAGTTGTAAAACCATTGCAACTCATCCCAGCAGGGATTTCGCTCGCATAAAGATGCTGTTGCTACCTGGAGAGCACTGGGTTAAGTGTCTTCAGTAGTATTTCATAGTTCCACCCAGGTCTGTCAGCTACTAGCACAGGTTTCACTTCCTTCCTTCCTTCCTTCCTTCCTTCCTCCCTCCCTCCCTCCCTCCCTCCCTCCCTCCCTTCCTCCCTTCCTCTTGCCTTTTTTCTACACAGCAGGTAAAGACAAAAGGGTTGATCCTTACAGACTCACAAATCCTTTTCCTATAGACTATGAAATGTAAGACAGCAGCAAGCTGCATGGTGTAAAGTTAGCCCTGAAATATTTCCATGTGTTATTATTATTACTATTAGTCCATTATCTATTATTATTTTAGAAGTAAATATGTACATTAGATTCCAATAGTTTCCAGTACTAGTTTTCAACTCTGTTGATTCCTTATCTATTTCTGACTTCTGCTGTATTTCCTAAGTGGAATGTCCTTCAGCATTACTGCCCTGTCCCCACTAAAACATTAAATTTAGCACTTCTGACTGTCAAGGATGGGGAGGAGGGGTGCAGAAACATGACTCACTCCCGAGCTGAAAAGCAAAACCTTTTTATTGAAAATAACAAGCAAGGGACGGAAGCACTGAGCTAGTCTCGTTGCTCCTCGTGGCAAGGTAGACCCGGTGCAGCGGCGATCGCGACGCTGGGTGCTCTCTCTCCGGTGCTCTGTCAAGACGAGGACCAGGACCCAGGGGCCAGCCCACTTTTATACCCGGGCCCCTGCTCTCCTATTGGTGCATTTGTTTGAATCCGCTGGCTGACTGGTCCGATTGTTCCAACCCCGACTGTCTCCTTTTCCAGGGGTCTCCTCTGATTGGCTCTCGCTGGATCGTGGTGACATCAGTCCTTTAGTGGAACAGGCTGGAAACAGTCTAGAAGGTTCCACTCTTAGCATGAGTGGCCTCCCTTGTCCCATCTAGAGTGTCTGGATCACTATTGCACCCATTGCCACACCACCTTCCATGGCCTGAACATACACAAACCCCCAACTGTTGTTAACTCTTGACAAGTAACTCAGCAGAACTGCAACTGGCTTCAACCCATTTATAACATGACCATAACCAAGAGAATCAGAGCATGCTTAGAAGACCGGTAAGTCCCAGGAAATCCTGTCTTGCCCATTAACAGCTTCAGAAATTTTCAGAAGTTTCAGAGAACGCAACAGTTTTCAAACTTGCTTCAATTTCATTGGATTATTCCTCCCTCTGAAGGCATGAAGCTTCTTCAGGTGTCCCAAATATAGAGAACTGTTCTCAAGATTGTCAGAGCTGTCACATAGGAAGGCTAGGACAAGCTTTGCCTGCAAGGCATCTAGGGCTTTTCAATACCTTTTATTTTCTCTGTGAAAATACAGACACATAAGTTATTGCTCTGTTAGGAGAAATTCAGAACCACCCATAAAACCAAGGGTACTTTCTGCTGTGCAGAAATCTTACAAAATGTGGTTAGTATGTTTAACATGGTGTAGCCACCTTGTAGAAACAGCTTCATTTGCTTTTAGGATAACTAGAATTTTAAACTAGTTTGTTCTGCATCTGGACTAACAGAAAATTGAGTTAGAGGTTCAAGTAACATCCCTTTTAGAAAGAGAAAAATCTTTTCTGAAAACCTTAAAGTAATAATTTGCTTAGAAATTCCAAGATAAAGCAAGTGAAAGTCATGAGTAAGTGAGTGTTCTAAGAGAGAACAGATCTTGTGGGAAGGTCTCCTGGGAAAGGATTGTTCCAGCCACTGAAAGCAAACAGTGTTTTAATGTTTAATAACGTGTTTTCTTTCCTTTGGTCTGGCTTCCCTCTAGAAAATGTTACAGTAGAACTGAGTGGTATGGAAAAGAAACGGACTATCTTTGAGCAGTTTTATTAGGCTTTGTATTGCAGATATGTACTAGACCATAGAAGTGCACAAGTAAGATCTCACATATACAACAGAGATAAAAATACTTTCTGCCCACCTGCTCTTACAGTGTTCTCAAAGTCATCCACTACTGCCATAAGGAGAAGCTTTCCCATTTTCTGGATATACTGACAGCCTAAAACACACCAAGCAGAAGGTGGTGTTTGAAACATACATATCTGGGTCCTCGTTCTACTTTATACACATAGTTTCTACCAATTTGTTCTGTTAGAGCAGCCAACAGGCTCCACAAACCCATTACTCTGATTATAAAGTAGCACTATCTGTGCATCATCCTCAGAAATATGTGTGTTTCTCTTACACCACCCCTTGGAACTCATTGCATGCATGATTAAAACTACCTAGCACTCATACCAGTGATCAACTCCGATCTCTATCCCTAGTGAAAAATGTCAGTGTGCTAGTATGGAAAAGAACAAGGATTTCAGGAAAAGTTGTTGAACTTGTCTAACCCCAGCAGGGAGGTTCAAGTCTTCTCTTGGAGAGCAGGAAAGATGCCAGGGAGAAATTGTTAAAAAACCCCAGGTCCTTTGATCAGGCTTTCCACCTGACTGCTGCTGAGCGATTTTGCACCAGCAGTGTCGGAGGTCAGACACCTGTCAAGCCTGCAAAGGGCTTCAGCTGTAATTCTGAGTGCTATTAGATGTCTACCCAAAGGACCATGGGAATTCCCAGTAGGAGGTGTGTGTGGCTTGGCTGTGCTATGTGCTGCTCAGATGTATTGGGAAGAGGATTAAGAAGTTTATGATGACATGCAACAGATAATTAAAACAAACAAACTGGCAGGCTGAGGATGAGGAACCAGCAGCACAGGAACATGGTTTTAACCTAATGATTTGTTGCCTCTACTGGGCAGCCTGCCTAACCTTAGTATATCTGAGTTGCATCATTTCAGGGAATAATGTCCTTGAGTGATTAGTAATGCAGTAAAGTTACAGGTCAAAAGGTCTGAAATATGACCTGTTTGGAAAAATGGAAGAAAAAGCAGTTGTTTAGTCTGGAGGAGAAGAGACTGTGGGAAGGCATGGTACAGCTTCAATTTGCAGAAAAAAAAGAAAGGAATAAAATGTTGCAGAAAAGACAGGAAGTAGTGGGTATGAGTTACAACAACAGAGATAATGTGGTAGAAGTATTAGGTAGTCTGTCTCTGGCTTAAGTTGCCTAAGATAGTGTTGAATCCTCATCAATTAAACTAAAAATGAATTGGACAAGTATCACCAACTCATGACATGGATACTGTAGATGGGCAGGGAAATGACCTAGATGACCTCATGCTTTATTCTGGCAGTAATTTGAGTAATTTTTCTGGTATCTCTGTGTACTGAAAATACACAGAAGGCTGTGTATTTTAGTAGCTATTTATGAAGGGCCTCTCCTAATCTCTAGGGCTACTTGATTTTGGAGAACTGTACTGAACATTTTGCACAGAACAACAGGGCTTTTTTTCTCTTTCAACCTTTTTTCAGCATCCCATATTTGAGGGCAATATGGTAATTTTGCAATCTTAGCACTCACGTGATGAAAGTAGCTTATTGGGTTTTTTCCTTACTTGTGTTTGTATCTCTTGAGTTTGTTTTGCTAGAATTCATTGCCAATAGATTCAAAGCAGGGAAGCTAGTCAGAAGAAACCTTGTAAAACACTGACAACTGTTGATCATAGCATATGACTAAGTGCAGTTTTTAAGTTTTTTCCTGATTCTCAGGACTGTATTTGATAAACAAACACACAATTACTATAGTTGGGGCTTGTCTAAGCCCAGCCAAGAGCAGCTAGTCCAAATGTGTGGAAGTTCACAGGGAGCAGAGCAATCAGGGAAGCAAGAAGCTGTCTAGTTCTGTAGTAAAGTAACATAACAAGAGCACATAACTGACGGCTTGCTTATCACTACATGTTAGTGTTTTAGTAGAAAGAAATAGGTCCCCTAGCTGTTCGCTGCAGTCTTTTCCTGCACAGTCTATTTCCCTTCTGATCTGGTGATTCATGTTTATGAAACTTTTTAAATCAGTGGTGTGACTTTCAGCTAAACACTACGGCTGCCTGCCAGCTCCGATTAGGGGAAGTGCTTGAATGCATACAACCAGATGGTGCTTGCTTGCTTCACTTAGATTGCACAGAAATTTAGGCAGCAATAAAGGGTGCAAATACAACGCAGTGCCTCTCAGAGACACATGACTGGGACCCAAATACCATGTTTGCATGGCACTGCATTGTGTTCAGACTTAGCTCAAGTGTTCCTAGATTTTCCTATAAATGGTATTTCTATTAGTTTCTGATTTGGCCAAATCTGGACAGATTTTCATGCAAGCAACACAAGGTCTAATATTCTCAGATTGTCCCATTATCATATTGCAAGACTTAGTCTAAATTTTGAAGTTTATTGAAATGAATTTTTAAATCTGGTACAATCTGTTTTCTCCTTATTTTACTCTCAGGAATGGAAGTGGTGTTTTGCCAAAACTAGGAACAGACCAGAATGTTGTAGCAATGCTCCTTAAATGGTAAACTTTTGGCAAAAGAAGAAGAAGGTATGTAATAGCGTAAACGAAACAACAACTTTATATTGCCAGCTCTCCTGCTTATGGTCGGTATCATTTAAGATCTTTATCTCATAGAGAAAGAACAATGATAAATCAATTGATTTCTGGTTCCTAGAAATGTTGATAACTTTTAACCTGAAGTTTATATTTGCTCTGATGAAAAGTAAAATTTGAACATGGTATGACCTTTGCATTTCTTAAAACAGCCAGGTAACCCAATGTCATTAGTAACAAAGTATTTAGTAATGTTTTTCTATTTTTGGGCTGACAAGTGACATGTACTGTGTTATCAGTTGGCTCCCTCCTGCATACCTTCTCAGGGAAGTAAATAGCTGGCACACTTGGAGACCTCTGGTTAAGATAATCTGGGGACAAGAGCAAGGAAACTGGAGGTGTTGGAGATAGATAGGCATGATATCTGGCAAATACCTGCCTGCACTATTTATGGTTGTAGCCTGTGCTTTGTATTCCTCCCTAATCAGTACCCCTGTTAAAAATTTTAGATGAAAAGTTAAAGGAAAATGTTAAGGGCAATTCTTTTAACCTTTTTTTGCCACCGGTAATTCTAAAACATAGAAAACTTCTATGACAGTGTGACTCAGAGAGGGAAGAGAAGGAGAGAAAATAAACCAAAGGGACAATGACATTTGCTACTAGATTCTTAGAATGCACAAGAGCATTTTAAGATGCCTTTGGTACATGACCTCCTTCTAAAAAATACAGAAGACCTTGAGAGTGAGTTGCCAAAATGTTTTTTAAAAGCTAGCTGCAATTTCTTCCATTTTTGGTGCACTCTGATGTACTCTTCTACCCAGTTCCATCACAGACATATTCTGTTTTCTGACCTCCAAGTACAGAAATACGCAATATTCTCACAGAAATGAGCTTAGCACAATGGTCTCTCTCCTGCTGCACACACCAGATGCAGCTGGCTGATTTCATTTTTGCTCCCATAATCAATGTTCTCGGCTCATGTGGCCCTGTAGCCAAGGCAAGAAGGGAGAATTTATCTGTACCTCATAACATGTCCTTTGAAATAAAAGAGCCTTGCCAGAGGCACACTGTAGAGCTGCAGCCAGACTCTGCTCCCCTGTGCCATGTGTGGACCTCTGCTTTTCAAGGATATACTCCCTATCATGTGTCCTAGCATGTTTTCATCTGGCAATATCAAAGAGCAAGTCGCCTACAAGGTCTACGAATGTCTTGTGGTGAACAGCTGATTTTCTTAAACACTGAGTCCTTCCTTTCTTCCTTCAGAGAGTCTGCAATAAGACCAGTCTCTGACTTTCTGCAAAGTAAATTGTATATTAGGTTAAGTTCCCATATTAGGTGTGAGCTTCGTGGGCCATGTCAGCCACAGGTTTTACTTGTGGTACGTATGGTCTAATGTTACGCACCTAAAAAGGTACAACTACCTATGAAGACTAAAAAAACTCTTGGCTTGCTCTGGTATAGATTGTCTCATGCATGTACTGACAAAATTATAATACATTGGTAATAATCTGTCACTTTGGGTGGATCACATGTCTTTTTTAAAGTGACAATATTTTGAAATATGTCAGGTGGAAAAAAGGTGAATTTTCTCTGCATAAAAATAAATGGATGTAATACTAAATGCTGAAAGATTATCTTATGCACACTTTGCTGTGCCCCAGTACCAAGTAAATATCATAGAATCATTGCATGAATGCACATAAATGAAAACTTATGACAGGTAATTTCTTTTATGTGTTTTGCCTTTGGGCAGGGATTGTCTGTAAAAAGGTTATGATTTTCTAAAACTGAGTCATCTGTATGCAAACAGCTAGAAACAATATTATGACAGAGGCTTTGAGATTACAGTTTTCATATATTTAATAGCCTTTTTCTTCAAAAGAGGCCAGTGTTTATAAACTCATGAAAATCCTCAGAATGTGCCTGATAAGAAGACTACACTTAAATTTGGTATTGGTTAGGTGAAATTAGGAGCCAAGATTTCGCAAGACACAGTACCTCTTTGGCATTCTTCTATCCAAACTCAACATGATAGACAAGATGAAGAATATATCTTTCCCTTCGTCCTCCTCTCTTGAAGGTCAAATCATTACTCTGATCACTTACTAAGAACTGTCATGCTGACAAGCCTCTTAAGCTATGATAAAACCTCTTGCCCAATGTCCTGTCTCTGATAACAGACCCCTAGCAAGAGCTAGAACAATGTGACTTGCTGCCAGGTACACCATCCTAGTTGTTGATTTTTAGCAGCTTAATGCCTTCCTGAGCCTGTGGGGGCATCTGGACAGTGCCTGACAGCCCCTCACAGATTCACTAGTGTAATATTCTTCAGTCTTTTCTTGAGCCCACAAGGATTGCAATGTATTATAACTTTCTGTGCATTCTTCTGGGAGAAGCAGGTCAAGTAACAGAGAGGATGTCTGCTCTTGGTGGCCAGAAAAGGGCCATGAATGTCCGCTTTCTCAGAGGGCACGTGAATGTGCTTGCCAGGAACAGGACAGAAAGATGGATGGAGAGCCTTTTCCACAGTATGGGGTGGAGCAGGCAAAAGTTAGTCACTAAATGTTTCTGTTTCTGAATGAGACAGACTTAGGAGAGGAGCTTAGCTGCTAGAACAGTCTGGTACAGTTTTAGCTTGTGTCAGGTAACACCCTCTGACATACTGCCTGAGTATGGTGCAGGCAATAGCACATGCCAGGCTATTCCCAGGCTATTCCCAATAGGCATTCATATGTTGGATCCCCGGCCTTGAACACAGCCCTTTTTCTATTCTTAGACAACTTAAATTGAAAGGCAAAAAAAAAAAAAAATTCAGAGCTGCATAATCACCACACTGAAAGGAGACACACACACAAAGGAGACCCAGAGCCAGCTCTGTATAGTGTGAACCCTGCCATTTGGCCCAGGGTATGGGAACAGTCCCTGCCCTTGTGTCACTTAGCAGAATGAATGGATCCAGAGAGACTAGGAAGTTGGTGGGAAAATCAGTAAGCACAACCAAACCAGAACTCAGAAGTGGTAGAAAGAGTGGGTTTTTTATTAACCTGAGTAGCTTCATGGAACTGATTGTACATCAGAAACCCACTACACTGATGGAGTAAGACTAAGCCTGAATCCAACACCAAGATAATTAGGATACTTATAAACCTTTCTTAACATCTATTCTCTCTCAGTATGATCTTCTCTACTTTAAAACAAGTTTATTCCCATAGTCTATCATTAACATCTAAAAAATGTTAAAGCTTAGCCAAACTCATAGTAAGCCTTCACAAATCATCCTGAGGCCTCCACTAGACCTGTGCTCTGACACACTCATAAAAACACAAGATACAGCTGTAGGTTTCAGCTGTTCTGAACAAGATGTGTGCCTTGTTCCACAGAAAATACAATCAGTAAAATTTTACTCACTCTTCTCTGTGTGAGTTGTCTTCTATACTACTTCCTTGTAAAGTTTTACTTCCATTAAACTTCTATAGCATGGTACTCAGGAACAGGGCCTGAGACACACAACATGGGTAATGCAATCTTCGAAGGCTGATAGACAAGAGATATAAGTCGCTTTTTCTTATTCAGAGTAATAGTGGCCATGAATTTGTCCTCAAAAATACATTGGTCTTCCAGATTGTCTCTTATCATAATTCTGATTCAACCAGGTTCTGCCAAGCTGTGCTACGCACCATTTTCAGACAACTCAGTTTGACACACTGAATTTCCATCTTTTCCGGACTCCTCCTGCTGGCTAGAACAAGCTACACGTAGTTAAAAACATGTTGGTTCTTTAGTTCCTTGTTTTCAAAAACTGAATACATTTTTTCTGAAAATGGAGAAGTTATGTCTCAGAAGACATAAATTCCTGTAACAGAATAATCTGTAATTGAATTAATGCATTTTGCATTATAATTGATCTCATGAAAGTTGATTTCTCATCTCTTTAAGAAGAAATAGTCAATCAGAAAGAAAAACCAAGAAATATATAAGCATTTAAAAGGAGAAGATGTGTTTGCTGAAAGCACTGCATATCAGGCATATGTATAACAAATATTCAGAGTTTTTCTTCCATCTTCTCTGTAGCCACTTAATTCCTACAAAGAATAGAAGACAGCCAGGATAAAGATAGGTATGTAATCTGAGCAAAACAAGAAGTCTTGATGTTGTTAAATATGTTTACCTATAAATCACTTCAGATGCCTCTTAGTTTCTAAGTCCACAACCCTGTCAGTCCTTTCCAACACTTCATCAATTTGTTGTGGAGAATGAAATGGAATGCTAACTTGTGAGGATTCCTTTTTTCCATTGGCATCCTCTGGTGCCAGGAAATCACTCACCCCCTAGGTTGTAACAGCAGGGAAGTCAACATATTGAACTTAGCTAGACAAACTGGCACCTAATTTGAAGCATTCAGCTGAGCTCTTATTCCACAAGGGGAATATTCATAGCGAGAACATTAATAAAATTTGTGAGCATGATGAGAAAAAGCAAGACCAATCTCTGGAGTAAAAAAATGAAAGGAATTGGCTCATTTACTGGTTCAGAATGGTTAACAACATACAAATTATTTTTCTCTACTGCAAACATTTTCTAACAAGCAGGTCAAAGCTGATTGACAATAATAGTATATGCTCCAGAAAAAAGATGTTAGATGTTCAGAGCCTATAATACAGTGAAATCACTGTTTTCACTCTCTTCCTCAATACACCTTCAGAAGCATAAAGCCATTCTTCATAGAGTACATTAGCAACTTGATGCACAGGGACTTTACACCGTGACATCAATTAGGCTTAATAAAAGTTCTACAGCTGAATTCCCTCATGCCCTCAGCCGAAAATGTACTTCTAATGGTGTTTGAACTCATTTACCTCCACGAGTTTTTCTCTGTAAGTTTTTTATCTTTTATGTCATTAAAAATTGCAGCACAATTTGCATATTTTACAGTCACTATGTCCATGTTTCCTCCTTAATTGAATTTCAACAGAATTGCTCTACATACTGTGATGGGTAGGGCAGAAAGTGTTGACATACTGCATTGATCTCCACCACCACCACCACCTGCTGAATTGGATCCTGACTTTGTTCATTTGTGGAAGATTCTATTAGGTTTAGTTACTGCATTCACTTTTTTCTGACCATGTTTTGCATCTTGTTTTTCTCTAAGTGCTTTTCTTTTCCCTACTTTCTACATACTATCTTGATTTTCTTCTCAACTACATAATCAACAGAGTATTTTCTCATTATATATTAATGGCCTGCATGTTTCCAAAGCTTTTATCAGATCTTTTTAATTGGAAAAAAAACTAAAATATATGGGGAAGCCAAGTCACAGGTCTTCAAAATAGAACCCTTACTTTTTATCAGTGACACATACCTTGTTCATTTAACCACTCACACAAGATTATATGCCTTTCTGGGCAAATTCTTGCTTCTTCTAAGTTTCATTATGTACAGGAGGACTTCATTATTTTTACAATGCAGAGGTTGAGATTGCATTTTGACCAAATACATTGAAGAGAATGTGCAGGCATTAAGTAAAAAAACCCCACCAGTTTCGTGTTTGATCTTACATACACTCATTCTAGTAGGGAAAGAAATCATAAAATCTGGCTCTGTCTTGTGTGTCAAGGAGTAGCAAGAGCAGGCCACTCTACTAGGTAAGAAAAACTAAGGCAAACCAACCATAATAAGCTGGGAAGAATGTTCCATCAACACATGGAAAAGGGGTGAAGAGATCCAGAAACCATCCAAAGAATCTTGACAGGAGGAGAAGGAGATGGGATGAGGGAAAAGACCAAATCAGGTGGTGGCGTAGGCCCAAGAGTCATTTAGGAGGTAGGGTTTCATGAAGGCAGGTGCACTAGCAACATAACTCAGCCAGGGAATGAAAGGCCCTGAGACTGAAGGGAGTTTCTGGACCATGGGCAAAGGGTGGATGTCCCAGATGATGCTGGTCAGAGCTTTTAAGATCTTTTGGTATACTCGCGTTGCAGATAGCAGGGCCTTCAATAAATTTCTTAGTGACAGCTTTTTCATCTATGTCATCTAGTTCCTACCTACTTCAAAATTAGAATCTAGTGAGCTGTTTAAATGTATTTAGAAATGCAGCTGTAAATGCAAACAATGCTGTTAGGCATATTCCTGAGGTCAGTGAGGCCATTTAGCTGGTCAACAAATGATTGCTTTGCATTTTAGCTTTAATCTCTCACTCAGCTTTGTTGTCTTCAAGGCGGCATTCTCATGAGGATTAATTAGCCCACAGGTGTATTGCATGTGAAGTGCAAAAATTTCTTCAAACTGCAAACAGTTATGCTAGGAGTCATGTTACATGCTAATCCTAACAATAGAATTGATCTTTACACCACATAAACTGGTAAAAGAGATCCAGTAGCAGCCATTCAGAATTTCTCCACCTCCATGTGCTTTCATTTCAATCAGCTTTTCTGCATTAACAGGCATGTGGAAAATCAAAACAAGAAAAGTTTCCTTGTAGTGTTCCAGTAGGGGAGACAGAGGAGCAGTGGCAAGGAAGCATGAACATCAGATTCGCGAAACTTGATGACAGATCTGTAGGTTTTTGGAGCAAATAGGCTGAGCCCCCACAGCACCTCATGAACCATCTCAGGATAGCCAGAACAGGGCACATGAGACGACAAGTATGAGATGAGATTGAGGCTGGGCTGAATGTACTCTCTAATGGATAGGGACTGTTCCTCAACATCCATGTGACAGATTGTTTTGCACAATTGATCCTCCAATTCCAAATGAATTATGAACTGCACCCAAGACGTGGCAGGGCACAGAGACCATCTGTGGGAGAAGGAGGCTGCCATACTTTGAAGGTGAAAACATCAAGGAATACAGATCCACTTCTAATGTGTTCATTGGTGTCCATACCTAGTGAATATTATGCACATATTTGTCATTTTCAAGGTTCATTTTGGATTTTTAGCAGTTCAACTACATGGTTGTGTAGCTGAGTTACTAATTTTGTAGTAGTGCTATCTTTGGAAGGTGAGCCATTACTAGCTGATTGCTATAGGAGTATGTTCAGCCAAATTTATTGTGACAGGACTGCTTTGCACATAGCAGTCACAGAGGTCTGTTTATGAGATTTACAAACAGCGATTCACATCTTCTCAATGCTCAACAATTTCTCTTTCAAGTCCCTGTCTGCAGACTTGGCTCAACATTGCATTACTCCATAATTATGCTGGTAGAACTCCTTTGGACAAGTTGGTGTAAACTGGAAGAATACAATGATAAAATAGGCTTCCTATTCTCATTTTCAGGATGGTAAGTCTACCTCCCTATGATAAGGATGAACAGAAATATCCTGTTCCAAATTACTTCCTCAGCATGTGCTTTTCCTTTGTTGTTTTGAATCTTTGAAGCTTTTAAATATTTGCTGTATATTTCTGAGCACCCCTATTGGATTAGTCTGTTTTGGTTTTTCCCACAGAAAACTGACTTTAAGTGGTTCTTTTCCCAGCAATAATAATCTCATTTACTATAAATTATTTTATTTGGAATACCTTGGAGACACCCTAATGCTTTTACATAATGAAAGGATCATTTATTTCCAAATATTGTAAAGCTGCTTTTCAATCTTTTTTCTCATTTTTAAAGTGGAAATCATTGAATTTGATAGGGAAATAATTGCTGTTACAAAAGAAATCCGTTATATAAATGCATGTATAACTTATGGTCAGGCAGAAAAACAAGGAAATGTCTATTTCTTAAACATATAAAGGAAAATATGAACATTGTATAAATAAATAAAGTGAAAAGTACACAAAACAAGTGAACTATGCTTTAGGTTGAGTTTTCCATTGACATTTACATTTAAGTGTACAGATGTCTGCATGAAAGACATGTCTGATAATAAAGCAGGTTTTCTAAATCCAACTTGCACCAACATGACTTTGATTTTTAGGCAAGTCTGCCAAAGGCAGGAAACTTCAGTTATAGACAGAAGGTGAGGTAATGATACAGGTATTTGCATATTTTTTTTTGCCAAGCAACAGAGCAGTCAGATAGGGCTATTCAGTGTATACTGCAAAGATGATACACAAGGTACCACAGCAGCCTAAAAGTAAGGGAAAACAATTTTGGTTCCCTCATATTTATGGAATACATTCCAGATGTGGAATTATTCTGTGACCATCTAAACAGCCCCAATGTACCTTCTGGAGAAATGAACCAGCTGGCCCAGTCCAGTTCCATGGTTCCCACGGAGTGCCTGGGACCTGCTTTGTCAGCTTGTGCCAGAGTGCGATTTCCAGGGTGTGACTCTCCATAAGCTGTCCTCTCAAGCCGCAGAGATGACAGCTGGGAGGCTATAAGGATTTAGCACTGTCCCATGAGCACTTCTTAAATACAGGTCAAGTGTAAAATGTGCAAATGCTGCTTCTCCAGAAAGACCCTGTGACTGGTGACTGTGATGTGACATCACATGCCTAGGTAATAGACCAAGCAGCCAGGAGACAGTGGATCTTCATATGGAAAGGGTGGATTGTGTAGCATGAGGCACTGAATGGGGTCTGGGACAGGGATGTTAATGTTTTTATATAAATGCCACAAATTTTATTTCTGATTATTTATTTGGTTCCTTGTAACGCTCTTCAGTCCAAGGCTTAGACAGACTTGAGACATGGCCTGGTGCAAGCTACATGAAGTTCACTGTGATCAAGTGCCAGGTTCTGCACCTAGGTCAGGGCAATCCCAAGCACAAATAGGGGTTGTACAGGGAATGGATTGAGAGCAACCCTGCCAAGAAGGACTTGGGGGATAAGAGGCTTGACATGAGCCAGCAATGTGCACTCATAGCCCAGAAAGCCAACTGGGCATCCAGAGCACTGTGGGCAGCAGGTAAATGAGGTGATTCAACCCCTCTGCTCTGCTCTGCCCACCTGAAGTACTGCATTCAGCTCTGGGGTTCACAGCTCAGAAAGAATGTGGACCTGTTGTGATTGGTCCAGAGGAAACCATGAAGATTATCAGAGGGCTGGAGCACCTCTCCTTGAAGACAGGCTGAGGGAGCCAGGGTTGTTTGGCCTGGAGAAGAGAAGGCTCTGCAGAGGCACTATAACACCACCCAGTACCTGAAGGGAGCCTGCAAAAAAGTTGAGGGACTTCTTAGAAGGACGTGTAGTGATAGGACAAGGTGGAATGGCCTTAAGCTGAAGGAGGTAAGGTTTAGATTAATTATGAGGAAGAAAATCTTTACGTAAGAGTGCTTAGACATTGGAACAAGCTGCCCAGAGGAGTTGTGGGTGCCCCATTCCTGGAAGTGTTCAAGACCAGGTTGGATGGAGCTTTGAGCAATCTGGTCTAGTGGAAGGTGTCCCTGCCCATGGCAGGGTGATTGGAACTAGATGATCTCTAAGATTCCTTCCAATCTAAACCATTCTGTAATTCCATGATTTTATGATTTGATACCTAGGAGGGAGAATGGTAAATGTATGTAGGCGCATACAGGTGTTAGTTTTTTGTTTGAATAGTTATTAGTACTATTCAGCAAATGTACTTTACTCCCATCTGACAGGAATGAAAAGCTACCACAAATGCAGATCAGTGGATTTAATGTTCTGGGTGTACATCCCTTTTTTTTTCGGCCATTCCTGATTGGAAAACATGGTCCCACTGGTGATTGTCAGACCTCTTCCTATGTGAAGATCTAGCAAAATTAAAGCCAGAGTTATAAATCAGTGTTGACCCCATGAGTCTTGACACACATTAGAAATCAAGCATGACATTGTCAAAAAAACTGCCTTTACTGAATTGGCAGTAAGTCTTGAAGAATAATTAATAAAAAGTTCAGATTTCCCAGGCTGTAATGATTTTTCTTTGATCAGTCACCTTCCCATGACTTTGATGCTTGTTTCCTATGAACATTCAATCACTCAATTTTCATGGAAGTAGTTGCCAGCATTTACATTTGTTCTTCTTCTCATCTATCACTATCCTTTGATATGGCTATTTTTTAAACAACTATGTGTGTATTGAGAGTGTTGTGTTACTGCTGTAAAGCTAAACATATCATACGAATTATAAATAATTACTGGTGTCGTTTGTCTTCCTACATAATTGGAGCATATGTACATTTTTCAGGTTAAGTGACATGACTTTGTGTCACAGAAAGTAAATACAAAAGTAATCAGGAAGAGTTTAACAGTGGGACTGGAGGATTTTCATGTCACTGGATCAGTTTTGCAAATACTTGGTGTGAATGTCAAATGTTTGACAACTGAGCAGGCACATGAAGTAGCAGTGCAGATGCTCTAGCAACCTGCAGTACACAAGAAAAAGATCTCTTCTACTCACTCAGCAGTAGATATTGCACTTGCCTATAGTCAGCTTTTTACTTTGTGTAGTGCTGTCAAAATAGTGTGCAAATCTTTACATTCACTATATGCATTAAACAGAAGCTACAATTAAGAAGAAGAGCCACATTGATTTTTCCGGTAAGAATTCTGCTTTTCTTTTATTCTTAGCTCTCAGAGAGCCAAGTTATTAGCTATCAGTAGAGGTTGCAGGATGTTTGAACTCTGCTTTTTAGTGGCAAGACAGTGAGATTAATGGGAGTTCTAGTATATCTCTGCTGACAAAAAGCCCATTTCCATTTTCGCTTTTAAAGGAAAGTGCTGCATTTCTCGTAATTTGCAAGACAGCCATCAGCTTGATATAAAGAAAAGAATATATATTGAGTCTCCCTTCTGAACTATGGCATCCTGGTTGTCACACTTACTGGCAAATGAGCATTTGAAAGCACTGTGAAAACACTGATGTGTTTGTTGAGCAGTTATGTGAGCAGTTTGTTAAGCAGTTAAGGACTTCATAAACCACTCACTCCACCCTTCAATTAACCCACATGTTGACTTTGCATTCTCTTCCTGGGCTTCTGTCTTCCATGTTTTTCTTCTGCTGCAGATAGTTTCACAGAAGTCTGTGTTGAAACAAGGTCAGCCCCTGTGTCTTTGGTCAAACAGCTCTTCCCAAGTGAAGCTTGCCTTTGGGAGCTCGGGCTGTGGGCAGTGAGACACTGCACAAACCACTCTGTGTCTCCACTGGTTTGTGTGTACAGATCTTTCACACTGACTTGTATTTGCCCTGAATGCTTGTCTGACACCTTTTGATTCATTGTGCAATGATTAATTTCCTTTCTCTTTTCCCGATCCTTGCTTACCGGCACTGACAAGAAACTGCATACAAAGCCTTTTAGCCTATGTGTTTTCTGTAAGGTAGAACTTAACTCCTAGGCTCCTATATTTCATAGAATCATAGAAGATCTCAGGTTGGAAGGGACTCATAAGGATCACTGAGTCCAAGTCCCTGCTCCTCACAGGACAACATAAAACTAAATCACATCAGTAAGAGCATCATCCAGATCCTTTCTTGTGAACTCTAGAGGAGTTCCTAATAACTAGTCTATTGCAAGCCATTCTTGGACTGCCATACCTAGAAACTAAACAAGTGGAATAGAAGGAAGACCATATTTGTTAGGAAGTGGATGAAGCCTCATTCTGGCTAGTTAAGATTTGTTGGTGCACTCATGGCCCCGACAGCCCACTAAGAATATTACAGTACTAGTGGTGAGTGCTGCTGGGATAAAGACACATATGAGACTGTTGTGGCAGAGAAGGCAAAGAGTTAGGAGAAGGAAAGTGAGGTGTTTGGGAAGTGTTGTGGAAAGCAGGTGGTCAGCGCACAGGGAATATTTGGATGAAAGACATAACCTCATGCTGAGAGCTTGCCATCTTCAGTTGCTTAACTTCTTGTTATAAAAACTCATCAGTGAAATACAAATGAAACCTCACCATAAAGTTTTTGACTGTTCCATACTGGACTGTTCCATACTGGACATCTCATTTGCCTGACTTTGGTCTGAAAATATAATCCCTTTTCTGTGCTAGGGGATGCTGCCAAAATACACAGTGTCTAATAGGATGATCAAGGTCTAAAGTAAAGTTAACTGTTTCTAATTTTTTTCACTGAGAGCACAGAAGTTTAGAAAAAAATAGAAAAAAGAAAAAGAAAAAAAGAAAAAAGAAAAAAGAAAAAAGAAAAAAGAAAAAAGAAAAAGAAAAAAGAAAAAAAAAGAAAAAAGCTATATTCAGGCAAATTCATTATTTCCACACATGTTTTCCACAGTCACTCTCTGCACTAATTTTAGCCCCATAAAACAATGGGAAGAAAATGGTACATGACAGAGTATTGTAGATTAGGCAGTAGGGAAACTTTTGCAGACTCCCCAGTTTCTGAGTCACAAATGGGATATCCAAATTTGCCATTTTTCAGAACGTCCTTTTTGAGTACATCTTCCCTGACATTGCCTGAGTCTGAAATTTTATTCTGTCATACAACGTTATTTCTACCACCTAATAAATCCCCATGGCTTAGTATATTTATGTGAGCTCCTTAACAAGTGTGTTGATACATTGTCCTAAAGCATCTCTTACTGCATCTCTTAATGCAATCTCTTAACCTTTACTCAGAAAGTGGCCTCAGATTAGCCCAACTTCTGGACTATTTTAACTTTCCTGTTATAATTGAATAGATATAACCCAGGCTCTTCAGGCCTTATTTATAGTAGTTGTAGTGGTGCACTTCCTTCCTCAGGCGAAAGATATGTACACTGGCAAAAGAATTGTTTTGCTGTTACTGCCTTTACCAGTTCCTGGAATTCAAAACTTTACTCACTTTTAGGCTGGTTTGACCATGGCTTTAGACCTGGGGTCAACCTCAGTGAAAGGGAGCTAAGCTAATTCAAACTACCTTGCTTCTCATGTGGGCAGAGCATACACAGACAGCTGCAGTTATCCTGCAGAAACTTGTTTTGTCTATCTAGGGACTCGTCTGGAGTGTCTGCCAGCACAGTTGTCAGAGAGGTGTGTGATGTTTTTTCACCACACTCTTAACCAGACTCTCTCTGCCAGTAAAATTTCCAATTTTGGACTAGCTGTAGTGTGAATGCAGCTGTATCAGTAAAACTTGTTTCTGTTTTAGAAGAGAACAATGTTGTACTATTGTAAGGAACTTTATCACCACACTTATATTAGGGGCTATATCAGCGTTAGCACTTTGGCACAAGTGAGAATTAGGCCATTTATCTATCGACACCCCACTGCTGACGAAAGGGCCAGCTCTGAACCTCTTAGGGAAAACTGCAGGATTTGCTGACTGAGACAAATTTATATATCACAGGAGAGATCCACAGTGTCATGCAGTTGTAGTGTCAGTTTTGAAAAAAAGCATGGGAGGGGAAAAATAATTAAAAAAAAAAAAAATCTGACAGTTACCATAGCAACCTGATGGGCCGCTACATGTTTCGTGGTTGGAAATCCTGGTGGCATCTCCCTTGTTTGCAGGGCTTGTTAGGCTGGCCAAGACATTTTGTCTTGATTATTCATGCAGTTCTTAAAAAGATATGATTCTGTGACCACCTCAAAGGTGTTTTTAAAATGAACACAAGGGTAACACCTACATTTCATGCACTTTATTTTCAATAAGATTATTCAAGAGGAAAAAAGGCTCAGTTGACAAAAGACTGAAGTGAAAGAAAAGCATGACAGAATGAAGAGAAATGCATTGACCTGAAAATTTTCATAACTTTTTTATGAAATTATGTCCTTGTAGTGTCTGTCTGTGTAATCCAAATACTTTTTCATCTCCTGTCCCTTACCAGCTGTTGAGGGACATGTCATGTATGTGTTTTTTATGAAGACTGTGAAATCTTGATTGCAAAGTATTTTACTAGTCATCCTGTGTATCCTGCTGTTGAGTGGGAACTGTTTTCTCAATTTTCTGGGGAATTCCAAAATTACCTTTTCAAAATTGTTTCCATCACAAAGCAATTGAGACAAACATGCAGATATCTGCCAGGGGCTAGAATTGTCCAAGATTTGTCCTTTACCTGAGAGTCTCAAGCCCTTGATTTGAAGAGTTTTCTGCGGGTCAATGACTTTCTACTTAGTGGTTTCAGTAAGATGTGGAGAAGCTGAACATATCTATGTCTGCCATTGCTCAGATGAGAGGCTACATAGGGAAGAAGGTGCTTGCAACAGTAGTACCTGACTACCCTCAGAAGAAGATTTCTAAGCCTTTTCTAGTACCTAATGTGTAGACTCTAGAGGTGATGTTTCTGCTACACCTCACTCTCCCCTGTCTGTACACAAAATATTGCAATACTACCTTTTAATAATATGGTGAGGAATCACCCCTTCCTTTAACATCAGTGCTTTGCAACATGCCAGTGCAATGTCCTAGGAAAATGTTTTAAAAGGATTGACTCTTGTCTCTGTCAAGCAGTAATAGACTGGTTTGGATGGGCAATAGTTTAAAGGCAAAGACTGCCATTTATCTGAACAAGCAAAACTTCTGTTGTACTCTAGGATGGCAGCAGACACAATCTTAAACTGAAACAGGGGAAGGGGAAGCCTGAGAAAACATTTGCTTGTCTTGCCTGACTCTGGCTATGGAAGTACTCTGCAGGCTCCCATCTCAGCACCCCACCCCAGGCAGTGAGGTGGCCAGGCATGTTCTTGCTTTGCTCAGAGAACTAACATAAAGCAAATCTACTAGGAGAGTTAAAGTAAAGTAAGAAGTTCAAATGGATTCACTGGTGTTTCAGTTGGGTTACTAGCTGTTTTGGATTACTTGTAAAAAAATATGACTGGTCTCTAAGGACGCTTTACCTAGAGCTCTTGAGGCTGCTACAGTGTCTTATATGGGAGCAAAATCCCTGCCGGGACGAGTTGCAATGGTTTTGCAACTCCCCCAAAGCAGAGAATTCTTGCTACTGCAGATGACCTGTTTCTGCTGGCTCCTCTGGAAATGAGAATTACCCCAGGTGTGTTTTTTAGGTGTTGGCGAGAATGAAAGGCTACAGAGGGCTCTTCTCTGGGATAATTGTCTTTTTTTATTGTAAATCCAGCATTGCATTGTGAGGGTCCAGGGAGGAAGTCCAGAGACATCCAGGTGGCTGGATTAACCCAGGAGATTGGATTAACCCAAGAGCAAGGAAGCTCTGCAGGGGTCTTTTAAAGGGAGGTGGGACCAGGGGACACCCAATGGGGAGACACATGGTTCAAAGTGACCAGTGGAGAGCAGGAGAAGAGAGACCTTTCCAGGACATGACCATATAGAGCCTTCCAGGGCATAACCTTACATGGAACCTGAGGTTGGGGATACAGGTGACGCAAGGGAAATATGGAGTTTCACCACAGCTCAGGCAGAGAGTCCAGATATTGGAGGAAGAAGGTTCAGAGCACATTGCCCTGGGTCTCTTCCCCCCAATTCTGAAGTTCCACAGCAGCAGCTTCTGCCAAGTATGCTGCTACAAGTCTCCTTCTTAGGTGGACCAAAACCAAATGATGAAGCCTGCATGATTTTTTGTCAGAACAGAAATCCTGTCCAGCATGTACAACAGACTAGGCAAGTTATCTCTGGATATCTCTTCTCATGAATTCAAAACACTTTTGACCTGTATTACAAAAGCTTGCTATGGAGCAAAGGCAGATACCCTCCAGGACATCCAGGTTCTTCCTAGGCTTTAGTAAATGCATGCAGGAGCAGGACACTCTGTGTATCTGGTACTGTCCTTGCCATTCAGGTGGTTCTCAGTTCAAGCACATGCTGATAGTCCATCACCAAGAAAAGACAGGTGATAAAACACTGAGAGCAAGCTTCCTTGTCTCCCTTTTCATCCTCCAGGCCTTTGCATACATGGTTCTTTCTGGTAGGAGCAGAGTTTTAGAGGTCATGTTGTTTCAGCCCTTTGAACCCCAATGTTCTGTATGTCCTTTGAAACATTCTGTTCTTACATATAGCTTCCAACCTCTTTACATCAGCACATTTGGTGTAGGAATCTGCTATCTGAGTGTCAGTAAATGTGAACTATCTGAACTGTCAGCATGAGTATTTGTTTAATCCTGAGTTCTCCAATCAGTTTTTCTACTCTAGATCTATTTCTCAGTGGATGAAGTGCAAAAAGCTAGTTTCTCTGAATGTCTGGAACTGGTCTGAGGAGTTCAGAAAAATTCAGGGGATTTGAATATAAAAGGCACAGTGTGTTTTCTGATTTCAATTTTTTTCTGCCTCTGCATTCATCTATAATTTGTGGAATAGCAGTTAAATTATGCTATGCCACTGATGTTTTTGTATGGTGTAATCATTCCTGATTGCTGTCTTTGCCCTTTGCTAGCTGGTTTGTGTCTACAGTACAGTTCTCTTAAGAAACCACAATAAAAAAATCTTAAAAAAAGGAAGGAGTACCAGAAAGCCAGTTTATTTTCATTTCTGAATGTTTGAGTAAAACAGGTCTCCCACGGAAAATGAAGCCACATGAAATGCTGAGACATGTTTGTATGTCACCTTGTCGTCTTTATTACTGATTTCTTTCAAAATAACAGAAACTTGCTCTCAACAGCAAGTCTTCAGAAACATTGGTTCCTGGAAGGGAAGCAGTCTACATTCTAGTAAGGCTTTGCCTCACCATGAAGGAAATAAAGGCATAATTCACATGAAATCTCTTCTCTTTCTATGTGAACGTCTCTTGAACTCCTGGCAAGGGCTTAGCACATATGCCTTGCTCTTTCTGTTTGCTCTCAGTGTGCTGGAGTGGGCAGGTCATGAAGGAGCCTGTCCACCGCTCCAGGCAGGACATCCTGCCAGTTCTGTCCTATAGCTGGTCTCAAACAGCACAGCAAGGAAACTCTCTCTGAACAAAATGTAGCTCAAAGGGAGAATGAAAGGCTGTATTGTGGCCTGGCTCTGGAAATGTCAGTTCAGCCTAGACGGCTTGGAAATATTGGGAGCCTTCCTCCACTCTGGCCATATGACCACAGTCTCCACTGCATTGCACTCCCTATCTAGATATCTACATCTTCAGGGTCAGGAAATCAGTAGACACTTCAGGGTCAGGAAATCAGTAGACAAGACCATCCTAGAGCCAACAGTGTTTGTTACTTTGGAAGCATTGCTTAGAACATACACAAAGTGTTGAAGTAGATTTTTTAGAAAGGCATAGTGTCAGGTAGTTTTTAACTCCAGATGCATTTTAATCATTAGTGCAGCACTTCTGGCTCAAGAACAAAACATGATGTATGACATATTTTCCATTTAGATTCTACAAAATGATGAGCTATGTGTAAGATCTGTTCAATTGCACTTAAAAGCCCAACACATTCTGGCCTATTAACTTGGTGATACTAACTTCAGCTGATTACATGCTCAGTTCTTTCTGAGTTAACCATCTCTTCAGTCTCAGCTAATTTAATCCAATAAATTATTAGCTGGTGCATTTTAGAGACAGGACTTTGAACAATGCTGAGAGAGAAATCACTGACAGCTTACTGTCAGTAGCTTACAGGCACTGGCCATACCTATAATCTCATGTAACTCATTAACACAAAAAGTGGAAGCCAAGGGTGCTGAAGTTCACATCACAGAGCATTTCTCAGCAGCTTGGAAAGCTCAGGTTAATTTTCATGTGTTTATTAATCAGAATCATTACACAGCTCTTGCCTATATGCCTTTGTTGGATGTTGTTTTTTAATGTGAGAAGCTGAGGTATTTCTTCATGAGCTTATTCCAGGTTTGGCTTTGTTTGGTTTGTTGGTGGTTTTTTTTTTTCACTATGGATGTTCTATAGTCTTTAAATTTAGTTTTTGCTCATTTTTAGCCACACAAAGTTCTTCTTGCAGATTGCATCTTGCATCCCTTCTCAGCTCTATTAACTGTACAATCAGGCAATATGAATAGGAAATTTTTCAAAGAATGTGTTTTCTATATCAACCTCATGGAATTTGAATATACAGACTATCTTTTGCTTATTTGCCTGATACAAATGCATATTCTACTGGAAACATAGGCCTTTACATTTGGGAAATCTGACCTTTAATATCTCTGTGCATTAGTTCCAATTTGTAAAAACTGTGAGATCTAATTGGCCTCTAATTTTTCTATTAATAGAATACAAATGTGGATGGGACTATACTAATTACTATAATAAAATCTGGTATTTTGCAGATGACTGACTGATACATGGAGCTCTGATATATGGAAACCCTGGGGAATTTATTTTGCTTCATACAGTTAAGAAGAATGATAAACATTCTTCCTTGTAGTTGAGCTATGCCTTATTTTTCAGAAAGCATATCAATGTAAAGACCTTATGGGTGACATTTGTTTTACATCATTCCACCTTTAGCGTTCACTGTTTGTGTGGTTCACTCTAGCAGAGCTAGAGTTCAGCTAGCAGAGAAACAGGCATTACAAGCTGACATTTCTAAGAGTGATGGGTGCTATCACCTGAAGGGCCATCTCTCTTTCCCCATTGACTATAGCGAGGACATAGACAATTAGTTGAGGACAGATTTTCATAAGCAATAATAATAAAGTAAAGCACCCCAAGTGCTAGTGTGGAGATGTGCCATCAGCACTCTAACGACTATTGCTTACATATCACATTTTAACTCTTTTCAAGAATAGCTTCCCACAACAAACACTTGCCCAGACCCTTGATATATTAAATTGCAACTTAGGTAAATGAGAACT
This sequence comes from Climacteris rufus, assembly GCA_013398175.1. NCBI lineage: Eukaryota > Metazoa > Chordata > Aves > Passeriformes > Climacteridae > Climacteris > Climacteris rufus. The sequence continues at coordinate 744,055 of VZRZ01000978.1, forward strand.
CTCCTCCTTGTGATACATCCTAAGACAGTGAATCTGGGGAGTTTCTAATGTCTTTCACAAACTTAGTAGGTCAACATTTTTAGTATCTCTTAATAAGTCAGATTTTTCAGGCTGTGTGTCATCTCTGCTGAAAGAGAAAGAACCTGAAAATAATCCTGCAAAAAGACCCCTAGAGGTTGCTTTGACCGTCTCCTTTTCCTGGGTTAATATCACCTTCTTCCTAAAAACAGAACATCTGCCATTCCTAATAAAAATGTTCTTAGCCTGTTCTTTAAATCCTCCAAAGGTGGAGAGTTCATCCCTGAATTCTGTAATCTAGTAATGCTATATCTTTCTGTTTTTCTTAGAAGAAATCTTTCCTGAAGATTTAAGCTTCATTGTTGTGGCTGCACTTCACAGTCCATTGATACTGCCTTTGTAGTCTTCCACTCCCAGGGTATGGAACAGTAGTAGTTTTCTCAACATCGTATACAGGACAAACTTTACTTTTCCTCCCTTCCCTTGCTTCATAGAAATGCAAAAGTCGTGAGTATTTTCTTTTTAGTGTTTTTGTTTGGGGTTTTTAGCCTCTGTGCAGAGTATGTGTATAACCTGACAATATGTCTCTGTCTGTCTATGCACCACTAATATAATTCCTTGTTAGTCTTACACTGAGGAGAAACTGAGGTATACACAGGTGAAACAGTTCTCCTAACTTTGGGATAGATAACACATGACTAATGGTTCTTAATAAGGAAAGGCATGCTGGAAAAGTAACCACCAGACTAAGTAAGTATAGAAATAGAAGGCACGGCTATTCTGCTCCTGGGTTCAAGTCTAATTTCTCCAGAAAAGACTGGCAGACTGTAGTAGCTGACAATAGCTGTAGCTATTGTTCTTTGCAGATACATAATCTGCTGAGACAGGAAGGTAAGGAGATGGATAGCTAAGTTTTAACTTGCATGCGAAGCACTGCCAGGACAAACAAGCTTTCTGGATCATTTCCTAACAAGAAATCAGGATATTGTTTTACTTCAGGGATGTATTAACAAGAGAAGTCTGCTGAACTAATGATCTTCAGATCATACACAATGCCACAAACTTCCAGAGTTGAAACAATCCAGTGAAAATTATGGTCCTATTCAGCAGAGAAAATGCTCGACTATAGCCAGCTAAGGTGAACTTCCACTGTTTGGCTTATCTTTCTGCAGCTGTGTGTGGTATAAATGGAAAAGAAATGTTTTATAGGGGTTTAGGTCAGTATCCTTTCTACTGTACTCCTTCTGAGTGGTGTAGCAGCTGCAACTGCATATAAAAGAATGTAGTAACTCCTCAAGTGCAAAATTTGTTTTATGAAAAAAGATCTTATTATGGTTATAAATCTGCAAGTTCTCCCATTCCTTTACCCTACATGTATACTGGCATGGGACAGGGTCTTCTAGAGGAATGCCATACAGCCTGTGCCTGTATCATACAAACACATAAACAAAAGAAATGGTGCTTGGTATAACTGGAAGCATCTTGAAGTGAACTGTATATTATTATATAGAGAATCTTTGTAACAATTTCAAAGCAAGACCTTGCCTTCTTGATACTCAGTTTAACTCTGAATGAGAGCTTGAAATGAGAGTGCTGACTATAAATGCTACTGTGAAATACTGGGTCATTTTATTATTTGGAGACTTCCAGACATGCTAGAAAGAACCAGGACCAAGTGTTCCCAAGTTGTACACACACAAAACCTGGTCTCAAATTCTTCGAAGTTTAGAGAGAGATAAAATAGTCTTTTATTGGTTTTTTTTATTATTATTCTGAGTCCTCACTTTTTTCTCTATCGCTGCTACAGTGTTACTTGTGGTGCTCCTGTCATGGAGAGTCTGTTTCATTATCAAGGTCATCATAAACCCCTCCTTCAGAGCATGTAGGAAAAAACAGAGCATGCAGTAGCTGTGACCAGACATCCCTACTTCTGAAACAGTTTTTGGCTGAAGCATCCAAGTATTCACTGGTTGAAGAGCATTCTTGTGTGACAGATGGCTGATTGACCATGAACAGTAATACATCAGATAGCTCAATTCACCAAAACCAGTGGTATGGTTACAAAGGCATGGAGAAAAAATGTTTTCTTTTGCTACTGAAAATGAATTTTCTTCCAATAATGTCGGTATGAGAGTGAATGAAGGCTGAGGAGAAGGCAGAAGTGAGTCAAGCTCAAGTATAAAAATAGTTAAGGAAAAATGAAGTCACATCTTTATTACTTTAAAATTACATTATACATTCCTTATATAAATAAACTCATAATACAAAGATTTTAGATATTATATGTGGTTTATATTTAAAAAACCATACCAGGAGATGATGACTTTAGAAGGAACTCACTTCTCATACATGCAGGATCAGTAGTTACAGGCTGAATTACTCAGTTAATCCTCAAGACTGCGGTTACTGAGACAGGATCTTGTCAGTCCCCTGGGTGTACCCATAGGCCTTAACTGCATTGGCCAGCCTCACCTGGGGCCTCCACACACACTCTGCCCTTGCAGCTGGTTGCCTCTTTTAAGCTCATGTCAGGGATTTAGACTCTGCTGGAGTGATGTTGTGGGAATGCTGATCCCTAACTCAGCCACAGCCCAGCCTAGCAAAAGTACCCATTGACCTTTATCTGCAGACTGACTCCCTTGCTTGTTCTCAGACCTGTCTCATTACTCTGGACCTGCTGTATTATTGTTGATGTCACCCTGGGTTGCCCTCAACAAATTTTATCCTGATCCTGATCTGTGAATTGACTTCCTGGCTTGACCTCAGACCTGCCATATCACCAGGAACTCACCCAATAATCTGGATCCTTTGCTGACTTTGGCTGCTATCTCTGAGCTTGTGCTGCTCATGTTGCTTGGCCAGTGTGGGGTCTGGCCTCTGCCCTGCCATTCTTTATTTCTCTCGATTCCTGGCTCCCCTTCCCTGAGGGAAGAGCCAGTCCTCAGTGTACCCTGAAAGGTCTATCCAAAGCACTGTTACCACTGTTGCTTTTCCAAATGACTCTGTTCAAATTACAGGTGAACTCCAACTATCTATGCTACATTTCAAAAACACAATTTTAATCTCATTTCTGCATAAAGTATTGTATAGACTTTATTGCAGAATATTTTAATGATTGATGATGAACAAAAATGCTCCAATGCAGAATAATTCTGTATTCTTATTATCTCATATGGGGCTAAAACCAGTGCATCCTGACTCTTGTGTTGAATATGCTGAAATTTTGCACAGATTAATAGCCTTATCTTTTCTTTTCTCCCCTGTGCCTCCCTCTCCCACC
>VZRZ01000978.1:747392-782416 GCA_013398175.1 Climacteris rufus
CCCCCATGTATAACTCTATGTGTGCCAGTAATTCAGCCCTGTTCTGTTAGTCAGAGTCCTACAGCTTTATTCTTTCCTACATCTGCGATACCAGGAACTATGCTGGTAGGATGGCACAAGTAGCTCAAATGAGAAGGTGATGATTAAACTGGCAGCTTTCTACTGGGAATTAGTTGAGCAAACTGTCTGTACTTGAAAAAGAAATTGTGTTACAGATAAATGACAACATAGCCAATCTCTTTAAACAGGGAGAATAAAAGCTGTCTGTTCCCTGAATTGTGTCTGACTATATTGGGAATACTCAGGTATGACTCTGAAAGCTGTGGTTTCAACAAGCACAAAGTGATCACAAGATAAATAAAGAAATGAAAATACATGGATTCCCACACACTCAGGCAGAACAGAGCAAATAGAAAGGGGTAAACACCGAGTTCACTTTATTTACTTGGTTGCAAATGGAAGTCAGTGTCATAGCTAAGAACAACAAGGGCCTTGGATTGTTTTTCAAATAGGTGAAGTAGTCTTTTGGTTAGAACTAGAAGAGTCGTGGTTTGAATAATTCTCTCAAGAAGTAAGCCAGACTTTCAGAGTGCCCAAGTCTCACTTCAGTCTGAAGTTAAGTTCTTATTTTATGATCATTACTGGAGACTTCTAAACTGAAGTACTTGGGACTAGTAGTTATCCAAAGCCATTTTGGTCCATAGCAGTTCTGTGGACTTCAGCAAGCTTGAGGTCAGGTCCTTAATGAGAATATTTAGTTGCTATGTACATACACACAACAAATATGTAATATGCACGTAATGCAGGTATTCTACAGAATAAAGCTGTATATTACATACAGCTTTTCACTGCCTACTAAACACTAATAAAGAGAGTTAAGCATGCCATTTCCCTCTCTTTTTTTTTTCCTAAGGCAACCTGTTTCAGATATGAACAATCACATTTTTGCAAGTTAAAGATTACACAGTGAGTTATTAACTTTAAACACCATTCCTGAAAGCTATTTGGTAGAGACATTTTAGGTTGGGGCAACTCCTCTTACATAAGACAGCTTTTCTGCGAGCTTATTACCTCAGACAGTTTTTGTGTAGTAGGTGAATGTTTATATAGAGATTTCTCCACCTCACACAAAGGCTCCTGGAGAGCTTGGATACCCAGAATATGGCAAGAGCAGGAATAAGGCAGACTTGTGCTTGGTAAAACCGAAGAAAAATATCTCTAAAAGGAACAGATAAAAGGAAACCAAATGCTGACTTGTAATGCTGTCTCCTGTGGAGTCTTCCTCCCTCCTGCTGCTTCCAGCATAAGCAGAGATCTCTTGACACCTTGCAGAAACTTGGGAACACCTGGCTGGCTCTCAAGGGTAAGTCTCAACTTGCCTATGACTTCACTAGACAAACACTAGTATGTTGTTCTTTATCCACCTAATTTTTCTTTTCAGATTGCCTAGATAGGTTCTGGTCAGTGTTGTTTCTGCTTCTCAGAAAATCCACCAAACAAATGCTGATATGCTTGGCTTGCCACTTAAATTGCCAAGTTAAGCAGCTGTCCTGAAGGTCTTAGGCTCCCTTGGGTGCCTGAGGTTTCTATGTCCATACAAAAAGAATAGAGAGGATGACATAAATACATACTCCTTTATTTTTCTCTTTTAAATGGTTTACGGGTCTGGGGACAGCATGTACTAGCTAACAAGTTCTGCCCGTTGCTATTGTTATCCTAAATTGGTACCCTTTGGTCAGACAATTAGATCAGGCAACTAGAGGGCTCTGTTGTTAGGCTCCCTTTTAATGTGTGTTTAGACGATGGGCAGCTCTAAGAGACTACTGTGGGTGCCTGGCTAGATCCATACAATAGGGTTTAGAACTACTCAGTCAAATTCAGTTTTTTCCCTCCAGAGAGTAAAAAACATCAGGGTGTTTAACAGAGAGGAAAGTGAGGGGTTTCTCACTAAACTGTAGTCAGACAATTAAGGAGTGGTGTCTATGAATGAACTGAGGGAAGGCTGAGAATTCCTACAGAAAAAAAAGCTGCTTTGGCCCTGAAAAAGAGGTGTGAGCAAAGAACCTTTCAGACATTGGCTTGCTTCTCACTCCCACCGGAGTAAGTGAAGATGGCTGTAATTTATTTCAAAGGGAGAAAACCATGCCAGCATTTGTACAGAAATGCTATTTTTTATATACTTCAATACATTGGACCAAAGTTCTGGCCCTTCTGTAGCTTATGTAATGGAGTAATCTCCAAGGAAAGGGAAAATTGGCTGCTGTATAGATGTGGAAACATTCATTAATCATTGGATCAGCACTCTAAACATTTCCTGTTTATATCCAGAATGACACTTCTTTAAATGATATTGCCAGCTTCAATTTGGCATCGATGTCTTATTTTGTAAAAACAAGTTGTTATCAAATTTAACAGAAATAGAACAGTTTCCATGAAGAAAATTATTCTGAATGGCCTTTGGTTCAGATCTTGTTTCAGAAAACTAACTTTCTTCAAAAGTTTTAATCCCATCACCTCAGAAAAAAACTGAAGGGAAACTAGTGGGGAAAAAAAAAAAGTTTGGAGTTGTCCTGAATTGTTCACTTCAGGAGAAAAACAAAAATGTATTATTAAAGAGATGTGCAATTGAGTGGCACAGGTCACAGTAAATGATCCTGTGGTGGATGTCTTTTTAAAAAGACACTGCAGTTGTCCTGCTCACACGCAGAAACGTCCGTTCTGATTCTTGCTGTTTGTCAATTGTGCTGTCTCAGAATTTCCATGATCAACAGTTCTTGCTGCCTCCCACCCCCAACCCCCTAAACCTAAACCTACCTCCTTTTTCTCATCAGAACACAAACAACACACAGATTTTAACATATTTCAGACAACTGCATAAGTGTATAAACAGAATTTGCAGGTGGAGAGAGGGACAGAAGGAATAGAAGGAAGGAAAATAAATATCTGAAAGCTAAACCTCCTAATATTCCACCTGTCGTCATCAGCATAACAGGGCCAGGCTTTTCAGGTTAAATGTGTACTAGTGATTTCCTATATTAGGAAACAAAAAGGTTCTTTGACACCAAGTTTAACTGGAGCAGAATAGTTGTGTCCCTGCAGTTAAGCAATTTTGCCCTCCAAAATGGGTTGGCTGTATCTAGACCACTGGTTGTGACTGATCCCTGGAAGCCTACCTGGGAATTCTCTGGGATAGCCCTACTTGGCTTCAGCTGAAGCCATGGCCCACTTGCACAGTTGAACAGGGAAGGCAGTGGATTGAGAATGTGCACACAAGTTTCCTGGATCTGCTTAGCTTACTGGTGTAAAGACAAGTTGTCCCCTGGACTGTAACCACTAAGGACACTACACCAAAAGAAAAAGTGCAGTAAATGTTTGAATTATAAAATATTCTGGGTTCCAACCTCTCTGTGTTGTAATCATAAAGTTTCATCCTGGCAGCCTGATGTATCTCTCCTCTATCCCCACACACCTAACCGGGGAAGAACATTTATGGTAGTGGGGGTACTGGCAAGCTCTGTATTCCCTAGGGCTTATAAAAGAAGAGGGAAAGGAGTTTATCAGAGAATATAATGAAGAATGTACCAGCCTCCCAATTTTTCCCTTGTTTGTCTTAGGCATCCTTTCAATTCATGAAAACACCATGCCCAAATATTAAACTCCCATATCTCTCAACCCTTGGAAAACAGGTGGATGAGTAATTCACCTAAGGCATACTTGGCTAAAATATAGTAAACACCAGAACATTATGTCTGTTTCTACTTCTTATCTGTTCTGCTGTTTCAGCACATGAAAAAAAACAGGCTTTAGTGGCATATAAACTGCTGATGCAAGTGTAAGTCTCTTGTCATATTTTGTGTGAAGTAATGGTAAATCTCCGAGTTTGGCTTGCAAGGTAAAAATCTCTTTTATAATCTCAGCAGAAAATTATTGATGTTCCAGTGTCACGGCATTCTTAAAACAAGGCATAAACATTTCAACAAGGAAGGCTGTAGTTTAATCCCAGGAAATTCTGCTCGGTGCAAGAGAAACAGTTTTAAATTCAGTGGGCTGTATCAAAAGAGGCTACAGAATAACTTACTCTAGCAACAATTTTTGAACTTCAGGTGCCAGGATATAGCCAGAAGAACCGTAAAACTCTGGCTTTCTGTTTGAGCTGTCCTGACATACATTACCCACAACAAAGCATTTGGTCTTTGCCTCTACAACACTGGCTTGCTCTGTGGCAGAGCCAGGAATGTAGGAATGTGGCTCCCAGCCAAGCTGGTGGGGAGAGAATGCCCTCGACCTGGAGGATTCCAGCTCTCTCCATGTCTGCATTTTTTATCCAGCACTTTATGCCATTTGAAGTGGGTGCTTCTCCATTCTGCCCACAGCTGCTGTTCTCTCTCCTGCATCTGCTCTTCTCACACTCCCAGCCTGGGTGGTCATGCTGGCTTTGTGCATTGTGGGCTAGCCAGGATGTGGCTATTGAAAGGGCAAATGTGGGGAAGGCCAGAGCTTGGCTATATGTGCATAATAGCAAGTCAGTCAGTGTTCACAGGCTGAGAATACCACAGTGTTTGAGCTAAGGGAAGCTCTTTGTTTGCTTTTCCTTGCACTAGTGACTGGGTTACTGCAGCCTAATAGAAGGCTCTTTATTTTATTTTATGCACTGTGAACCTGACCCATCACAAATCAATTACAGAAAGCTTATAGGTTCTTTCGTCCTGCTCCGCCCAGGAAGGGCAGCTGAGAATAATTCATGATGAATAAATCTGATCGTTCCCAGAAGACTGTATGTAGTGAGCCTGAAGTTCTTCCTTCTGCTTCACACACTCACTGAAAGAGAAAGTTGGGTTTCAGATGAGGTAGTGGTAGTAGAAGAAGAGATGTTTTTGTGTGTCATTTTTCCCAGTGGGCAATTTCTGACTGCTCCTCCGATGTACTCTGTAACTTTGGAAAGTATCATCACCCAGGGTCCTTCCAGGAGGTAAAGCCAGTAATAATTGCAGAGCAGCAGGGCTCCAGACCCTTGCTTGGCAGTTGCTTGACAGTCTTGCTTGACTTCACAGTTCTCTCTGGCATCTGAATGTACCAATTTCTGGGAAGTTTAGCGTTAAATAAGTGAGTAGTTTATTCTGTTGAAAAGACAGGAACTATTGTGAGTTCATCCTGTGTCTGTGGGTCCAGATGTTAAAATTGACTGAGGCCCACCTCTAATTCTAAACTTGGTGGTAGTGTAGAGAGGCATTAAATTAATCAGAAAGAATTTAAATTACATCTTTTTCTAAAATATGTTTATATTCTTTTCTTTAATCATACTTTCATGGGCCAGCAAATAATAACATTGTAATAACACTGTGCCAGATAAGCCACTTCAAAACTAGGAAGAAATAAAAATTACAAACACTGAACTGGCAGAGAAGACAACCGCTAGAGATTGCCCAAACGGTGCCACAGTGTCTGCAGACATTGCAGGGAGACAATAGGAGAATATACAAGGGATAAGAACCAATTCTGAAGGCAGGGTGTTTGTTTAGGACATGGATAATCACAGCCTCTGGGATTTCTGTTTCATGTGCCTTATCTAAGGCCATAATTAAAGGAGTATGTCAGTATCTCAAGAGTCAGGTTGGTGCCTGTGGAGTTTCAGATGGGAGTTGGAGATGTAGGTGCCTTTGAGACCTTATAAGTCTCTATTCTGCTACTTTAAATACTGTAAGAATTTGGCTTTTTGAGACTGAGGGGTGACACTATCAAACTTGTGAGATGTCCAAGATTACATAAGTACTGAGTAGCCTCCATTTGCATTCAAACTGATAAGGGTATGGAGATCCTGTCCTCTGCCAGTGTTGCTTTGACCGATTCTTAAAAATCCTAGACCCAAAGGTAAGCTCTGACCTACATGAGATTGCTCCAACAAGTGATGGTTTGTTGACAGCTTTTTTTTTTTTCCTTTCAACCTTGCAAGGCTGTTGTGATGCATAATTTGAGTTTGCAAATTGCTCTGGCAGGAAAGCACTCTGATAAGCAATATATTGTGTACTGCAGAGCTTGGGTTTAGGCAGACAGACAGAAAAGAAGAAGGAGGAAGGTCAGCATTTTATTTCATCCCTTGTGTTTCTGAATCCATGTAGAAAGCAAGTAGGTGGGCCCAGAAATCTCCGTGTGCTGGAGAACCTGAGAATAGTCTTCACTTCTGCTTATGAAGCTGTATTGCCAATTTTTCTCATGCCATTGTCTCTTGCAGACCCAACACACTCAGGGCCTCCAGGCTGAGAGAGGAGCAATAGTGAAGTTCAGGCTGAATAATGCAGATTGAAGAGATGCTTCTAGGTATCAAGGGTGGCTAAGTACTAGAACCTTCACCTCTTTCAATGTATGTGACTGAAATGAGTGAATTAACTCCCAAGGCATAGAAAAGGGTAGTTAGCTCACTAACTACTGGTATATAGTGGAGGAGATATGAATGTTTGTGCAAGGAGAATATACAGCCAACACAGTGTCCACAGCAAGCAACCTCTGACTCACCACATGATTATTAGTTAACTTCTTTAACTTAAAATTTCCGCTTTGTTAAAGGGAGAACACTGCACATTTGGAGTTTGTACATTCTTACATCATTTAACAGGGATTACAAGGAGGTCTGCTTAAACTCCCTATTGCAGCATGGAGAGCCAAGGATTGTCTGCCTTTTATGCTAATTCAAACACTTGTTGTTGCTTTGATTTTGTGCTTAGCCAGTCCCAATAATTGAGTGCAAGTAGAGAGCTGTTGCTAGCAGCTGAAACTTCTGCTATTTGCTAGCAGGCATGAAGTGGGAAGGCTTGAGCAAGAGAAGGAAGCCTGATTTGCTGCCTTTCTTCTCAGCTTTGAAGGACCCACATAATTTGTAACACATATCATGATCACTTTATAAAGAGAAATCTTTGGCAGCAAATCAGGGTGGAAAGGTCATATACATGGGAACTAACACATACAGACTTGTATGTTATCTCAGAATTAATTGTGTGTGTGTATATAGGCATGTGCATGTGTGTGCCTATGCACACACATAAAAGCAAGAGTGTGACATGTCTCTGCCAGGAAAAGCAGAGAGGAATTCATAGCTATCTCTAATACAAATGTCCACAGCTCAACTAGTCTCCTCACTTCCTTACAATGAGTGGTGAGAAACAAGCACTTAGCAGAGCACAATTCCTCTTATCCTCTGAAATTAATCACCTTTTTAAAAGGCTGTTTCTCTCCTTTATCTGTAAATGAGCAGAAGACAGCACCTTCAGCTGCAGAGATCCATGTTGTAGAGGTGTAATATGAAGACAGACGAATCCCACCTTTCCTGTCTGAGCTCTCTGGAGTATTCCACATGCAATTTACTCTATAATATGTTGCTTACAGTGCTCTTTGTGTGACCTGAGTGTTCACTTGCCAAAGCCAATGAGTAAACCTGATCTGGATCCAACTGAAAATTATAACAGATTTCTCCACACAACAATCCCAATATTTATTACAGTGGCTTGTGCTTTCTTAAATACAATCTTCAGTATAAGAGATCTTCAAGTTTGAAGGGTTCTTTTTAAAATTATTTGTTCGTGGATCTAGATTATAATGTGATTGCACAGACAGTAGTGTTAGCAAAATAAAAAGAGTTCTGGACCATGCCATGGGACAAGAGGCAGGAATCTTTTAAGCCAATATTTCTGCTAAAATATCAGTTACAAGAAAAAGTGTGAAGGACTGACTTGGTAGACAGTTGTTACGAGGTGAATTAATTTACTTCATCAGTAAAATAAGCAGAGTAGATACCTGATTCCTGCAAACAGCTGGCTAAAATGTTAGAAGGCACCCCCTAGGAGGAGTTAAACAAACTGTGAAATGTAAACATTCGCATTTCAGTAGCATCTACGCTGACCACAGTTTTACATGACATAATTGTTGCCCACGGCAAAGGGCTTGGAACTAGATGACCTTTAAGGTCCTTTCCAACCCAAACTATTCTGAGGTTCTATGAGTCTATAAGGTGCACTTCAGTGATGCTTAGGACAGTTCAGGTCCTCAAATTATGCAGATAAAATATTGGATGATATCAAGCTGGTTGTACATCCTTTGTTTATTCATATACAGAGATAATGATATAGGTGAAAAAAAAGGGATTTCTGAGATACACCCAGATTCATCCTACCTAGCTTCAGATGCTGAGATGTCTAAGTCAGAAGTCTAGATGTTTGAAGTCACTGTGGGGTTAGTGGACAAAGGCACAGCCCCAAAGACCAACTCAGATTTGGATTTAAATTGCTCTCCATAGGTGTCTCTTATCTCTGACAACAGAAGGATCCTAGAATAATTAAACACCAAATGTGGGTGCTCTGGTTAAATGGATGAACATAGGTGCTATTTCTGTTAACACCTTAACAGTCCTGTGGGGCATTCACTTGCTGAGGCCCCACAGCAAGTCCATCTGCATATGATATATCAAGTAAAGAGCATATTTTTCCCTAGTTACTCAAACACAAGTTATCAGTTGCTGTGTTTGGTGATAATCTCAAGATCTCATTCCTGAGAGTGCTGACAGGGGCAGTGCAGTGGTGCAGATCTTAGACTGTGCTAGCTAGGGAGCACAGTACTTACAAACAGTTCATTAACTCCACTTGCATTAGGTACTTACACAGCGGATGTTTACAGGCTGTCTTGGCTGGAGTTGTAATGGCAAGCGGTTGCTAGGAGGCAGGAACAGATTGATCCTAAACAGAAAGGAAAGCAAGAGATTCAGCTTTTGAAAGGGCAAGAGGAATGACCCTGGAAACTACAGGCCTGCCAGTCTCACTTCAGTGACTGGCAAAGTTATGGAGAAGATTATTCTGGGAGGGATTGAAAAACACCTGAAGCACAACACAGTCACTGGTCCCAGCCAGCACAGCTTCATGACAGGAAATTCCTGCTTGTGGAGAGTACTACTCTTTGCAGTGTTGGAGACGAGTGCACTGCATCAGGAACTGGAAGACACTTTAACCTTCCCTTCCACCACAGAAATTAACTAACAGGGAATTCTGCAAACCCTACCTCCTTCAGCATGTTTGTGATGGAAAACAGGATTTCAATGACCCCCTACTGCTGAAAATAAAAAGCTTTGGGCAATAGCTGGTAGAACCTACTGCTGGAGAGTCCAGAGAAGGACCACTAAGGTGATTAAGGGATTAGAGCATCATCCCTATTAGGACAGGCTGATAGAGCTGGAAATATTCAGCATGGAGAAGGGAAGGCTCATGGAAGGATCTCATCAATGTGTATAAATATCTAGAGGGAATCTGTAAAGAAGGTGGAGCCAGACTCTTTCCAGAGGTGCCCTGTTCCCCATTACAGGATGAGACGCAACAGGCACAAACTGAAACACAGAAAGTTCCCTTTGGACATCAAAAAACATTTCACTTTTTTTTACTGTGAGGTCCACTGAGCACAGGTTCCCTAGAGAGGAGTGGAGTTTCTAACCTTAGAGACTCTAAGAGTCTACATGGTCCATGTAACTCTACATGGTCCTGGTTAATTGGTGACCTCCTTGAGCAGGGCAGCTGGACCAGATGACCTCTAGAGGTCACTTCCAACCTCAGCCGTTCTGAGATTCCCTTATGTTAGCCTGGAGAGCACCTGTGGATTTGTGGTTGTCAAAGCTCAAGAGAAGAAAGCTGACTTTGCACACATAAGAGGATGTCAGCTTATGTTTGGATGTCACTGTTCTTACAAACTGTTCAGGAACTACACATGGCAGCACTAATATTTGCAGGTGGATTTGGGATCTGTAGACCAAGCTGAGCCACATGCCCCCTACGTAAGAGGAATGGCTGAGAAAAATTGTTTCATTGTTCCTGATACTTACTTGCACACTCAGGAATCAGCTTCCTGTGGCTTCTTTCCATCTCTGGGACCCAGCTGCCAGCAAGCTGCTTTTGGTTTAGCTGACCTATTGTTTGCTTTCCATTTTAAGTATCATAGACCCAAAAAATTAAAAAAGGAAAGGAGAAGGCTAATTTCACTGCAACAATGAATCAGTGCTAAGTAGATTTTCTTTCATACATGGTGTGTTCATACTACATATGTTTGTTAAACACCTGGCCTATATCCTCCTACAAAGTCATGCTTGAGAGAAATCCTGTGCATGTAGCTTTCTCCTCTCTCTCAAAAGTGGCAGCCTGTGATCCAGGACACAAAGCAGTAAGGAGTCCTGCTGGCTTTCGCAAGGAAACTTAGGTCCTTTCCATAGCTTTTCCCTTGCAAATTCATCAGATAAATAATAAGCCATAATTCTGCCTACTTGAGAGGGAAAAAATAGCTTTCATAAAATTTCAAAGTAAGTTGGCATTTTATTTGTTTAGACTCAACAGGAGAAGAGAAATAATGTGAAAATGACCTAAGGATAAATCATTCTCGAGGCTCTAGTGTGAGGGTGTAACAGTTTTTCTTACTGAGCAGAAGGAGAATAAACATAGTGGAAAATCTCAGGTGTACTTGGGTGAAATAACGCTGAAAATGGTGGACCCAAATGATCCTGGCACAGTACACTTCTGCTTTCACAGTCAGTTGCTCTCAGAAGTTACAGTTTTCATTCTCCTCTATCATAACTGCATCCTTTGCTATAACACGATCCTTTCAGCATAATACATGTGCCAAATTGTATTCAGACATCTTCCGAAGCAGTTGTGGTAGGGTTCCCCAATATAGAAAGTGTATTTGAAGAGTGGGCAGAAAATGAAAATGTTATGTGGTCCATAATCATCTGCTTTCATACCTTATCCTGTTTTTAAATATATATAATGTGCCAAATCTGGTTTCTCTGCATGAACTGAGCATTATACAGTAACTATGATTTGTGTAGGGTAAATGCTTCCTGTTGGTATTTTAAAGCATACAGAGGCAAGCTTAAAATAATGGACCAACCCAAGAAGTTCTTTAAATAGCACAGGAAATATGATGAACCCCGAATCCACCAGTGACAGCACAGGAAAAGGAAAGACAGAGATCTGATAAGACTTTAGTAACAGGAATGACAGTGGATTAATATATTCCTCCAGAGATTATCACAAACTTGACTCTGATACACGTACACTGTCACTAATAAAGAGGATATTCTACCAGGATGCATTATAGTCTCCTAATTACGGAGTTGTTTATCTGGCAGCTAATAGAAGCCACATTTACCTTGGTTTTGTTGTTGGTTTTGTTGGGCTTGTATATCTTTAAAGATATGCTTCCAGAGAATTAAGGAGAAAATGAAAAGTGACTTGTAGAAAGAGGCAACATGGGAATATTGTCCTGTTGTCTTGTTTGAACACACTGACTGCTGGACAGAAAAACCCTTGCTATCAAACACCATGCTTGGTTACACTTTTAATTATAGTCTTACAGCTAGAATAGTATTCCATATTGGGAGGAGGAGGAGAGGCAGGGGGAGCCTTATTCTTATGGCTGGTACATTGCTGCTATTAACAGTTACTGCAGAGTTTATCTGCCTCCCTCCCCTTTGTCTGTTGATTTATGTGGATGTTACTACACAGAATTAGTTGATAATCTCATTATAGCTAATCCTGTTTACTCCTACAAAGGAGACAGGCAGAGCTCGCTTATTTTCCTATTTCTCTTTTCTTTCAGTTATTTCAGAGATATTCTCTAGAAAGCAAGGACTTCCAGAGTGGATGCTTATCCTGTTTACTGGCCTTAATTCCAGAGTCATCAGCACCCTGCCCTTTCAGTAAATATTTTCTTTGAGTCAAGCATCACACAAACGGTAGCTGTATCTCTTCTTATGTTCAGTTCACATAATTGCACTGTTCTGAAGTAATTAAAGCTTCTCAAATGGCATTTTGAGTTTACATTATCTTTCATGACTTAAAAGAGTGGTCTCCCTTACAAGGTTTCTTTATGCCAGTAAAATAAAGACAAAAACTGTAAATGCCTTCACATATTTTTGGTACTTGAATACTAAGCTGCTTAGTAAGGTGGATTCACTGAATTCAGGATATTTCTAAAGCATAGGGAATCACAAGTATATTTTTGGTGACTAGAAGCTCTTAAAGAGATTACTAAAAGCGTGCAAATGTTGTTGATGAGAATACAGGCATTAGGAGCATGCACACAGTAAACATAAATCTAGACAGCAGTTGTAAGACAGGATGAGAACCATTACCACATCTACCTGTTTAACTTTTTAAGTTCTGAATGTAGTTAACAATAACATGCTTGACTTGATAAGGATTTGAAGAGATAGGTTTAATATTTTTTGTGTTATCTATTTAGTTCTTGTGAAAAGTCCTAAGGAAAATGGAGACTTTGTCCTTATTTATATAACCTAGACAGTGAATAAACCCATTTCCTGAGTTTGTTTTCATCAAATAATCCTATTCTGAAGTGACGACTTTCAAAAGTACTTCAGTACACATTATTTAGCATAAGAAGTTTTGAAGATAAAGAAGGTTCACAATTTCCTAAGGATTACTTTTCTACAGTTCCAAAAGCTATATTACAGTAAGTTGTATTGTAATTCTTCATCATTAGTTTTCATAGAATTTCTATGCTAAATGGAGCAAGAATTGTAGGGGAAAGAAATGATACATTTTGATTCAGCTTGGAAAAAGCAGATAAACTTTCTGGTGATGGAAGAACAGTTCCAGTCAAAAATTTTACCTTCAAACTTTTGGACCAAGATGTACATAAGAGGACTATTTACAGCTTAAACACTACATATGCCTGAGTTAATTATCTATTGTACCAGGGAAAACAATTGCAGCATAGTTACACACAAACTGCAATTCCATTAACTGTCAGCATCCAGTATCTCAAGACTGCCTGCCCAGAACTGCCACACAAGGCATTAAGGATTGTTCATCATTTTATTGCATACAGCAACACATTGAGGCTTTGATTAAGGATCCACTAAACAGCCAATCTCCACCAGCAAAGTTTTCAGTCTAAATAGGAATGGTCATCTGATTGTGACAATGCAGAATCTCACTAAGGTGGGGGAAAAAAGAAAAGGTTTCAGGACAGCCTCTAAAGTTACAGCACCTAAGGTTATGAGAACAATAAGTTTTCTATATATTAGGGCCCAGATTTCAGTACCATGTTACCAGTAGGACCTTCTAGACTCAGTTGCTATGTAACTGTTTGACTGCTTAAAATCACTGTGTTTAAATTCCTGGATTTAACATTTCTGAAATTTCTGTCATCAAACATTAGGCCTCTCTAATGAGCTTCACTCAAAAGTCAGACAGCAGGAGGAAATCCCTGTAAATGGAAGAATTGGTTTTACATCCTTACTCCAAATCATTTAAAGAGAGAATTTAAATTGAGTCCTGCCATCCCCTAGCTGAGGTCTCCACTCACTGCCCTCTGAAGTGGGTATTTCAGACTGCTCAAGTTTTTCTGCTTCTGATAAAATGCTGAACTACCTGCTTGGAGGAAGGGTAGAAATCACAGCACTCCAGAACTGTGTCCTCAGCACCAAGAGAGAGAAGCAGTTCTTTTTTTCTTGCCCAAAAACTATTTCAAAAATTTATATGGAGAGGGAAAACTTCTATAGCAGAAATGGAAGACAATTGCCCCATTTGACATAGGAAAGATCTGCTCTCAAATTTAAACCAGGGGAGATCTCAGGTCACAGTCTGAATGTTTTAATTAACAGGCTATTAAATTATTAATGGAAACTAATTTTTTTTCATGACAACAGCTGATCTGGACACAAATGGATCCAACTGATATGCTGATTTACAGAAATTGGAGGTCCATACACACAGAGAATCCCACACCATGTGATAGGAAACACATCCCACTAAATGGTGCCAGTGGGAGGGATTGGGACTCTGTGACCAATGCTGTCAATATGCACACTTATTTTTTCCACTTAGGCAACTCTAAACTCCAATACTCCTGAATCTCTGATGGATACTGGACCTCCAGTTCTTAGTTTACCATGTGCAAAAGATGTTGGGTGTTGTTTTTATCTGGGTGGGGGAGGAGTTACTCATTCACAGTGGTGAACATTGTAGTAGTATTCACCATCAGCAGTGTTCTCTAAGATTTACAGTTGTGGAAATATGTAAAACTGAGCCCAGACTTAATTTCTGTGCTAGTGTCTTGCTATTTTCCTCTACTCATCTGTTGTCCTATAGAAATGATTCTTAAACTACAGAGGCCAGATTTGCAATCAAGTATATCCTGTGGTTGTATTACTGTATAATAATTTACAATAAGAATCCATTAGAAATGAACCTATTAAAATGACATAGGAAGCATCCCAAGTACTTATCCATTTCAGAATTTTCCTCAGTTTCCCTTTGTTTCTCTCCTTTAAAATTTGAAAGCTTTTACAGCACAGAATGTGAGCAGAGCATATTCCCTGGGTACTTCAGCTGTTCTTCCTTTTACTGCCCCTCTTGCTAATGCCAGCCTGTTTACCTCATATCTCTTTGCTTTTACCTGTAGGAGTCTTTCAAAACTCTTCACAGCTGGGCATTTAAGAAATAGAACAAAGGAAACACTTGAATATCTCTTCAATTCAAGCCTGGGTGACAAACACATAGGGAAGCTCTACATGTGCAGCTGGGGTGTAACTTGGTTCAGGCTGTAGAGTGTCACAGTAATGACACAAAAGAAGAGACAGAGACATCTGTTACCAGCAAGGAGGAGAGAGAAGGAAGGGGTGAGCAAGACCCGCCTTCTTTATTTTATATACATTTAGAAATTACTATTCATTGGAGAAAATGAGTTCTTCCTCCTTCAATCACAGTGGTCAAAGGAAATGTCCATCAAAGTTCTGTGTCCAGGAGAAAGGAATGTAAATTATAAGATACAGTTACAATAACATGGCCATGTTTACATAGAAGAGTGTGAGAAATTAGCTACAAAAGAATGACAACATCCAGAACTGCAAAAGTCAGGGCAACAGTGGAGTGCTCTGTAGCAGGACTTTGTCAAGACTTCTCTATTGCACTAAGCCATTATTAGCTTTGAGATAATGACTCAACAGAGTCTTTCAGAATAAAGCTATGCTTTAACTCTATTCTCAAATACACCTGTGTTCAACAAGAGACTAAATATGCATTTGAGTTAAAAAATGCTTCTATAACTTGCTGGATCAATCCTTTGCAAGCAGTCTGCTTTTACCTCACACTGTTTCTCTTCTTACCCTGTTCTACATATGATCCTGGCATCTCAACAGCAGGGAAGTATGGCTATGGCTTAGTGACATAAACAATGGAATTTGAGATAAAAGCATTCTGAGGAGAAATTCCAAGTGATGGTTTCCTTCTATTAGTTAAATTAGATCTACAGTGGCAATACCACCCTGAAGATATGCATAGTCAGACATAGATATATAGACAAATATCCAGAGAAAGGGTATTCATGCTCTTCTTCCTTAGCAGGCCATATAAGGATTTTTTGCTTTACAGAAATTCCCACAGACTTCTAGACATGACAATAATGAAAGCATGCTCTCTCTTGCCTAAACAAATTCGATTGGTGTTATTATGAAAAAGGAATATTGGCATATTGGAAGAACAGAAGACAATATGTCTCTTGTTGTGACATAAGTGCTGACAGGAAGAGCATTAAAGTGTATTTTCTGTAAGATGTCTCAAAGTCTTTGACAGATGCATTTGGGCTATAATTTTCAAAGGAGAGCAAGGACATATGTACTCAAATTCTCTGTGAATTGTGGCCTTTGTTCATTATGTGCCTTTAGAGCTTAGACTTACTGTTCCACTCTAAGCTGCAAGAAATATCGTCTGCTGTACAAATCCCAACCAGGCGTGCAAGGAACATTGTTACCCGAGAAAGCAGTACTCCAAATTATAGTGCAGCACATATAGAATGACATGTACAAGATAGCCTTGTTAATAAAGTTTATGAAATCCATGTTGGTTTACTCAGACAAGACAATTAACAGTTTAACTGAAATAAGCTTCAGGTGAGTGGTGCCATGGCCATGAAGAGAGAGATATCCTACACAAGTGGTCCTTAAGGGCACTACCAAATGGAGGGAAAGGTGTCCAAGTCTACATCTGCTTCTTAGGAAGGAGTATCACTATTTATTTTAGCAGCAAGGGTCAGAAGGAGGAATAAAGTCAAGGAGGGTGTGATTATGTCTTTTTCTATCTCCACTGATATATTATCAACCTACTGAAATTATATTCTCCACTTTTATAAGCTTTGAAGGAAAAAAACAAGCATACTGTCAGTCTCTCAAGCTGCTGTAGCATCCTGAACACCGGGAATATAAAGTGCTCCCAGAAAAGAAAGACGTAACAAATTAGATTGATTCTCCCTGATTGTGATCATAGTCTTCAACAATATTGCAGAACGTGGACCAAATAACGCTCCAATACAGAAGTAGTAAAGGAAGATGTGGAAGACAGGGATCTAATGTTTATTGTGTAACAATTTAAAATGACATAAATTTAATTGGTTTTTTTTCACAGTTAAAGATACATTTGAATAGCACAAAAATGTTCTTGATAAAAATGTTCTCAAGCATACCCATTTATTGACGAAGGTGGTTTCTAGAAATCAGATTCCATATTTTGTCTCAAGGGGCAAACCAAAGATTTGAAGCCTAAGAGTTAGCAGACAGTGATAGCACAAAAGTGCTAAGAAAAATCACTAGACAAGTTACAGATATAACACAATATCCTGGAGGTATCTGTAAGGCAGGCTGGAATAAGTAACAATTAAAAACAGGCTTCAGGATCATGACAGACTAAACCAAAGAAGATAATTCAGGAGAATTCTAAGTGTAAGGACAAAGCAGCATTGAAAGAGCTCCTGGGAATGTAACTGGAGACAGGCACGTAACAGTGAGTATACAACTTCCAAGCTGGTCTCAGGCTAAGTGGGATAAGGCCAAGAAAACAGCTAAAGGACCATGCAGGGTTTTCAGCATTTGATCAACCAAATGGGGCTAGAGGAAAATGCATATAATGTGGGAGTATTTTATGAGAGGTACAACACATGGAGACAAGATCAGCTGTGAGTGAGAGCAAGTGTGCAGTTAAGGACAGAGGGAGAGAGGGAAAGAGGGAGGGAGTCTTTAATTAATTTCTTAGTATAGATGTGTGAAAGATAGCTGAGCTTTTTGAGGAAGATAAATTTATAAGAGATTTAAAAGGCAGTTTGAACTCTCATCCAGAAAAGAAAAAAAGAAAATGTGGGGAATTTTGGAACTGAATCATTGTAACCAGAGAAACAATGAAAAGGACCTTGTGGGATCGTGGGATAAGATAGCTTAAAGACTATGCAAACTGACCTTGTGGAACTGCAAATAGTCCTTCTCCAGCTTTTTTTAAAAGTCGTGAAATAAACACTAATAAGTATCAAAAAACTTCCTGCTAATTATGCTTTTTAAGTTCCCATTTGTGGCATTGTATACACCTATCCCTTACACAGAAAAGAGAACAGCTGAATAGTAATGTGGTTTCTGGATAAAAGGGTGGGGGTACACAGAAAGACTGACTTCATTGTGTCATATTAAGATGTCCTGGGATTTAAGGCACAACTATAAAATTTTCTGGAGGAATGGAAGTCGGGTGATCTTCACCACTCCCTCTGTTGTTACTAGTAACCTTGGTGCTTGCAGAAGAAAGAAAATAAGACACAAAGATAATTGGACACTTCAAGGAAGTAGAAAGGAAAATGGGACTTAAGATAAAAGAAGATAAAATCAAAAATTGGTTTTAATCTGATAAGAGAATTTTAGACAAGCTTCTCTAGCAGCTGATAACTGTGGATACCAGAACATTGGTAGCTGAAGTATTTCAGATAAGTGACAACTGGAAAGTCAGCGAGAATACTGGTATTAATATCAATCTGAGGAGGTAAATATATTAGAAACCTTTGCTACTTTGTTTTTAAATCAGAAGACCAGAGTTTACGATATACCGGACCATTTAAAGACAAAAAAATCAAAATAGCTTCAGAGACAAAATACTGCTCAAGAATGTGTGGGTAAGAATTAATTAGGAATAATGGTGGGGGGAGGGGTCAGTAAAAAGCCATGAACAGTCATTTAATCCCCACAGCTTCAGTGGTCAAAGTGTGTGGTGAAGATGACACAAGACAGAACAAGTAGCATCTGAGTAAAGCTCTTCCGTTGCTGCTTGAGGCTGGTCAATCATAAGGAAGCAAATTCAAAACACTGAATTGAAATTATGCTCTTAATACGTGTGACCAGCTACACAAAAACGTGCCCTAACAGAAGGAGTTTGGGGCAAACTGAGGAGTCGTGAGTCATTATGTTTTCTAAATCCACGAAGGGAGGAAGGAAGCGAGTATGTGGGAATGAAAAGGACCACCAGCAGAGACTTACACCTCGCAGGCGTACCCACATGCCATAGGAGACAGGCGTGTAACGGAGAAGTACATTGCTATTATGGTCTGCCAAACTGTGAGCAAACCAGATCTTCAGCCATATCACCATTTGCATAATTCCTGAGTTTACTCATCTAGGTCTCAAAATAAACAAAAGAGGAGCCTTATATTTTAAGCTGTTCTACTTCAGCTTAAACAGAAGTTTGAACATATTCCCTGAGTCCAAAAAGATGTGAGGAATGTCCAGCTGCCGCTACTGCTGGTGCCTCTGAGGCAAAAGTGAGCTGAGTTTTAGGTGCTTCTCATACTGCTGGGCTGGCCACATACACAGCGTTGAAAGTAATTACCAAAATTGAGATGTAGCTCGCTGCTCATTTGTTACGTGCTGCAGGAGCTGTGCAAGGAGCTCATCTGCCCAGAATTATCAAGCACTCTGTGGATTTCAAGACAGATTTAATTGCCATTATGAAGGAAAAGTCTTTCCCACTTCTCTTCTGGAGACACCAGCTTTTTGCCTAAGTATTTGAAGCACCTACTGCTGCCCTGAAATACACAATAGTGAATAATAGTGCTCATGGTTCTTGCATTTAAGACATTGTGCCTGGTGCCAAGTGATACCTCAGTAGCATTATGAACTATTACAAAAGAAGTTACACTGCAGTTTTCCTAAAGCAGCCATGCCACATTTCTGAAATCAGGACAAATAGGGATTTTTTAACTTGAAGAACCTGAGTAAGTTTTGGATGCTCACGCTTAAGGATGCTTTCCAATGTATCTAAAGCAGGAATGTGTAAACTTTCCTTGTCCACTCCAATGCAGCTAATCACTATTGATTGCCAAACTTTATTCTGTATTATTTCATGGAACCATTGAAGAAAGTGGTACCTTTGGGCTTGGAAATCTAGAGAAGGGTATTTTCCTCCTGTAAGTGATTTTATAACAGAATTATTTTTAGCTTAGCTTTCTGCTAAGCTTCATCTACAATTGAAAACAAAAATAAAAGATCCACTAGTTCCTTCTGGAAAGAGTTGGAGGCACAGAGAGAAGTTATTTTACAAGTATTTTCCAGATTTGAAGACAGAGTGCATCAAATGTGACTATTAAAGTTGAACTGAAGTTGAAGTTAAATCTTAATTTTAAGAATACAAAAACAACTTGGGGTGAGTCACTGAAGACACAAAAGCAACCACAAAGTTTGTGCACAGTCTATACAGTGAGCTTGACATGATTTCCAAAACCTTTAATTTCTGTTGGTTAGGGGAACTAAACACACCCTTTAAATAAAATGACATGTTTTTGCAAAGTTTATGCTTTGCAAAAATGAAAAAGTTACTGAAGACATTAACTCTTCAGTGCTGTACAAATGTAGGAAGGATTTGTAATACTGAAAATCTTGCACATAGGTGACCTGGAAATGAGTGGCTGAACTATTGACCTCGGCTGCAAAGTATTCTTTAAAAAGAAGAAATGTTTTCCAGCACATTTTTTTATAGTTTAGAGCTTCTCTTCATGTATTTCAAGATACAGTATGATGGAATAGATATGATTTTGTTTTATTTCATAAGAATGGGATGCCTAGTTTGCACCAGACAACACTGTACTCTAGCATGGCCACTGACTGGTTATCTAGGCTGTTATCATCAGTGAATCACTAAAATTTGTCTTTGTGCAACTTTCATCATCTACTGAGAACATATCATGCTTTCTCTGCAGGTACTTGTCAAAATTAATGAATCTGTGTTAGTGAAGAAAGTTTTCTGGCCTCAGAGTCCAAGCAGCTTATCCAAACCCCACTGGATTCAAAGGGAGCTTTTCCATGACAAAGATTTGAACAAAGCCTTTAGTATTAACATGAAATCCTGAAGACAATTGTTGCTGTTCTTAAAGACATATTTTATCAGTATCAATGTTGTTGTGGAACAGTGTCAATGCCTTCTGTGGAAGCAGGCTGGTGAGAAAGCCATCATTAACATAAGAGATTTTCTGTGTTACTCTGCATGAAATGAAGAAAATAAAAAAACTATCATAATAGTCTTCTAAAAAGAATAAATTACACTGAAGTGTGTTCTGCTTTACATGAGATATGAATACAAGTTAGTGAGAATGGCAGCAATGAAAATAAATAAACAGTCGAATGAAAAATCTAGTGCCCCTAAACATGAGTAGAAATTCTTATCACATCCTCACCTATTTGCCTGAGCCATGAATGTATTATCTTTTCTCTTTAAAAGAAGAATGAAAATCTTTCACAGATATTACAGGAAAGCCTATATAAATTTTTCTGCACAAGTCAGCAAGTTAGTGTGAACTGGAAATTATATTTTTATTGGGATTATTCAGAATACACATTATATTTTCAAAGCCATAGGTACTTTGAAGAGTAAGTGCAGCTCTCTCTTGTGTAGACAGTAGAGGAAATAGGGACCTAAAGTGTTCTACACATCTGGCATGAAACTGCAAACACGAGCCAAGCATTCCTTACATGGTGTGCGTGACACAGGCAATAGATGTCTTTTTTTACCCCATCTGTGAAAGCCAGGTCATTCTGTAGAAAGACTTCAGGTTTCATGGAGCAGGAAAAAGACAGCAGTAATACAGTAATTGAAGCACTTCCATAGACTAATGGAACCCTGGGTTCTGGTCCTGTTTAAAGGCCTATTTATATTAAACAGTGAGTGGATTCAGTGCACAGTACTTGGAGCAAGGGTTAGAATTCAGACCTCCCCTTCTCTCGACAGGTACCCCACTTAACACACTTTAGTAGGAATCTGGATTAATCTGTGCTGTTCTTGTTTTGTGTTGGCTATCTTTAGGCATCTTTTGCAATGAGAACACTGACTGAAGGCAGTTGCTTGCAGTCAGTGCTCAGAGAATTAGTTATGAAAGCCAAGTGCTCAAGGGCGAGGCGATGTGTGACTTTGAAGCACCTAAGAAAGAAAGATATTGGAAGCTGGACTTTCCAAAAACTCATCCAAAGCCTTTTCCAGTCTCAGTTCTCTTTGTCTCTCAGTGGGCATGAGAAAATAACTCACAGCATCTGGAACAGAGTCATTTCCTGCTAACTAATACTCAAAATTGTAAACTTATATCCATGCAATGTTACTGCATGTATGACCCTCTTTCTTATAAAGTACAGTCTGTTAAGAATAAGACTGACAGAAAATTATACAGATACTGTTCAGAGTGCAGGAGGAAATATGCTGAAATAAGTCATTACTTGGCCATTGTCTATGTAATGCAGGGGCCAAAAATGTTGAAAACAGATTATTTCTCCCTGTGTATATTGAAGAAGAAAAGGTTACCCAAGGTTTTCTATGCATTTGGCTCAAGGATGCTGCAATATGAGAACATGTGATTTGTTAGGGAAATCCTATGTGACTCCTCTACAGCAGCTAACCAAGTAAACAAGAAGTGAGCTGGAACTTTCTGTACAAGGACTTTTACTGGAATCATTCGGAAGCTTTTGAATATACTGAGGCTTCCTCGGGAGGTTCCCTCTGTTGCTGCAGGCATCATCTCTCAAACAAATGAACTTTGAACAGCTGAAGATATTGGACTTCAGAAAAGGCTTTTGAACCCTTTAGAAGTTCAAGGTCATTGTGATTTCTATGCGAGTTTATAGACTTTACAATATATGCTCTGGACTTCTATTTTTTAAAGAAAAGAAATAGCATAAACATTTATTAAACCTTTGATCATAACAATCTTGCTGAGAATCTTCATGTATAATACAAGCCTCTTTAAAAAGCTTTTTTTTGCATACCTCCATAGGTAGCTTTTCAGACATTCAAGCTGGCACCTGTCTGTGTCACAAAGTATAAAATTATTCAAAACTTCTGATCTTATTCTAAGACTTCATCTATGAAAATCACCAGTGTATTTCTTTACTTGACTCCAAAGAAAATCATATGGGATCACTGAACACTGAATGCCCAAGTCTATCCTGATCAAATGATGTCACTCAGGAAAAGTCAGTGGTAATGTGTTGTTAAAAGATCACAAGTAGAAGACATAAAAAGTAGGATTACTGCTGGGGAAAAAATAAAAAAAGCTGAACAAAACATCTAAGCTCATTCTTCCAAATTATTTTTAGCCTTTGTTCTGCATTGAAATTTGCAGAGGTACATCAAGATCTGCACAGTTTCTGTAACAGAATGTGGACATTTGATCATTGTTTAAAATTATTTGAAAATACATTTTCTTTGTTCTAATATGGAAATGGTTGTATTCAGAAGTTGGTGACGGGCGCATTTAGATGTATTTTCTCCTCTGTTTCTTCTCACTTGGTTTTCTTATGTAAGCATTTTTACATTATTTCAGAGGGGAGATCTCAACTCAAAACTGTTGGTTTGTGACTGCAGAAACAAATATATGCAATGGGTACCCATCACTGCTAAAATTCATCCCCTTGTCCTTACAGTGATTATGTCTATTTAGCTAAAGTCAGTGACAAAAACACAGCAATATTTCATGTCAAAATTTAGAAACTACTGGGTTTGCAAATCTGTGGCCCTTGTCCTGTGAGTAATCTGTCACCTTTACACCTTAACCACTAGAGCCTCATGCTTTCCATTAGTTTCCAATATAGAAATTGTCTATGGAAATGACTGCTCATGTCATATACACTGACATTTCTAAATCAATTGGGTGAAGCTGAGTAAAAACCTCAAACGTCTTCAAATCTGCATACTTATAAAAGACTTATTTGTAGATGAAGGCTGGACGCTGTGAATGTAAGTTTTCAGGTCAGTTGCCAGGTCTTAGGGCTGTAGTAGTAGTAACCACTCAGGATAAAAGTAAAACATGGGTTTGGACACTGAGCACCTGTTCAGTGTTCAGGAGTTACATTTTGTATCTAGGATATTCTTAAGATTCATGTATCATTCCAGGTAGTTTTGTATGAGCATTACAGGTAATATTTCCTCTCCTGTCTCCCACTGCGTTTGAGCATTTAACAAAATACAGGCTGTTGTAGATGATTCATATTCAGAGAAGGTAGTGACAGAGCCAGACTTTTTGTGCTGTATCCTAGTTTACTTGCAAAGACCCTAGTAAGCCTGTATTCCTGACTACATCAGCCTTTAAGACCTGGATTCTCATCCTCTGCTCAGAAGTCCCTGTTTCTTTCAGCCAGCATGCACAGGAGCTCTCAGCTAACTTTCTTTTGCTCAGGGCAATTGCTTCTGCAGTGATATCTCCTATTTCCATGCTCTTTTCCTGCTCATTTCTTTGTGTGTTGGCTATACACACCTTCACAAATATGTATCAGGAAAGTCCTCCTAACAAAAGACGGGGTTAGAGAAAACACCTTTGTCTGTTTTTTTACAAAATACCACTAGACTCAACTACTGCTTGGACAAATTTCAGCTCTCCAAAGCAGTGAAAAATGGAGAAATGTCTTAAGGATATGGAACACTCCAAGACAGTCCTGTGACTTAACTTGGAAACAAAGAACACTGCCTTTCATATGTCTTTTGCAAACCTGAGAGATCAGTGCCAAAAGATGCAAGTTCTTTGTAGAGATTCCAAGCTCCTGTCATCAAAATCATGTCAAAGAGGATCACACTCTGAAGAGCATCGGGGAGGTAGGAACTGCTGATGCCTAAGGCAGCCCTACATGTTTTCTCTAGGTCTGGATCTACACATCTTCTCTTGCTTTTCACAAGTCATCAGTACCTTGGATTTTGCTGGATGAAAAGTCATATAAAAATATTGCAATGGAGGTCCTCTTCTGTTCAAGGACTGCCACAGATTCTTCATTATCTAAATCATTTTGGATTATTTTAGATGCTATAGATTCATTCTTCAGAATTCATCAGGCCTAAATAGGAGATTTTGAAGGTTGCAAAAAACACAGACTGGGAAAGTAAAATTTTGTTGGATATATTCCCTTGGTAGAGTATTTGTTGCCTCTCTTTCTGAGTTTTGTAAAACCAAACTGAATGCTTCTATAATAATACATCAAAAGAATACAGAAAGTGTACCAGCCTTTGAACAAAAAGAAAACTAAGTTTTACAATAGAAGTGATATGTGCAATTTGGATATTGATTGCAATTGGGATATAGATTGATCACCAATTTATTAGGATTATTCAGAAGCTGGCCACTGTTTCCCTTTTGCTAAAAAAAGGAAGTTTCATGCATAAAATCATTCCTCAAGAAAAAGCAAAATGTATCAATTTTGAAACTTGCAAAGATTATTCAGTGTTGCATTAATTTCAAAAGCAAAATTGCAAAATCACAAATTATGTGTTAATTACATTTGTTTCCAAAGCAAGTATTAACACACACCCTTTAAACATCATTAATTGGTTTTTAAGACTAAAATTTTGGGGAAGAAAGAATCATAGTGGTAAAGTAACAATCTTTCTAATGATAATGTCACTACAGTCATCCTTTCTGTTCTGTTCATCTTTTTCAGGAGAAGCTCTGTGGGGTCTTCTGGTATAGAGTTCTTTTTCCACTATAACTGACAGCAAAGCTTTGACATGCTCCTAACATAGGCATTTGTGCTCACTTTGCCTAGTCAGATTTGATATTAAACATACATGCTAATATATATAGAGCTGGTTTATGTCCCTTAATAAAATTTAACAGTCACATAGCTTTATCTTTCCAAACAGCTGTAAGCTGCAAATGACTAGCTAAACACAAAGATAACCCCTCCTCTCTAATCTTTAGAGTCCCATGCTTCCCATTTGCTTCCAGTGCAGAGATTTCCTGTGAAAGTTATTTCTCTGTACAGTGCTGCAATTAGAGGAGAAAATCTAAGGCGTCTCTGCGGGGCTATTTAGTGGGTTGCTTCTGCAGCTTGTGGTTTCTCTCAAAAGGTAAGAGTAGCATTGCATTTGGTCAGTGACTGCTGCAGGATGCAATGAGGGCTAGCTCTCTGGAAATTTCTATGACACTTGGAGCCACAGAGCATAGCCCTTCATAAGAAAGTGCTGGAGTAGCTTTTAACCAGCTTCAGAATAATAAAACAAAAGATCAGAGGAGAGTACAAAAAAGAAAAAAAACCAAAACACATCTAATCAAAAGAAGGAGAGAAACAGAGAGGAAATAGTATTTACAGAGCTGTAGGAAGACATTTTTTAGTGTTTAAGGTACGTCTGCCCCCAGATTTTCTCTTCTAAAACTGAAATGCTTGTTTCTGGGTCAGTCTGAGACTGTGCTGAGTAATTCCTGCAGAACAAGACTTATTGTACTTCTTACCAGCTGTGAGAACCCATCCCACAGGCGAACGGGTACAGATTCCCCCCGAAGCCTTTGGTACACTCCCTCTTTCTAAAGTCAGAGCCAGTTGCACTACCAGAACAGACTTCTCATCCATGTGCAATAACAGCAGCCTGCAGTCTCTCTGGCAACGATTTCTTGCCAAAAAAAGCAATGATTTATGCAACCACTGTCATCTGTGGAGCATATAAGCTTATCTCCTAATACCAAAGCCTCACTCTGGGATTGTGGGCATGGAACTGTGAGATGCCTGCTCTGGTATCACTGCAGGACAGTGCTGCTTTGTACTCCCAGCTGGAAACAGAATTACCAGCCCTTAATTCCCGAGAGTCACTTTTTCTCACTGCTGCGGAGTTTTGGTTGGCACATACCAATGGGTACAGTAACTCCTGCCTCCTCTGGATATGGGAGGCTAGGGAGAAGGTTTTACCATTTGGACCCCAAAGAGAAAACGTGTTAATGACGCAGCTTATGTTAAATCATAGAAGAAGTAGGAATTTTAGCAAGTCTTTCTGTCCTGGCTTTCTCTTCTGTGGGTGGGAGGAGTCGGGCCATTCTGAAATAGCTCAGCACAAAGGGTTGTGTTCCCGTGAAGTCCGGGAAAGTGGTAGGATTGCACAAGAGAGTTGTCAAGGTTGCTGCCTGTAATAAGGGACAGGGTGAATCATAGTGTGACTGTCATGAGTAAATACAAGTTTCTTCCCAACTTCCTTAGAAAGCCTCACTGTTCTGTGTGAAAAACGCACGGTTTCAGCACCCGAATACAAGAGATGAAAAAAGCCTGCCCTGGAGCAAGGACCAGAAGTTTGCACTTCCCGCTCCCTACCCAGGCACTACTGTTTACACAACCACCTCCACTCCCGCTCCAGGCTTTTCTGCCTCCACTGTTCCCTGTTGGTTTTCAAAATCAGAGTGGACAGTGCCCTCTAGCCTAAGGAGGCAGCCAGAGCACCCTGCGGGCATGGAAAACAGCCCCTGGAGCACCCCTGCTCATTGCACCCCAGCTCTTCCTCTTCCCAGACAACCCTTTAAAGCCTGTCTGTACGTTTATGATGGCATTTGTTGTTTCTTCGTTGTGACTACAGAGAAAAATTTCCCTGGTGTTTAAATCCAGGAGAGGGTTTCAGGACCACCAATGCCAGTTGAGGAAGGCTTGAGTAGTACTGTTGAGTAGGTAGTGCAGGATGTAACCTAAAAGACTGATGTTAATGCCGTCATCTCCAAAGCCAGGAGAGGCTCCATCTAGATGTGACTTCACACAGTGCATATATTCTGCATATTACAGGTCGAGACTCTCAGTGTCTTCCTTGGTATCAGTTTTGCTAATTACAGGTATGAGAGGGAAGGACAGGGCATGGAACAAGGCATGGTGGAATTGCTGCCTGTTAGTACACAAAAGTCTAAAGACAACAAAACCTCAGCTTACAGAGCTGTGTAGGAAAGCAAAACTGAGAAAACAAATGAAAAAACAGGAATTTCCTTTTGGCTAGAACAAGTGCTCTGTGCTCAGCAGGTTGCTTCCTGTGAGCCTTTTCCCCTGTTCACTAGATGCCTACATGGATTTTTTATCATATATTTTAGGTTCAGTAAAGAGTGTGTCAGGACCTTGACTTTTAAGCTGGGAATTTTTGTCAAAGTGAAAGACAGCTAGCAGCCTATCCAAGGATTAGAAACATCAAAATGCCAAGTCCTGGAGCACCCATGATTTATGCATGTTCAGCTCCAGGCTGCATTTCACAGCAGCCCCATGCATTAAACTGGGAAGAGGTACAGGTTGAAGAGGCATTCAGTACTGGAAAATTGCAACAGCCATCATGCCAAAACCAAACACCCTACTGGGTACTGAACTACCTCTAAAGTTGCAATTAGGAGCCTGTTAGAGTTTATTTTATGCATGTTCTGCTGAAAGCCAGGTACTCCTCCCAGACAAGTTTTTTGCCTTGTTCCAGTGGGTATTCACATGACTTAGCTATAGGGTTTTGTGGAGGGTGAGGACTGCTCTCATGCTCAGGTGTGGGCTTACAAAGAGCAGAGTGCAGATGATCTTTGCAATTGGGGATGCAGCTCAGCTGCCTCAACTGTCACAGCATTGATTTGGACAATGGACAGAAGGCAAGGTCCCTTTTTTCCTCATGTTCCAACTGTCAGTTCATCCTGGCTATTGCTAGTGTGCTTGGGTCCCTGGCTCTGACGAAAAAGAAAAAGAAAGAAAAAGAAAAAGAAAAAGAAAAAGAAAAAGAAAAAGAAAAAGAAAAAGAAAAAGAAAAAGAAAAAGAAAAAGAAAAAGAAAAAGAAAAAGAAAAAGAAAAAGAAAAAGAAAAAGAAAAAGAAAAAGAAAAAGAAAAAGAAAAAGAAAAAGAAAAAGAAAAAGAAAAAGAAAAAGAAAAAGAAAAAGAAAAAGAAAAAGAAAAAGAAAAAGAAAAAGAAAAAGAAAAAGAAAAAGAAAAAGAAAAAGAAAAAGAAAAAGAAAAAGAAAAAGAAAAAGAAAAAGAAAAAGAAAAAGAAAAAGAAAAAGAAAAAGAAAAAGAAAAAGAAAAAGAAAAAGAAAAAGAAAAAGAAAAAGAAAAAGAAAAAGAAAAAGAAAAAGAAAAAGAAAAAGAAAAAGAAAAAGAAAAAGAAAAAGAAAAAGAAAAAGAAAAAGAAAAAGAAAAAGAAAAAGAAAAAGAAAAAGAAAAAGAAAAGGAAAAAGAAAAAAGTATTTGTTTCCTAAATCTGTCTTACTGTGTGGCTGTATGAAAATATTTATATTAACACAATGCAGGATCCTCCAGGATCATAGAATAAGAGACATGATGGATGCTGAAGTTCTGGTGGCAGAAAAAGTACCTGCCAAACCCTAATCTAGGCCACTACATGCATTAACTCAGCCTGTGCCTCATGCACTCAGAATCTGCCTGAAGAATGTGCTTTGCAGCCTCCCAGGTGAACTGTGTTTCAGAGCAGAGAGAACAGAACAAAGACAAATGTGACTGCGAATCCATTTTATCTCAGTGCTGACAAATGCAGTTGTATGACACCGGCTTGGTTGTTCTCTGAATCTCATGTGACCCCAGCAGGGAATGAAGCTGCTTAGACATTCAGCCTGGCAAAGAATGGGAACAAGACAGAGCATGCTTGGTCACACAATTTTCAGCATGTGCATACATTTCTGGTGTCTCTAGTGCTGTTCACACGTGTTCTAAAAAGTGTTTTACAGAAAATTGTTCTCTGGCTGAAGAAGCTTAGCCTTGCTACAACAAAGCATGCTGCAGGCAGCTCCTTTGGCTTTACCAGGCTTGTGCTGAGACAAATTAAAAGTGCCGTTAGTCTTCAAACAAGTCAAAGCAAAAGTGCTTGTTACACCAGAAGGGAGGATGTAAGGGTGTATGCAGATATGTAATTAAGTCAATACTGGGTTAGAATTGTATGTCATTATAGAGATATTTTTGTGCAATAATAAAAATAAAACAGAAGACAAAAATAGGTCCACCTTGATGGAAACTCCTGAAATAGATACAGAATTTGCTGCAATAATTAGCTTCATGCAAACACTTGCCTGCTTTCATGAAAACTTCTTCCAACCTGACTTCCCAATACGCTGGAATTATCTGCTTTACTAAAGTTATAATTTTTGTTTGTGTACAAATACAGACATTTATTAGCTTACAAGAGAACTGTGGTTAACCAGGGTAAATGAAATACACCAAAAAAAAAAAAAAAAAAAAAAAAAACTTAAGTCAGGCCCAGAAAGGACAAAGTTGCTTCTAATAACTGTATTTTGCCACCGTATCCTCCAAGGCCACACCTTAATGCATCTTATTTGCAAATTGTTTAATACTGTGACATCCCAAGCTCTGATGCATTGTGTCAAGCAGTATTGAAATTCACATCCGAAAAACGACACGGAAAGACTAATGGGAGGTATGAACCATATAAATACAGAACTTCCTGTGCTCCTGGAAAGCATTTGTTACATATCTCTGCTTCCTCTCTAGCTAAGCTGTCTTTGTCTCACTACTTCTATGCTGATGCATAGAAATATGGTTCCAAGCAGTGAGTGGGCTAACAGCTGAGTGCAAGGATAGTGCTGAAGTCATATTTCTTTCCCTGGATTCAGTTCACTGTGGGGAGAGGGTGTTGCTGCTGGAAGCTTTGCACATGGAGAATTTTTTAAATTCTAGCCATTTATTCAGGATTCACTGAAACTGGCAGCTCAGCTTGACCTACATGAATTCTGGTTGACTGGCTCCTGTTGATGTGGAGATCAGCTCTGGAGTGCATGTAAAGTTCATAACAGCTTAGAGTACTTCAAATTCATCCAACATTCATCAGACATGTTCAGGCCATGGACTGATGTACAGAAAATCTGAAGCAAGAACTTACTAAGCCTTGTAGTACAAAGGGCATTTCTCTGTGAGATTTCTTAGAAATAGATAAAGCATGGCAATATCTAGCTGATAAATTGGTGATCAGAAAAGTGTGACTGACAGGAGAGGCACTGCACTGGAAACAGAGCCAACACAGTAGTGACAAAGAGTTGTGAAATAAGGAGCATAGTTGAAAGTTGCACAGAACATGATGGGATGTTTGAATGTGATACACTGCTGTCGGGGAGCCAGTGAAGGGCCTTGCAAAATTACGAGCATATGAATGTCTGAGATGTTCTTGGTATCTTCTGTTTGCAGATTTCCATGCTTCTCTGGCTATTACGAATCTAAATTGCTTCTGACTTTCATAAATCCTCATTTTCTGTGATGTAATTAGGCCCTTCCAGTACTGTACAAAGTATGCCTCTTCAATTTCATATCCATAAATCACAATTCTAGGACTGATTCCACCAACTCTTCCACGACCAGCAAGATTGTTACCATTTGTTAGTGTTTCTTAAAAAATATATATTTAGCTTTATTCCTTTCCAAGAACTACTTTGTATCTTATTTCACTGTCTCAAACACTGACCTCTCATGCTACTGTATTAGACTCAGCAATGTGATGCATCCAACATTAAGTATGTGCTGCCCTTTACACTGCCAGTATAACTGCCTGTGGGATGGCACATGAGCTTAGATTGAAAAGCAGGCCTGCAGCTGTTAATAGGTTCACAGCTGACAGATTGTTGTAGCAGGGGAACTTCAGCAGCAAGTCCCTTCTCAGGCATTAGTTCACTGTAGCCCCTGTAGACATTTTTAACTGAGGTATTAGGTCTCATCTGAATGAAGCACAAATGGAAATACCTGCTTGTGGCAGCATCAGAAGCCACACTAGAACAAGGGTGGAAAGAAAAAACAGTAAAGGACACGATGGGCATGAACAACTGCAGTCAAACCCAGGAATGGTGAGGAGTGTGATGGCTACATCAAGATCACAAGACAAAAGCTAAAGTTCAGTTCCCTTAGCACAAGCAAGTCATCAGCCCTCCCAAAACTGTGCTCTGATAACATGGGCTCAGATAACATCTTCTCAACAAGATGGCAGAAAAAAGCCATTAAAAGGTGGAAATGAGGAAATAAGGTGATGGGCAAAAGCTTTTCCAAAGGTTCTGTAGAGTAAGGCAAGGAAGGGTCTGAGGCAAGATCATTGCACAAAAACTGCTTCACTCAGGAATATATATAAACCTGTTCAAAAGAATTTTGTAGTTGCCAGTCAAGACAGACCCAACGCCCTCAGTGAAGACTCAACAGTTGGTACCCTTGTCCTCTGTTCTATGCACAAATTACACTGGTCAGGCACAAAGATCTTGGCTTTTGGCAATGTGTGACAATGCAATCCATCTCCTGTCATCTCTGTACTGAGAAGCTTTACTTTCACTGTGAACCATAAGGGTCTTATTACTGGCAGTGAATCCAGTATTTAAACACCCTATATTTCCCAGGCACCTGAGGCAGATTTTTTTTCCCAGTGAAAGGAATGGAAGTGCATTAAATTTAATTGTTTTTGCCAAGTAGTGTTTCTCTTCCCATTTCTCTTTAAACTCATGACACTATCAAAGTTACTGCAGGTCAGTAGATAAAGTCCTTCATTGCTTCTCCCTGCAGACACAAAAACCATGATAGACCACATGGTCTTCCTGCAGACAGGAGACCAGGGAATTTTTTTAAACCCTTTAGCAATATATTGCCAACATGTCCCCGGGTTTATAGGCATAGGTCCTTAACAATGAAGAAAATTCTATGTATTTGAAAATCATTAATTACCAAGAGTTTACTTCTCTGGGGTCAGTGTCCTCGTTTCCAAGAAAAGCTCTGTGTGAGCTTGACAACACAGAGATGCTTCTACTGAGACTTCATAGGAAAGAACTGTTGCTTTGGGAGTGCACGAAAATACATACACTATCCACAGCAATCGAGGTTATTCTTGGCATGAGCAGAGGTTACTCCTGCATTTATCACAGCCAATCTGAGTTTTGTTATTGGCCTTCCTGAATACATTCAGTCAGAACCACATTTGCTTTGTTGGTTGTATTATATAATTCTGTTTTAAAGAAAACAGGGATAGCCCATAAAAACAACCCTTGGCAGACCTTTGCTGGCAATACTAGATATTTGCAACTTCTAGCTTTCATAAATGCTGGTAGAAGTACTACCTTTCAAACTTCTGGTTAAATTGCATGGTTTGTAAAATGTGCACAAAACTTCTCAGCAAAGGAAGTTCTTTAATATTCTTTATTGGCTGGAGGAAAGTAGGTGCCAAATACAACTGTGAAATGGGAAACAATGCACAAAGGAAAAGCTCCAGAACATCAACACATCCGTTCCTTTTCTCTGCCATAAATAACCAACACACCCTTAAATACAAGACTAAATGGCTCCAGGAAACTCTCATTAATGAAAATGTCCAAGCTGGACTTCTCACTTTCATTTGGAATTACATGCCTCAAGAATTTTTTTCTGACCTAGACAGCAGATCTGTTGTTCTCAAAGTAATACTAAGCCCTGAGATAGACTAAGATAAACTAAAGCTAGCCTACTTTCCATAGACTTAAACCTCTCCCTCTCAACATCCAAAATACTGATGTTGAAAGGCACAGCCCTGGCTGCTGTTGACATCAATGTCAAGATCCCACACTGGCTATATAAAGACATGGTTGTGCGTTCCAGCATCTGTCCTTCAGTTTTCTGGAAAACAGAGATAAGGCAGGAAACAAAGTAAATGGCCTTCGTATACACACTCTATGCAGATAAATTTCCTAATAAAATATAGCAGCTACAACATTTTACGGAGAAGATGTCATGATGAGACTGGATGCATGGACAGCATATTTACTACAAATCAGAAGCAGGAGGGTAATTAGGCCAGTAATTTGTCTAGGGGATGTTTGTATTAGAATTAACATATTTCATTGTAGAAAAAAGGAGCCAACTGACACCAACCATCTGTACTTTTATCATCTTGAAATTTGTGCTATACAGACTTGCCTTAAATATTACCAGGCCTAGAAAGTCTCTTAACTTCCAACTGAGTCATTGAAAATTGACTCATTATTACGATATCAAGACCTTAAAATAACTTCAGGAACTACTCCTACCTCTGTTTTCTCCCGGAAACTTCTTCTAATTTCACAATCACATTTTTCTGCTTAAAAAAACCTCAAACACCCACAGTTCCTTTATGGAATGTCTGTGAATTACAGGGGAGCTACCTTTCTAATTAAAAAGAGAAAATTGTAAAAATTACTATTGCTTGGTTTTGCGATCTAGAAAGTTTGTCAAATCTTCTGCAATTACTGATGGTACCACATACATGGTACAGGGCTTTCTAACAAGTGAAATGCCTGTGAGCATTTACTAAAGTTGAAATAACATGAACTGCAGGAAAGGCAGGTGGTACAATTTCATTTAACATTTTCAATGTGTTTGAAAGACAGTTCTTGTGCCATTTTCATGGATGGAAACCTGCATTTGTAGTCTATCATCCATGGCTCGAGTGCATGCTGCATCCTCCTGAGCCTTGGATGCAGACTTCAGGGGGGACACCAGGCTCCAGTGAATGAGGTCTGGAAACAGAAAGACAGAGTTGGGGGTGTACAGTGAAATGTCCACCTTCCTTTCAAGCTTCATGGTGCTGTGGGTATTCCCAGGTTCAGTCTGATTTGGCTGCTTTTGCATGGAAAGCGGATAGGAAGGCTTTTTGGCAAGAATGGGAACTAAATGGAATATTGGTCTTACACAGCTGACATATCAAACCTCTTCATGCCTGGAGTGAAGTCTAGACCATGGAATCAGCTGTCCAGCAGACCTTCCAGAGGGGAGAGATTTGGTACTGTGAAAGGCTGACTGATGTGCTGGAAAGGCAATGGCTTAAACCTACTAAATAGAAGACCTCTAATAGGGGTCTTCTCTTAAAGTCTATCCATGTTTGGGGTTGTGAGTGTTTCAATTTGCATCAAGATGAGACACCAAGTTCTGCTTGGGATTCACAGCCCAGGGCTTCTCTTCAAATCAGGTTTAAAAAAATCCAAGAATGTGGTGTATAAGGAGACTTCCTCTTGAGATGACACAGGCCAACATATAGGCAAGTGTCTCAGGGTTCAAGGCCTGAATTCAAGTGTGTTCTTGAGCTAGAACAGATCTGAAGTCACACCTCTTGGTGCATGACTGAACCACAAGGTTCACGTGCACCTTGCTGGTCTACTGAAGCTTCATATCTTTTTGCACAAGTAAAAATACTGGAAAGGGGACGAAACTGTGGGAGATTTCATCTCTACAGAACAGCCTGTATCCAGTTAGAGTGTGCAGGCAATGTGCAGGATTGCAGAAGAGTCTGGATTGGGGGACCTAAAATCATCTACTTAGCCAATGTGGGACACAAATCTGGCCCAGGACTTCCATACCAGTATTTGCTGTTCTCTGTCAACTGGGTTCTGAGACAAACAAACAATCTGCAGCAACTTGGAAAACCACAGCAGCAAAATATAGGCAGAAAAATGCAAGGAAAATCCCGCACTTACTTTTTCTACCCATTCTCCTGTGGTTGACTGGGGCACGAGAGAGGAGCCACATGCTTGCCAACTCTTCTAATTTTATGGGTCCCGTGGCGTATTTTTTTTAATTGCCCGACTCTTGAGACTATGGGATTGTGAGGATTTCAAGTTTAATTTAAGAGAGAGGCTGACATGCAACAGTTGTGGCTTCAAAGAAATGCTGGAGGTCAAGTCCCAGACCTCAAAACCTAGAGGCAAATACAAAGATAAAATTAATCAAGAACCGCTTGGGTCCGTAGGGCGAGGCCCACCGCGTCAAACCCTGGAGGTCTGACAGCGCTGGAAGTATTCAAGGTACCCTTCTAAGAAGGGTATTTGGCCGTGTCACGGAGAAAACCCGAAGGGCTCAGATCGGACCCGCGCCTTCAGCCTCCCCTCAGCACGCTCGCCGCAGCCCGCTGGGGACCCAGCCACAGCACCGGCGCAGGCGGGTCCCGGGCAGCCCGGCCCCCACCGCTCCAAGGGCAGCTTCGGCCCGGTGGAACCGGGGCTGCGGCGACCG
>VZRZ01000978.1:783009-848139 GCA_013398175.1 Climacteris rufus
CCGGCGGCTCCTCGCTGCCCGGAGCCTGCGACTTAAATAGAGGCTGTGTTTTGTCAACAGCTCATTCTGCTGGCCGGCAGGTTGGCTGGCTCACGGACTGAGCAGCGGGTAAATACCGTTTAAGTCTCTTTTTGTGCTTTTATTTTATATATTTTATTTTTAAATAAGTAGCACCCTTTTGAAAAATGCACCTTGGGAGGGGACTTCAGAGCCCCTTCTGTGCGCATCCAGACATGCTGGGCGCCTTGCCGCGCACTGGCTGTACAGGGACTCTGGCACAACGACAGCTCACTGTGTCTGTTTTGAGTGATTGAATTTCTAATGTGTGCAGATAGCGTGTTTGAAAACGATCTCTCAAAGCCTTTGAGGTAGTTCTGGAAAGAACGTTATTCCCTTGTTGAAATTCAACGTGTGAATTTTAATTGGGTATATTATGCTGGCATGCTGTGTGTTACTTCTGTAGGAATTGGTTATGTGCACGGTTTGTTTTTCAACTGTACTTGGTGGTGAATGCCTGGGAAGTTTGCTATGAATGGCAGTAAAGATCTGGATAGGTATTACAGGTATGTAATACTGGGGAGACTGGGATGGAATTGTCACTCTGATTGTTTTTGACACACTTTCACGCTTAACCACTGCAAAAGTAGTCAAATATTCGTATTCCATAATCGAGGCCGTGCCCTGTCAAATTTCCTTTGGCAAAGCCTGGGAATTGGGTAGATTTCTGCTTATTTGATACCAACCATGTTAAGGCATTGTGACTTGTCTTTGACATCTCACCTGGAAGTCCATTCTGCCTTTTCTCCCTACTACAGAAGAATTCTTTAAATTCTTCCTAAACCCTTAGTTCAACCCCACAGCATGAATCCAGACTGTTAATCAGACTAAGCAGGTTTAGTAACTGTGGGAAAGATTAAAGTCTATGTCATGCCATGTTCCCTCTCAAATCAGCATGTGGCAATGCCAACTGAGACAGTATGGTTTTTGGTGTAAATCCATCAGTGCCCACGTGCTTTATATATAAAGCTTTGCACATCCTGTAGGGAAGAATGCGTGAATGCCTTGATCTGCAAAAGGTCTGTGCTTGTCCTTAGCTTGTCAACCGTTTATGCTGCATGGTTTTGGTGATAAAGATAAGTTTGATTTCTGTTGATTTCTGTACATAAAGATAAGAATAGACGTAGAAGTTTCCTGGACTTGGCCAAAATGTGAATCAAGATTAAAACAAAAATAATCTTTGATGAAGGGAAGGATTTGGATGTGGAAGAGACAGAAGCAAATGCCATGAGTGTATCCACAGAATGAGCAGCACCGTATGTGCACTTGGTTGGTATTTCTCAGCATGAGTTACTGGCCATTAGCTGGAGATGGGTCTGCAGGTTACTTCCGAGAGGTTTAAGGAAAGACGTGTCAGTAGACTGCAGGGCTATGCTCTATCCTGGAAAATGGTGCAGAAGTTCACAAAAGGAAAGCTTAAAAATCACTAAGTTGGAGCTAGTTTGGAATATAACTTTTAGAGAGTCAGTAGATCATCTGATTTTGTTTGCTTTCTGTTTACTAAATCTTTGCATCCTTTCATCTTACCACTGTTTCACCTATTCAAACTTTTATCAACATTATTAAGTGATAAGAGTTTCCATTGTGCACTCTCCAAACACACCACTTTAGTCACCTAGAGCAACCAGTGGAAAGCATTATCTATGGGTTAGATTGTGCAAAATGCCTTTACAGGTGTGCTGAGGAAAAAAGGGACAGACTTAACCTTTAGGTGAGGGCATTCTTGCAGACTTGCCAAAAGCAGATCAGGAATACATAGAAACAGCCATATGGGTAGAGGTGTTATTCTGAAAGAGAGGAAGACTTTTTCACAGGAGACAAAACTGCTGCTGCTACTCTAGCAGGTATTCATAGGACTTTAATTTTCAAGTGCTTGTTAAGTTACAATCTATGGCTATAAGGTCACATCGATTTCAGCATCATGCAGCTTAGGCTTTAGAAAAGATTCAAAAATATCTGAATTTCTTAACATCTATAGGTAATGCTAGAACAGAATCTTTAAATGTAGTAGAAGCAGCTCTTAGAATATGAATGTTGGATTGCTTAAATCAGTGGG
This sequence comes from Climacteris rufus, assembly GCA_013398175.1. Taxonomy (NCBI): domain Eukaryota; kingdom Metazoa; phylum Chordata; class Aves; order Passeriformes; family Climacteridae; genus Climacteris; species Climacteris rufus. Next base: position 785,123 of record VZRZ01000978.1, read on the forward strand.
TGACTGACAGCAAATATTGTGCCTTATGAGGAAGATGTATTCAAACTCTGTATTTTAACGAGTATTTCATCTTTCAGATGAAACTTCCAGAAGAAAGTGTCTGACAGTCTTAAACAACCTAGATGTTTGTAAATACTGACTGTCTAGCAGAATGCAATATATCACAAGGCTGATGCAGATGGATTACGTTTTTCGTTTCCCCTGAGATTTAGTTGTGATTACTTTTTGACTGTTAGGCATCAAATTTCTGTCTAAGAAATACACATTGCTTCTGGATAAGACTTGAGAGGTGCTCTATGCTGCAAAGCTGATTGATACATTTTGTTCCATAAACAGTTTAATGTAAAAGATGAAAATAATCCTTGAGAGCAAGACCTGGAGACCATGGTCTCTCACTTCCAGTGAGTGCCCTCTCACAGGGACATGAGTGCTGCACTGAGTCAGTGGTTACTTAAGCTTCAGAGAGAAATACCATCGACAGAAGGGCTGGAGGAGTCTTCATTCTGACTCATCTGTCACTTTGAGTAGGCCCTGGGGGTGGTTAGAGGTGTTTCTTATACCCCAGCAAGTGCTGCAGTGACTGGGCTGCCTCAGAAAAGAGAACAGACTTGCTGCTTTATTCTTCTATGTCTTTAAACAAAAACAGATTTTTTCTTTGGAACCTAATTCTTTGGTTCTGTCCACATTTTATCAGTAGATACATGGAATACAGGCAGAGAGGAATTGCTTTGTGAATCTGGAGTGTTTAAGCATCAGGCAAGTGGTATGGCCCTGTCAAAGATGAGACTGCATCTGTGCATGCTGATGCCTACAAAATTTAACATCACTTCTCCTTTTATTTTTTTTCTCCTCTCTATTACTTACATGCAGCTAAATGGGATTTTGAAACATGTTTCTTTTAGGTTGAAGCATCAAAAGTCTGTGTTTTATACATGCTTAGATGTCTCTGGGGATCATCTTCCAGAATAGTATGGATTTCTTCCAGACTCATTAGCATGGCAATGATGAGGGCCATATAAATTCCTAGATGAACAGACCTATTTTCTTACCTGTCTTTTGAGGGCTTGAGGAGCAGCTAGGATAACTATCACCACAAAATGCAGAGGTTCCCTGTGTTCTTTGCCTTCCTTCCTTACTGACTTATAAACTAACAGATTTTCATTAGAATAAATGATCTTTGAAAATTCTTATCTGTCACTGAGAAAAATATCCAGGGACTGTTTTTCATATGCACCATGATTTTTTTGCTGATCATTGCTACCATCATTGCCCTGCCAAATTTGCAGTCCCTGCATTTACAGACTGTGGGAGCCCTCCTGCAGTGTGTCTGTAAGGTCCTTGAAACTCAGCAAGGCCTTTTGCCACTTTGCTGCTGTCTGCCTCTCCCTGCTGCTGTTTCTTGGAATCACTCCCAGTAGCAGGTTTCACTGCAAGCAGAAAGTGCTTAAACTAAAAATAACTCCTAAGCCATTGGTATGAATGTTGGTCAGGGGGTAGGGTTTTGAAGGGCATATATCTCCCCTCCTTTCCATGCACTGGCTGGAGCTGGCACTGGAGTGAGGTCAACTGTTGCTACAACAGAACCGGCTTTCCCTTATCCCACAGGCAGAGAACTGCTGAGTTGTCAGCTGTTGAGTCCAAAATGTGCCTTTTACCTCAGGGAGAACAAGTTATAAAAGCATGTGTCATGGAAACAAGGACAGCACTGTAGCAATTTCGTGCTCCTCTGCCTCACTTCCTACCTTGCCAAAAATCAGACCCTCAGCAGAGCCCCACAGCAGAGGATGTGTTGTCAGGTTGATTTTAGGACCAGCTCCCCACTCTCTTGGGCCATGTGTTGTCAGGGTGCAGAGTCTTCTTTCTCACCTGTAAACCCAGCAGTTCAGGGTCAGTTTCCTGCAAAACCAAAAGCACAGCCTTGCAGCTAGCCTCAGCCTCCTGAAATTTTCTCAAGTAGATAAAGTGTCACTTTCTTGGCGTCGATTTTATGTTGCAGCTTTCTCCTCACCAATCAGCCAGTTTCAGTGATACAGTAACATCGGTTAGGAAATTATTGTGGGGTGGTTTTTTTTTAGTTTTTGGTGGCAGTTTTTTGGTTGTTGGTTTTTGTTTTATTTGGGGCTTCTTGGGGGGGGGAGGGGCTTTTTATTGTTTGTTTTTTTTGAGGGTAGATGATTCTATACTGATGACTAACATTATGGCAGTGTTCTCTGCCAGTATAGCTTACTGCATTTTGATCATCAATCAAAAGTACTTTCTTTTGGAATAAATATGTATTCCAAAAATAGAGGTATGCATTTCTGCTTGCTTCGTACCTAAAGCTGCACTGATATGACAGCTTTATAATATTGACTGAACCATGATAATGTCATATCAAGGTTGCCTGGTAGTTTGGAGTGAATAATCATGAAATTTAAATAAAGCAATGTATTTGAGTGTTTTCTTTAGGTGATAAACACTGTCTGAAAAGTATGCTGGAATGCTTCTTATGCTTGCATAATTTTGTCATTATTGCACAAGCTGCTTAAAGGTATAATAAAAGTACAAGTAACAGGGGTGGTTGAAGGTGGCTTACACTGTCAGTCTGGCTCAGGAGTGGTCCATGTTTTACTTCTGGGCCTCAGCCATCCACTTAAGCTAGTTTTATTCCCTGAATAAATAAGTTACTTCCCTCCAAGAGGAAATGCAGGCTCAGATGACTAGACAACACAGTTAAGAATTTTTTCTGGATGGTGTGGATATGGCCTATGGCTAGCTTGGCTAGGGTGGTGAGCAGAGCAACCCAGTTCCCTCTCAGCTGTCTTGATGCTCTTGAATGTCCCCCGCATTGTGCCCCTGGGCATGGCACACGTTTTGGCCAATTTGAAAATTGCCTTCCCCTCATTTCAGGCACTTTGAACACAGAAGCACAGGGAAAGCTGTTTGGGAGTCAGATGATGACTCAGGCCACTTGCTGCAAAGTTGTCTAGTCCAGACTCAGACAGGGTGGTCTTGAACAGTGTGAAGGTGAGCCCAGCATTTAGGATGCAGATACCTCTACACTGCAGTCCACCAGAGTGGTTTGAACATGTCTGATATTCATGCTTCCTGTATCTTTATTAGCTACATTTCAAATTTCTTGCATGTTTGAGAGTTGCACATCCCACATGCCTTGGAGAACCCAGAGGAGAGGGATGTTTGGACAAGCGGGAGAAGAGGCATGGTTCTGCTCAGCACAGGGCTGGTCTGGACAGGCAGTTGCCTTTTGGGGTTATTTGGTGGGATCTGCCTTAGCCTGGCAGCCCTTCTCCCTTCCAAATGGGGCTTAACATAGTCACCCAGAAGCTCTTGTGCCAAGACAGCAATGATGTAACTCTGTATGGCAGATCATGGTTTTGCCCTTCTTGAACTGGGTGATCTAATGGCCTCTCTTAATTATAAAATCAGTGAGGACAGAATTTCAAAATACCTTTCTCAAATTTTAATATTTACTTTTAATTTAATATTTAATTAATATTTTTTAATATTTTAATATTAAATTTTAATTAATTTTAATATTACTGCAGGGCAAAAATACTTCTTAAATCAAACTTAAATCAAATACTTCTTAAATCAAACGAACTTTGGAAGAAAGTTATAATGGTCAGTATTATAGGTGGAGCTTGTGCAGATTCTGAAGCCCAAAGATGAATGTAAGTTATAAGTATTCCAATTATAACTAATTTTCACAGTAATTCGTGTTTTGGATCAAGTTCAGCACTTGCGGCAAGAGATGTTTGACCTCTGAGGTTTTTACAGCTGCTCTGAAGCTAAGCCCAAGGAGATAAGGTTCTAATGTTTAATCCTAGACAGAAAGAAGAGAGGAGGTGAGGGAAAAAAACAAAACTAAACAAAAATGTGATCTATTTATATTGTAGACTTTGGTGTTGTCTTGAGTTATGTGCAACAAGAACTGAAGTACTGTGTGTGTGAGGTGAACATAAATGTCAAACTCTTTTAGGGCTTCTCCTGGTTGTGAGGATAATAATATCTGTTCCCTAGAGTACACCTGTTCCTCTTCCTTTTCCCTTCTTCTCCCTGCTCTACATATTTCCAAAGGTCATGGTTGTGGGAAGTCTTCAGTGCACAAGTCTCAAGGCACGTAACTCAAAATTTATCTGCTAGAACAGCATTGTCACAATTCCCAATATAGAACAGCCTTCTCCAAATTAGATGTGATTGATCTGTGTCTTTTTTCAAGATTATGGGAAATTTTTGAAAGAAGGTATTTTTGGCCACGTTATCACATGTTTCAAATTACAGGATCACTCTGGATGTAAATCCAGCATGATGTCATGTGACCCTTATTTAAATCTTACCTCAAAGTCTGTAGTTTGTCCCTTGTATATGGTCTTCCTTCACCATTAAAATCCTTATTAATGTGAACCTATGCATGGTTTGTGCTAATCTAGTCTGATGCTGTAATGTGAACTAAAGGCTTTAATATAGGAAGACTTTTATTGAACCCATATTTAGAACTTTTTAGTAGTACATCCAATCTTATTTTTTATTTCAATCAGTTCACTCCTCCCTTGAAAAGCTTTGCCAATACTTAATTAGTTTTACTTTTCACAATGTTCACTTTTCAATGGAGGTCTACTACATGGCATTTCCTCTCATGTCTTAGATGGTGGGTTAAGTTTAAATCCTTTCTCTGTGTAGGTAATTGAGAACTGTGACCAAATAACCTCACTGAACTAAATAGTTGCATTGTTTTGGTCTGTGCAACAACAAATGATCTCTCAGACCCAAACTGCTCAAAGTAATAATGTGATCCTGAGTGTAAATCAACTTTGTACTGAATGAAACCTTTTCCGCTGCTAATGAATGTCTAGTTTTTTCTCTTGTGCTGTTGGATCAAGGGCTTTTGTAAGGTAGCATGGTCCATACAGAAAAAGTTGTGAGGACTTTTATTTTCAGTGACTTTTTTGTATTTATTTGCTTGAGCTGTGATAACTGATACTTTGAAAATTGAACACTTTCCGGTTCCTTCCTCGTATATCAACTAATGAGTGGTGTAGCTGGTGTTATATGCAAAGAATGTATCCTTGAAAACGCTAGATTCTTGTCTGTTATCCTTTTGCCCTGGTGTATGCATGCTTGCTAATCAGTAGGTAGCTCTGGGTTGGAATTTGGGCAGTGATTACTGCAGACAGAAATGGGAGCAAGCACTCAGCATTACAATAGCTGTCGTAGAATTAGGTCACTAACAGGCTTTCAGCAAAATAGTGTTAATTTTCCTCTCCACACACTCAAACATAGACAGTATATTTCTAATTCCACGTCTTTTCTGAGTGTTCCTCTAGTATAGCATTCTTAGCAATGGATTATGTATTAGTCTTTTAACTTCAGGTACCTCATGTGACTGCCCAGTTCAGCATTCAGCTCTCCCGTACTGAGGACTAAGAAAAGAGCTCCTGCAGTTGGGCTTCTGCCAACAGTGCAAATGTAAGTTTGTGCTTACCTTCATTCATAAGTTAGAATTAGTCATATACTTATGTGTTTGCAAATTCCAGAGCAATATGTGTATGTATGTGGTTACTGAGGCTTATTATCTTGCATAAATCTGCAGTGAATTAGTCACAAGCTGCACTCCACGGCTTTGGAATACCCTCTCATCAGAGGGCACAGGTGATCTCTGATAGCTGCTTGTTTCATGAGACTTGAGAATTAAGATTAGTAAAATGCTACAGTCTAAACCCAGCTTTTTGATGAACTGATCACTTTAATAAGAATTTAGCAAGTATTGGTAATAATTGCCTCCACTCAAATCTCTTATTTTGAAGTAATGACCATTGCTTTTTACCATCTTTAATGATAGTAAATTGTTTTGGTTTGGGTTTAATTTTTTAAATTTTCTTATTTGGAAAAAATAAGATATTTTCACTGGCGTTCCTAATAACTACATATACATCTGTCCTTTTTAAGCTCTTCTACTGTGGCTTACAAATATTTTCTGTATATACTATTCTAAAGTCAAATATTTATATCCCTGAGGCATATGCATTGACATCTAAATATGTTTTGCATGTATAATCTTTCTATATATTCTGCAAATAGGTCTTTAGTATGGAAAGCAGAGTACTCTCAAAAGATGTTTGAGATGGTGTTATTTGTACAATTCTTTGTGAGTCCTAATGACTTGCTTTGTGATGAGATTGGCACAAGCTCTTTTAGAAGAATATTTCACTAAAGGGAAGAAAAAGTGATGTCTTGGTGTTTTATACCATGGGTGTACCATTAAGGGTTCTGCTGGTCTTTGGATTTAGACAGGTAAACTTGTAAGAATGTGCTTGGCTTTATGAATCATGTGCTGTGTATCTGGACGAACCTGATTAGATGCATGAAGAGCAGAATTTTTCCTAAGGAATAGAGTACTGCAATGGAAACCGAAAATAAACTGAAACAGAAAATGTCATTTATGTGACTGTACCCAGAGGTTAGTTCTGCAGTTAATGCTCTCCAGGTTCCCCTTGCCCCACCCACCTCTTCCCCATGCCTGGGCACCTCAACCCACAGCCACCAGAGACACCACTGAGAATTGTCGCACGTCTGTCGTTCCCGCAGTCGGACTTGCTCAGCACTTTGGAAACAATAGCTGCTTCATTGCTGAGTTGTGAAACAAAAAAGTTAAACATATCAGCAACAATGCATGAAAAATGTGATGAACAGCCTTGCACAGGAAGAGGTTTTTCCATTCCAGTGTGTAGGTGTACAGAATTTATTGGTGTCAGAAGCTAATAAGTAAGAAATCCTTCTTCTTTTGTACTTTATCTGCCAGCTCAATACTGAGAGAAGTAAACTGTGAGATTTAGTAATAATAGCAGGAAGGAAGAACCCTGTTAAGCAGAGATAGAAAAGTTGGAATGACTTGTGTGTGTAAAATCCAAGGTTGTTTTTTCCTCTCCCTAGCCCTTTTTTATAGTTACCCTTCAGAAGAGAAAAAAAAAAAAAACAAAACAACTTCAGGAGGTGAATCTCACTTTCAAGGGAGGATTGAGGGAGAAGAGGCAGATGTAAGTTACTGATGCTATAGTGATGATCATGTGAAAGTGATGTGGAGATGTGACATGTGGCTTTGAAAATTTTTATTTTGTTTTCTTATTCTGAGCATGAATCATGTCAGAATAGACTTGTGGAACTGACTCACTCTGTGTTGTATTAGTAGCAGTCTCAATCTTGTATGAGCTGCTTTCAGTTTTAAATGAGGTGCAGAATCATTACCCTTACAGACACTGCTCTCTCAGCACTTGGTAGTGGATTATATACAGGGACTCCATTCACTGCTTTTCCTAAGTTCTAAAAGAAATTGCAGAAAAGCATTGCTTAATTTTACAACAATGAAAAGTACAGGTCCTAGCCATCTTATTTTTAAATGTTCATATCTTCATTGCTTTGTTCCTTTTGCTGAGCATTATTTTAATGGTGCACAGTTTGATCAAGCATTTTTTGGCCTTACTGATTACTTTTATGGAAGTATTTTCCATTCTGAGACCCTCTATGAAACACCTACAGGGCTTCTATGGTTTTTTTGCATGAAGGGAAATAATGAAACTTTCTAGAACAGAAAAATCCAGCCAAAGACAAGATGTAAACTTCTTATTTAGCCTGTTCTGAATAAACTTAGGAACTTTTTAGCATCTTTTTTTTTGTGGACAGAGACATTTTCTTCTATGTTTGAATTCTATTTGAAGTCATTTAGCAGAAATCGAAAACAAAATTTGAACTTTCCTGTATGTTTTCCTTTTAGACAATGTTCTGCCTAAACTGAATGATCAGTCTGAATTATTTGAAATGGAAAGCCAGGAGTTAATTTAATTTTAAAACAACAATATCTTGTGCCTCTGCCATTGCAGTCCGTGATTTGTTTCAGTTAGGGCAATACAAGTTAAGGAAGTGCTGCATGTTTGTAGAGGGGATAACAAGAAGGAGCACTAAAACTGACATGAGACTCTATGTTTTTTGTCAGCATCAAAGTCTGTTAGGGGGGTAGAAAGGATAACATGAAAGAATCCGTTTTTGTGCAGGCACTGGGTTGCTGTGCTGCTACAAGGTCTACAAGTGGACCATAAATCCTTTGCAGGGACATCTGTGAGAGGAACAGGAGAAAAGGAGGAGCAGTATTACCTTCAGACACCTGGATTAGTGTGTCTGCAAGTCTTTTAGGTCCGTTGCTCCAGGGAACAGCAAGACAATGAGGGGGTACTGGTACCATGAGCAGGTGTGCAAGTGGCAGTAAGAGTGAGTCCATGCACATGCATGAAGTACATGGTTAATATTTATTTCTTATAGCCTCTGTCTGAGACAGTTAATTAGGAAGGACATAATTTCTGATATATATGAACTGTAGAAGTCAATAATTGTATTTCTGAGTACTTGAGATTAATTCCCACACTTTACCACCTTAAAAGAAAGGTATGCATGTATACATGTGTAAGTGAAAAAGTGAGGAGGGAGAAAAGTATGACTAAAGCAGTGTGTGAAGGAAATAAACGAAGGAAACACAGCTGCTGTGGAATTACACATGGACTGACTTGTTCTGATTATGCTGTACTGTATTGTCGACCTCCTTCTTAGCGTTGGAAGGGGAGTTGCACCATTGAGGGCCCACTTGGGAGTGGATCAGAGAGGAAAGTGTTTGCCCACCTCAGTGGAAAGATGGTCTATATATGATAACATACTGCAGTATGTCTTCATGAGGTATGTCAGATACTCATTAAGAGAGGAAATGCAACAGGGCGTGAGAGCTTTCAGTCTCAAGAAAGATTACTACAGCAGGAATTTGTCAGAAAATACAGATCTGTAGTTTCAGGAATTGCCCATTTCCTTGATTAGTAAAAAAAATCAATTTATTTCTCGTAAGTGACTCTCATTCCTTACATTCTCTCTAAAAGGATATCACATAACTGTTGCTTGTTATTCTCAATATATTATTTAACGTGAAAACTGCATTTCAGCATTTGATCTATTTATATGCTGTTTGTACATGTGAAGAGAGACTTTCTTTGGATTTGGTTCATTGTACCTCGAAAATAATTCAAATACCACAAGTTTAATTGTAAACAATGAAGGATTCCAACCCTGGGTCATTGCCATTTTTAAAAAAAAACACACTTGGAATTGCTTCAATAATTATCAGTGTTCTCTTATAAAACTAATTAGGCTTTTCCTGTGATGGAAAAAAGATTAAAGGTCATATAGTTCAAAATAAGTTTTTGGACATTTCCAGATTAAGGAAAATAAACTCTTTCATTAATAAGGCCAACTTCTTTAATGTTTGTTAGTTCATAAGGACGTTTGAGCTGAAGAGAACCGGCAGGGGCAGAATTATGCAGATAACATGACTCTTCTAAGGAGCTGCAATTTTATTCTGCAGTCTTCTTTGTAAAGTCTGAGCGATGGCCCTTGGACGTGACATTGTGTAAAGTGCAGTTTACAATGTGAGCAAATGACATTTTCCTCTGACAAAATGCTATCTTGAGGCTACACAGAGGCTAACAGTACCCCCCCAAAACTGAAATATGCTTTGGAATAATTGGCTTATATTTTGATCCAACTATGTGTCAGTAAAACACAGTAAGCACTGGAGAAGTGGGAAACCTTCTCTGTGTGTTTTCATTGGATTCTTGGTTTATGTACTGTGAAAAAAAAAAAAAAGGTGCATTCAATTCCTGTGCTTTGCACCCGTATTAAGTATTGAAAAGGCATAGTGGATAGCCACTGGAGTCATGATAACAGGTATTTTTAATCTGTGCAAAGTAATCAGACTTGTGTGCCTTTCCTCACTGTGCTTGTTACATGCTGCCTTGCAAAGCACAAGAATTCAAGGAAGTGTGTCAATTGTGAGGTCACCAGATTCAAGCGTGTCAGGAAATGTGCGTAACTGTATCAGATTTACACAAATACATCCTCCACCTCCATGCCATATTAATTTGCCAGTTGTAGTAAATATAAAGAAAATTTTTGAATGGGTTAAAACACAAGTGTGTAAATGACTCTGGGCTGTTTCCTTCTCCTGCACAGCACAATAGCCCAGAAGATCAAAAATTTTCTTTTGGCCAGTAACATTCCTTAACCTTCACCCGCGTGCTTTGTTCTTTGTTCAGATGATTAGGTGTTTTCCATGTGCACCTCTATGGGGGAAGAATCTGTGCTTGTTAATTTGAGCTGACTTCCTAAGGAAGCTGGGCTTATCTGATAATGTGTGGTCTGTCCCCTCACCCCAGCAGTAACCTTTGAACACACTGCTTGGGTTCAGTTTGGTCAGGACAAGGAGGTGAGGTCTCAGCATACTGTGTCCTTACAAACTTGGACACAGCTGGATGGAGAAACCCTGCCGAGGAAATGGCTGCAGAGTAAAGTCAACCTTTACTAGATCTCACACTAGAAATGTCAAATGGAATGTCTGGTTTGGGGACTACTCTTGTGTGGGGTACTGAATGCATGAAAAAGTTGCTCTAGACTAAGAGTTTCTAAATTTAATTGAGAACATGCATAATTCAGTGAGAGCAAAAGGCGAAGTGTGCAAAATGAATATTTTGCTTGGAAAAAAGCACCATCTAATAAGTTACCTTTTGATTGTGGTAAAAATAAATCATCAGTTCCTACAGTGTCTCTTTGCTTTGTTCTGTGCTTTCAGTCCACTGCTCTGCCTGACTGCTCTACCTCTTCAGTATCACTGTGCTGTTTTCTCTCCAACTCCTTGGTCCCAGGAGGGATATTCTTCCCAGTGGTCTCGGTCTTGTTTGGTGGGTTTTTTGGTTTACGTGAGTAACACGAAGGAGTCTTCCGCTGTACTTTGAAAATCCTCCTCAAAATTGTATACATTGCTATGACTAATCAATTTGAGATCTGCTTCTGCTACATGTTTTCCTCTCTTTCAAAAGGCAGGTCCTAAGGGTCTCAGTTTCTCTGTGTGTGTTGTGCTAAGTGAAACTAAATGCTTTCACAAAATCACCCTTGAGTTCATGAATTTGTTGACTCCTGTCCTTGCCAGGTAAAGGTGCTTCTCATCCAAATAGCTACGTGGAAATATCCTGCAGCTCTCCCAGTCTGCAGCTGGGTTATTTGTAGTTCCATAGTGTCTAGCAGTCCTGGGATCAGAAAAAAAAAAGGAAGAACTGAAAATACTGGATGCAGGGGCAGTTGTAAGTTGGCCTTGGGACCTGAGACAGGTGAAATTTACTCCATCTGGCATGCACTTCTACTCCTGTTGGTAAATGTCTTGTTAACATGCTTGCCTCTGTAGATGGTGCTTGAGACCAGAAGCTTCAGAAATGAAATGCTGAAGTGTTGATCCTTGTGTTGAGCTTGTAGCTTGTGTGTTGTATCCTGACTTCTCATTTCACCTTGCAGAGGCAGGCTGGAGTGACTGCAAAATTAACTGCAGTGGCTTCCCAGTATCTCAGAGGTGATGCTGCTGTTTGGCAGCTAGAGGAAGCAGTGGAGAGCATTTTTCTCCTTGTGCTTGACAGGAAAAAAAACCCCAACAAAATAAATGTCTCATAAGACTGAAAGTTTGGCCTTGTATACTCCTGCGCATTTACTGAATAATATATTAACACCCTGTCTTTATTTTCTTTTCTTTCACTGCAGATTAGGAGAAGACATGTAGTGCAGATAGGAAACTTGAATTATTTTATCAGCTTTCAGAAAGAGAAATAGCAGATTTTTAAATTAATTCCTCCAAACTGGGGAAACCCAGATTCCCAAATGGGATTCAGTCTTCATTTATAAACGAGTTGCAGTGATTCATGTCCTGCAAATCCTTTATAAAGTGGAATGGTGCCATGTTATAAAACAGAGAGGGAAAGCCTGCATTTAGATTACTAGAGATTTTTGTCTCAACTTAGGAAATTTTTTCAAAGAGGTGGAAGAATGTACTCTATTGAAAAACAGCCAAGCTCCCTCCAATAAATCTTATTAATTCAATTCAATTTCTTTTCTTTTTTCTTTTTTTTTTTTTTTTTTTGGTTACTCAGCTAGCCTTAAAGTCGAAGACTGAAGGCTGTGGGATCAACAAAGCTGTTCTAAAGGAAGCCTGTTCATCTTCTGTTTTTGTATTCTTTGCCTTTACTGTCAGCTGTATTGGCAATTTGCTTGGTTTCCCAGAAATGTGTACTTCTGGCATGGTTTTTCAGATAGGGGAATTTTTGGAAGCTTTCCGTTCACAATAGTAGAATGCATAACTTGATATATGTATTTTTACCTAAGTGTAAGTGTGCTTTCCTTCACTTTGAAATTGAATTACTGTCTCTGAGCAGAGACAAATAAAATGAGCTTTCTCCACCTGCTGAGCAGAGTAATATTTCTCCTAGCCAGAAGGTTTAGTCTAGGCACATAGCACCTGCATTTCTGCCTGGCAGTATTTGGGATAGTGGCTGTCTACTGTTGTCAAAAAGGCAGCCTCTTATCAGTCTCTGCAATATATTGATGGTGTGCTATGTAATCATTTTCCTTGAGAGTTTTGAATGTTCCATTTGGTGGTAAATTATTATGATGATACCTTTAGTGGTGGAGGAAAAATATAAATTGTAACTTGAGAAAATATATTGACAAAGAGACTTCTTGTCTTACATTTAATGCATATGTTTTTACTGGTATCATGGTTTCATCTGGATTTCTCCACTTAGTTTCCCTAAACCTTTGTATAAGCTGACTTTTAACCATTTCTTTTCAGGTGTCTGCTTCTGGAGCACAAGTATATATATAAAAACTGAAAACTAATCCTCAAGTCATAGACATTTTTAAAAAACAAATCTGGAGGCTTGTGACTGTCAGATCAGGCTGCTGGCGGAAAGCAAGCCAGAAGGATTATTGATTTATTTTTTTCTTTAGCTGGTTTGTTTGTTTGTTTTCAAAGTGGTTTCCAAGCACTTGACAATGAAATACATTCGGAGACCAGAAAACTCAAAAGTAAAACAAAGCTTTGGAGGACTTTTGTGCTTAGAGAACTATCTGTTACAACTGACTAACGCCTTTTTTTTTTTTTTTTTTTAAAAGAGAATTGAACATTTGGTCAGCTATGCTTAAAAATAGACAGAACTGGTTAAGCAAAGAAATACGTTAATGGGAAACACAGTCAGTAGCAGAGATACCAGTTCTTTTCTGTTTTCCCCTTTAAGAGGTTAAGTCTAAAGAGCCTGGTAATGTCTTAGCTGCCCTCATTTTCTCAGCTTGCCACAGAACCTTTAACCTACTTTGCAGCTGACAAGGTTTTGAAGCAAAGCTGTCCACACGTATTTTCCAGGCGTACATTATTACCTTGGAGTACTTTCCCTCTCTGATCTATCTGATCACCAGTAGATACACTGGCTGCATCAAGACACCTTTAAAAGTAATTTAGAAGTCCATGATGAGCTCTTTTGAATATCGGCCACCAACTGCTGGTTTCAGTGATTAAAAATCTGAATCTAACTGTTCTTTTGCTGCCTTATCTGTATAAAAAGAATTTCAGAATTTCTTTTTTCTGACTACAAGCATAAGGGTAGTTCCTCTGCATGACATAAAGCCCTGAGCAGAAGTCAGGACATGCCATGTGCAGTACCTTCCAACAGTTATTATGGAATCCTGCTTTTAGTAGTTGCTCTTAAATAAGGGCAATTTACACTGAAACGTGTCATGCCTTTGCTATCAGTATGACATGAATTTGCAGGTGAATACTTTTTGTATATGCCCACAGTTTTTTACTTAGCATAGATTTATGGGAGGCTCTTTCCATATTTTAGAATTTCAAAAGTGAAAGACCTTTTCAGGCAAAGTCTTTGAGATTAATTTGCTGTGCAAATACACTCACACTCAGTCAGGAGGTTTGCAGTCCGTTTGAGGATGAGATTGCAGTGTGAAGTACTAAATAAACAGCTACGTGGCAGCTTTGTACAGTATCTGAGGCTGTATCACACACTGAAATTAAGTCAACAAGGTCTGAATGTTAGGAGAAAGCAAATATGGCATGGGCTGTGTAAACACGTGCTACACATAGGTTTGCCTTAGAAAAGTTCCTTCATTGTTCTTGATAATGCTCAGGCCTCGGGGCAGAGATATTTCAAAACTGTGGCTACAGCAGCTTTGGTTCACAGAGAAATATCCTTCCTGTTCCAGGAATGATCAGAAATCTGGAAACTAAACGGTGAAAAGAAATTGATGTTTTTAAGGGAGGAGCTATTAGAGATCTGATATCAGTCATCTTCTATGTAAGAGGTTGCTGCAAGGCAGAGGATAAACTGTTCTTTGTCTGCTGGAGATAGGACAAAGTAAGGTGCTTAAAATGGAGCAAGAGTGAGTTGTGGAGCACATTTGGAACATTGATGATAGTGCCAGTGAAGTGACATGAATATATTGCCCAAGGAAATGAGATTGTTATGGGATGTGCTATTGCTGATATTTTTTAAGATGGTCAACTGTTAAAAGTGGTTTATTTCCAGTTGCTTTTTCTGGTAGAGGCAATGGGCTAACCCCTTCATAACATTAAAAAAAAAAAAAAAAGCACTTGTAGTGTAAAGACTTTTACACTTAGTAACAACTGGTCTTCTTGCACTCCAGCCAACCAAGGTCAAGGTTTTGTCTTCCTCTGACAATGCTGAAGTCTCTTGTCCTAACTAAATATCCTTGACTCCTAAGAGTACATCTTTCTATAGGATAATATGCTTTTCATATCTTTCAGGGTAAGGGAAATACTCCATGCCTTGTTTGATTTAGTCATGAACTGATGGAAGGCAGCTTTCATCCAAAGAAAGTAAACTTCCTATTTTTAAAGTACTTCTATTATTTTGTAACTTTATAATTAAAACAAGCCTGTAAATGGGGATCTTTTCTCCTGACTAATAGCATTTAATTATGTGACACGAGGCTTCTAATTGCCAACTTTTCAGCAAGTTATAAAATCAGTATGAGAACGCAAGAGCCAGGGAGTCTATTCTTGTTACGAAAGATTGTGGTTTACAAAACTCTCATCATGCTTTGCATGAGAGTACATAAGTTCACTTCTGTGTCTGACTCTGAAACTGAAATTAAAATTGTGTTTGAGTTAGGAGAATTTGGTATGACTCAGATTTCTTGTAATGCACTCCTATGATGTTACTCTTAAAACTTCTGCAGTAGGACAACTCAGTAAGCTACATGTTGAAAGAGGTGCAGAAACACAGATTTTCTTAAAATACACACACATACACACATACGTAGTTGCTGAATCTACCTCATAAACCTGATACACAGGTTACTTGTTTAGGTTTTGCACAAACCTACAAAAGTAATATCTTTAGGGGTTTGGGATTAATATGAGAGGCTTGGGATTTTATTAACATCGCAACTCAGTTATCTCTCCCCCAAGTAACATCAATGCTTTTCCCTTTTGTTCTTTTATTGGCTTTGCCAGCTGATAGGGGGCTGTCAATTGATTGTGATATAGAGCTTGAAATTTTGGGTTTGGACTTTTCTGCAAACTGGAGACATCCTTTGAAGAAGTCCTCAGAAACAGATAGAATTTACATACACTTCACAGATAGAAATCAGTCATGTTATTCCTAGGTCTCCTAGGTCTTTCTGAGTGGTCTTCACACTTTTTAAGAAGTTAGAGGTTTGTGAGCAAAGTTTAAACCTGGAGATAACATCCTATATTTTCATTAATAACATGTAGAAATACAATATGAAGACGCTGAGATACACCAAAATACAGTGGGGGAATTTTGGCACAGAAATTAATATATTTTATGTGTTGTTTGGTTCTTGATTCATCTTTACCTGAACATGGATTTGTCAACCTCTGCTCCTGATTTGGCTTTTAACAAGTTGCACAGCATGTATATTACGAATTAGGAATATATGGAAGGTACTGTCTGATGGCAGTACATCTTAAATTACTATGTGTTTAGTTTTCAAGTGGTTTGAGAACAAGCTGAAATTAAAATTATTATTAAGTTTTAAGGCCATTTCTTCCTTCCATATGTAACAGTGGTCTTTTCTCTCCTCTCTTGTGCTGCCTGGGCCTTTTCTTCAGCCTGGTTATTGCAGACCAAGAGAAAGAAGAGAAGTGGGCCCCTTGTGAGCAGCTCTGCATTATTTGACATAGTGCTGCTATGTTTCTCATTGCACAGTGCAGATTGGTGAGGGACAGAGAAGCATTTCAGGCATTTCCAGCTGTACCCTAAGGGAAGATTCCTTTAAAAAAAAATAACCTAATAAAAATACATGGTTGTACTGCAGGGATGAGGGAGCATGCTCCTGGTGGTGCAGGGGACTTCAGTGAAGAGGGGCTTCTTTTAAAATTATTGTCTTGGACAATATTAGTTGTTCTGACAATGATGTACATCTAGTCTTGAAATAAATTTCTGAGTCAAGGTCAGGAGCCTTTCAAAACAGCAGCCTGCAGAAAATGGGAACAGCATTGCTTTGTATGACAGCTTGGTCATATTCTAACGTGAAAATGGCCCAGCTCCTGCTGCTGGTTGCTGAGAGAAGGCCTCCCGCTATATGGAAGTTATGGTCTCTGGAATGGTGCTCAAGTGTTCACAGATTTCAGGTAGCAGGGAAATGATGTACCAGAAATTGACTGGATTTTTGGATAGGCTTTCTTTCAGTTTTCCCATTTTGAGAACAAAATCTGAAGGTGGTCAATGTGTGGGTGGAGCTAAATGTGTTCCCTGGGTCCTGCTGAACAGCTGAACTTCTCTTTTTAAAACATGAAACCTCTTAATCTTCAATGAACACATTAAACATAATATTCCAGATAAGTTTTTACCCTAAGTCAGTAGTTGCAGCAACAAGTATCTTTTGATAGAGAAATGGCTCACTTTTTTTTTACCTTTATTTTTTCTCCAGGCATTATTATTTAACGCTGGACTGAACCAGTGGTTCTGGGTGATCAGATCTGGTTCTGCAATGTCTTGGACATCCCATAGCTTTGAAAGCAGCAATATGAAAAGTGAGCAGAAGAAAGAAGGAAACAGATGGTCTCTTCTGTCTCCTTAAGTGCATAAATGAAGCAGGGACATTTCCATTCACAGTATTATAGACCCTTTGTGAATTTGATATTTCATCTAAGTTGAAGGGGCTTGTTCTAGGGGAATACCCTATCATCTCTGTTCTGTTCAGATATATCAGACAGTCCTGAAGAATACCTAAGAGCTGTAGAGTTTTATATGTCTATGATTCTTGAGGAAATGTCTTACTGAAAATGTGTGAATCAAAGAGTTGTTGGGACAGAGGAAAGGTCTGCTCACCAGACAAAGGCAAAAGAGTTGCTGTGCTGGGAACATTAGTGAAGAAGAAAAGTAGATGGAGTAAAAAGTGGCATTTGTTTAGTACCAGCTCTAGAATTTAAAATTTTGGTCTTTTTTTTATTCTGTATTTAATTTTAGAACTGACCAGCTTGTTGGAAGATGACGTTTACTCCTACTTAAAGCTGCTATTCCTAAAACAAACAGTAGAAGAATGTGGAAGAATTCAAGCCTCCGCTGCCTTTTAGCACTAGCTATTTTATGCTTAAGAAGCTTCATATATAGCCAAGAGATAGGTGAGTTTACTGCAATGTAATTTACTAACTACTTTGTATCTTCTGTACTGACACCCTGTAACTGCACTGCTTTCCTACTATATCTGTGTTCAAAATCGATTACCTCTGTGGCCCCACACCATCCTAGGGATGGAGGTATTGCCATGCCTGGTCTCTCCTTTCCAGCACCCAGCAGCATCTTGTAAAGCAGTGTAAAACTGGATGTTAAATTCCCCATACTGCCACTGACAGACTGTGTATCCAGTGGGTGTAAATGCCTGCATTGAAACCTTCTTTGCTTCTGTATATGTAGGCTCTCTTCGATAATTTCACACATTATCATTAACTGGCCTTCTGTCATTAATTGCCCTTCATGTATGACAGTGGAGGAGAGCTAAAAACTAATTAGGTTAAAATCAAAGCTTGTGGTTTTGCCATTGGCCCAAAGCCTGCTTATTAGGCTAGGCAAGGAATGGGTATTGTGAAAAGAGACAGCTGCCTGAGTTATGCACATGAATAAAAAAACAGATCTTAGGTACTTCCAGAAATCTGTGAGTCTGTGGCTGTCTCATCGGACACACAAATCATTCAACAGTTTTAAAATACTGGCCAGACCAGCACGGAATAAAAATGTAAGAACAAAGGCTTTAGATGTGAACAGTAGCAATTTTTTTACAGCTACTCCTTTTTTACCTATAATTTTGATTGTATTTCTTATATGATTTCAGGCTCTCTAGGGCACCCCCAGAATCTGAAATGCGTAACGCACAATTTACACACAATGGTCTGTACTTGGGATGTCTCTCCTAGAGGAAGACGTGGAGAAACTGACTTTTGCTACACTACCAAGTAAGTCCTTCTATATACCTGGTAGAAAAATACCAAACTGTGATGAAAGTACAGTTTTTCCTCAGTCACTGCCCATGGAAATAGTGATGCTGTTGTTTCCCAGCATCTCCCCATCAGTTTTCCTTGGGTGGTGCTCCCTACAGGCCCCATTAACTCAGGCAGTGGCGGTGTTTCTGGCAAAACTGTTCCATGCTAGCAATTTGTCTGCCAAAATCCACTTGCTCATTTCAAAGGACTGGAAGATGCTCTTATTTACTCAGACTTTTCTATATGTCTGCCTATCCCTTGCTCAGAGTTTTCATGAGGGATATCTTCAACACAGGTTCAGTCCAAAAGGAAATGAGAGTTGGAAGGAGTGGATCTTGGTGATGTGGGCCAAAGCAGTAGAATACATGACACAAGTGTTGAGATTCACATCGATTTCATGTGGAAAAACAGGAGAAGTCTCTTGGTGACTGCCTTACAACCTTTATAAATTTTAAGCTGTCTGAAGAGCGCTCTATTAGAGGAAATGTAAAAAGTATTTCACAATTAAAATAGCTTTTCTGAAGTGAATGCAAGTTGAGAATTTTGAGAAAAGTTTAAAAAATTAAGTCTTCCATGTGTTTTTCACTAATGAGAACTACATGTTCAATTCCTCTTGCTGTGAGTCTGCCAAATACTTATCATGTGCTAGGGATGAGTTCAAATCTAGTCTGCATCTTGATCCTGCCCCCAATCCAGATATTTGTACTGTCTTTTTTTCCTGTAAATTCTGCAGGCAGCCCAGACTTTTCCTTGGGGTCCCAGAGCTTGGCTGCACTTAGTCCACCTACATGCTTGATTTTCTGTGTCTCATTATTCCTGATGCATTGCCAGTATCATTTCTATGTAGAAAACACCATATATATGACTTTGCAGCCAGAGTTCAGAAGTGCAGAGTTCATGAGGTGCTACCCTCTGAACAAGAACAATCACAGAGTTGCTCCTCTTTCTCCTTAGCAAAGCAGGACAGGCTGGGGTCCTTGAAGCAGAGAGTTTGAGAGATGAGCTTGGTGCAGACATCCCTGAGGGAAAAAGGTTTTGTTTTTCAGTTGCCCAAACATCCTCCAATAATATCTTAGTACAGAAAAGGAATGGCCTTTCTGAGTGCTCAAGTCTCAGCTGGCCTTTGCTAGCCTGGAGTCTTGTGTGAATCTTAAGAGTTCAACCCAAGCTCTTGACTCCAGCTGATGGGAGCTCCAGAGTCCTGTTCCAGCTCATGAGTAACAGTCCCTCAGCAGGAAGTCTGGCATTGTTCTCTCTGCCTTCCTTCCTGCCATCATTCCCCCAAGAGGAAGGTGTGGATTTTTCCAAACTTTCTGCCTTTCTAGTTACATATCAGTGATAACGAGCAAAGGGACTTCACCCATCCATTATTGTTTCCTGTATATATCTACATCTTCAAGACAAAAGCCAGATCACATCGTGCTGAGCACTGCACAAGCATTAAGCAAAGACTGCATGTTCACCTGGGATCTTAGGAATCCCCTCCCCTGCTCTCTGCTTTCGCCCTGTGAGCTAAGCAGCAGAAGGGAACTAAAAGATTTGTTCTAAGATGAGGACACAAGTGGTAAAACTGCTTTTTCAACCCATATGCCACCACTTTGAGAAGAAATGGAGGAAGAGGGAGTCAGGAACACAAAGGGAGGGGGAGATACTATTAGGTTTGGTTTGGCGTTTTTTGTTTTTCTTATTTTGAAATACTGATTCATGTTGACTAGGTTTCAGAAACATGTCTTTTGTTGGCCTCAAGTCTAATTACATATTAAAAAAAAATTTAACAGAAAGGGTTGTAACATTGGAACAGACTGCCCAGGGAGTCACCATTACTGGAAGTATTCACAAAACGTGTCACTTAAGGACATGGTTGAATGGTGAATATGGTGCTGGTGCTAGGTTAACAGTTGCATTTGATGATCTTAAAAGTTTTCTTCCAATCTTAACAATTCTATGATTTTTGGTTAAAAAGCAAGGTTTTCACTCTAGAGGTAGTTTAAAGGTACCTTTAGGTAGTTGCATTACACAGCTAGTGCACAACCTATCACTATGATAAAAGTGACTTGAAAGATAAGGGAATTCCATTAATCTGATACTAACCAAAGCCCACACAAGTCTCACTCCTTCACGAACTCAGTATGGAGTTTTCTGTTTATTACAGAGAAATTGTGTTTTATTGGTGTCCAAGAATACGACTGAACTTGCCTAGCTTCCTATCAGCTGAAATAACTGCTTAATCCTCTCTGTCTTTTCAGTGACCTTTCCCCTCCAGTGTGTTTTAGAACTAAGGAGAGAAAGGCTGAGATTCCAGTCCCAGAGAGCTCCAGCACGGTGGCAATCAGCATCTCTGGAACTTCTTTTGCTACCGAAGAATTTAAAATTCACCAGAAGGACATCTGTAAGTATCAGGTTTTATGTGTGTACATAAGGCCTTTATACTATGTTTAACAACTCTTCAGATGTGTATGTGCTTGCAGGTTTCTTTGGCAGCATTCCTGTAAATGTGAAATCTTGATGTGCCAAGTCCATATGAAAGTACTGTACATCACAGGTTGTTTCTCTAACCCTTAAAGGGAATGAATATTCCTCTTACCCATAGTTTATAGCAGAGAAATCAGGAGCAGAATGTGAGGAGGAAGACAAAATACATCGATGTTACATCCCTCACTTTTTGCCCATTTATGTCCTAGTTATAAATTAGGAAGCATTTGTAAACAAATTCCTAATCTACATGCCGTGGTACCTGCATGGGTAATAAAGTACAATTGGTCAGACTTGGCTTGGGAAAGACAGAATAAACGTCCTAGCACCTGGTCTTCCATTTTGAATGCTGGATAGCTACAGAATGAAGCAGTTTATTCCTGCAATTTCACAACACTTCAAGGGAATTTATATCATAGATCACTCCTGACAGGATTTTATTGTCTTAATATATGTATCGTCTTAATAGATGCCCAACTTACGCGTTTTATTCAACTGCATATGAAACTGAACAAATATATTTATGCTTGGGGGGACAGACTGCTTCGTATTGGAGTCATAAGTAAGTTAGACTTTTTCCGCACTTCCTTCCAGGCAAAGGAGGAAGTTGTAAACTGAAGATGACAGTGACACAATCTGCCATGTTTGCTCTAGTCTTTGGCTTTGGTTTGCCTGCTTACTCTTTCAGTGTAGTCAAAGTCTAATGTTAGTAACACTTTTTATACGTGGTTCTGTTTACAGCTTAAAGCTGTAAAACTCGAGAACTGTTTACAGGTGAAAGCTCAGGAACTTTAGCAAAATGCAACTCCAAAACATTTGGGCAACAAGATGTGTCTCAGGTTCATCACAGGTTAGCCTGGGCAGTGTGTTCACTGTGGTGAACACTTTACAGATACTCAGATCCTTGTTCAGGACTGAAATTGGATGTATCACACATGTGAAAAATATGTTTTATCTTGCACCAGGCCCAATGAACTGCCATACCCTTTGTATTACCATAGTTCTTCCCTGCTTCTCAACCTCTTGCTTCACCACTACCCATTCCTAGAAGAAATACTTCTGTTTAATCTCTCTGTCCTGTCCCCAACATGATCTCATGACTTTAGTATTTCTTTTAGCTTAAAATCACTTTCCTCATGATCTTCTTTAGACCCTCATGTGACATTCTTCTATCCTGTGCTTCTTATCTCTTTCCTCCTCCCTACTCTCACTTTTGTTGCAAGTCCCCACCTCCTTACTGGTCTCAAAAACCTGCTTCTCTTTTTGAGGATGGTTTTCCATCATCCTTCCTAGAAGTGTTCTCATGCACACTTGGAAGACTGCCATCATGTTTCCTTTATTGCTATGGCATTGAAGGCAGGCTGTGAACGATGGGATATCTTCCCTACTATGCGTTATGAAGAGTCATATTCACAATCAGTTACTCGCCCATCTGCACGCTGAGGTATCAGAAGAAAATGCTACCTGGTGATTCATCAGCACCTGTGCTTTCCTGAGAACTTTCATGCCCAAGCCGTGACAGAGTGCAGAGTCTTCTTTTAATTACAGAGGTTGAGTTACATGTTTGTATGGCTACTAGCCAGGTCAGAGCAGAGGGATGTGGCTGTTAACCACCTGTAGGACTGGTGTTGCTGACTCATGACTTGAATATGGCTTTCCCCCCCCCCATCTCTTTTTCAAGCCTTTGTTCCTGTCAATCCACACATTCTTAGTTTAACACCTGACTTTTCAACTTCCACATTAAATCTGAAGTGGAGTGATAATGGATCGATCTTCCCATATGGACTGGATGCCCTTTGGCAGATTCAGATACTCCGAAAAGAAGCAATGGAAGAAGTCACAAAAGTAAGTATTTTTCTTCCTTTATGATAAAGATATATATACTATTTTTGCCTTTGGTAATATTCTGAGAGGTCATTTGAAGAAAGGTTAGAATGACAAAGATTGTAGAGCTCTGCAGGACCTGAGGGTAGTCGTGCTTCTGGTAGTAACTTCTTGTTAAGTTTCAAAGTTACAAGAACACTGACTGCTGTACTGTCAGTACTTAGTCACAATATTTTTTTTTTAATCTAGTACAGGAATTTTTGAATTAGAACTTGTTTATGAATTTGGCAGATACTTTACACCATTGTTTTTATTTCTCCAACAGTGTCTCAAGTCTTGGTGGTCTTTGAATGGTTGGCTTGCTTTTTTCTTTTATTTGTAACCACAGTTCTTCCAGACCAATTTGTAACTCTGTTCTATAAATTTTAGTAATGGAGAAAAGACAAAATGTGCACCCTGGGACTAATATTAGAAGAGTTTTATTTTGGAAAAGTTGGAACCTTTCACTGCCTGGGAGAAGCCCAGAATGCAGTATGTACCTCTTTAAATGCTTGGCAATCTTCCTGCTGTCCCTCAAATGTCTACCCTCTGGTATTTCTGGCTGGCAGCATACCTGGCTGGTGGGCTGTTTAGCAACTTAAGCTTCTGTCCAGGTAAATTCACAGCACAACTAAAAGTTAGATGGGACAGTCCAGTAATCTATCAGGGTTTTATGATTTACTTTGGCTAGTTTGCCATTCTGTTGACACCTGGGAGATTATATGTCATTACTAGCAGGTGTTTATAAGCTCTGTCCTGGTTGATTTTTTGGTGCAAAACTTTGCAGGTTACTTACTACTCAAAACTGACTCATGAAGATGTCGTTCTCTCTTGGAACTGGACATCAGATATGCCCTTGGAATGCACATCGCACTTTGTGAAGATTCGCTGTTACATTAATACAACACAGTTTGGCCTCAAGGATTGGAGTGCCTGGAGCCCAGTAAAAGTGATCCCTGGTATGTTTGTTCCCTTGCTGCTACATGGACTTTTATTTCTTTACAACAATTAAACTAAAATCAGAGGAAAAGTATTAGGTGGTGATGGGGTGCTGCCCTTGAGGCTCTTTTGATTAGAGAAGTAGTGCAATCACTGGTTAATGAAACCTAGTAAACATTTTTTTGCATGCATTGGAGTGCTTCTAAGTCACATTTTAGCTGATCAGCGCCATGTTTATAGCAAATTGTTCATGTGGGGGGTTTTGTTTAGTTTTTTTTGCTTGTTTTCTTCCTTCTCTGCTAGGAAAAGATACCGAGCCCAGTGGGAGCGGAGTGTTTCCTCTGGATACTGTGGTGGCAGTAGGTTCAGATCTGACATTTTGTTGTGTCCATGAAGAAGGTCAGCGCATAACAAATATGACTTATGGATCAAAATCCTACAGAATGATACAACTGAGCAGCCGGAGCCATGCCATCAGAGTGCTAAATGCCAGTGCTTCAGATACCAGCGGGACAAATGTGGTGTGCACACTTGAAAATGGGATGGATGGAACTGTCGTGTTTGTAGGATGTATGTATCAGTATGTTTAATAACCTTAGGAAAAGCAAAATAGTTTTGAGATTCTCAGGGTTCTGCTAGGAAACAAATACTATTGTGGCTTTTTTTCCCTCTGGCCCTTGCTTTTGAGGTAGAACTGGGATTTTACTTGTTTGGTTTCACTGTGGAAAGGCCAGCTCATGGAGGCCATGGCCTCCTTCAAGGTGACCAAGGCCAGCTTCATGGCCAGGCCATGAAGCCACTCAAAGGTTGGGAGGATGAGAAGGTACGCACGTAAGCCCACTTATTTTAGAACCTGGCCCAGTGCTTCTCGCATTGATCTCTTTTCACACTACTTTTTCATGATCTGCAATACCTAGTAGTTTATTGCCATATGAATATTCAACCCTCGTCTCTACTAGTCTCTATCACTTCAGGTTTACATCTCCTCCAGTTTAGTCCATGCCAAGATGAGAGTAAGAGCAAGAATTATAAAGGCAAACATTAATTTACCAATCAGTCAAGTGAAGACAATACAACAATTAAACTTGCAACAACAGATGCTCATCCAGGGCAGAAGCTCCTTGGCAGCCAATTACAGCAAAGGAAACCAGGCAACAATTCCTCATTCCTGGGCATTCTTCTAAAACATCTTTTTAATATTTTCTTTAAAGATATGGAATCACTGTGCTGCTTCTCTTTGTAAGCACACCAGGCTCAGACATACGTTCCAGAAACAGATACCTATTAAAACAGATGACAGAAAGTACCTCATTCTTTTTCCCCATATTTGCTCACTTTAAAGACTTGTGTTTTCCCCACAGGCAATTTGACAGTTATCATCTTCCAATAGCTGGTTGTTAGAAACCCATTGTCCATTATAGATGCCTGCATTTGAACTTGGGGTCCTTGGGGTTGAGGAAAAGGACAGGAGAAACTAGAATAATTTTGAAGGTGTGTTCCGCTCTCCAGCCTGTGCATCCTGTCATTGACTTTGAAAATACAAAACAGAATTCAGCCTTTTGTGACTTCTCAGTGATATGCCATTTTTATGTTATTTGTGCAGAACTTCCTTTTGTGGGAAAATCTTCCAGGTAAATAAGTCAGTGTGACAATCCCAGAGGCTTTTCCTACACAGTATTTTTTTTAAGACATAGGATGCCTAGTCTGTCTCTTATCAGTATTTCTTCTTGTGGTACCTACTTCGTGGAAAGTGAGAGAACTTGTCATGGTTCTCTTGCTGATGAGAGACCTTTGGAGAAGAAAAGGTAGAAGAAGTAGAATACACACCACTTTGGTTAAGCCTAGCTTTAGCAAAATAGGTGTTCTTTTTCCTCACCACGCATAATCTAAACTAAGTGTACCACTGTTGCTCCTTGTGGTAGTTCCCCTTCTCTAGGGCAGAGAGAAGGGGATATGTCTCTGTATGGATATTATTGAGCTACCTTTGGCACACACCCCTCCAGTCTCAAACACCTCAAGCATATCAGACTTGAAATAAGTGTTCTGCCTAGTCTCACGTCAGCATGGCTACCCTTTCTGTCAGGAATGCTACCTTTCTTTTCCAACAAGGCACTGAACACCTCTAGTATGGGAGCAAAGAACAACATGTAAAAGAAAAATGTGGGCACTTCCAAAGCCACGGTGAAGAGGACAAGCCATTCAGGGCTTGCTTTAGCTTTCAGATTCAGTGTGGAATTCATGCTGAAGGGACCGTTTCCTTGACACAGCTTGTTTGGAGACTTCAAAGCCGTGGTGGGGCTGGCATGTTAGAAAATGTGATGCACAGCCGACAGCATTCCTGCTTTGCTCGGTGGCTGAACTGATGCTCAGAATTTCAGAAAACTCTTGGCAGACTTTCAGTGAAACACTTCCAGGTCAGAGCCTGGAGCTTGTGAACATGTTTTCGTGTGATTTGCCAGATTACTCACTCACTTAGAATTCTAGAGTCAGTTGTTAGTCAGATGGGGCTGATAGTAATTATCCATCTATTTCATTGTTATTTTTTTAAAGCATATTACTTATGTGGTTGGAGTGTAACTATTGCCATGTATTTTTGAAGCACACAATGTAAACCCAGCAAAACAAAGGAGTGATGCTTTCAGAACACAGCAAAACAAAAGAGCAATCCTCACAGGAAACCAGTGACCCAAATGTCATACTAGGATGGCAAAACATGAGCTAACTGGTTTGGTTTCCTTTCGTGCTGCAGACGCTCCTGATATTCCCCAAAATCTCAGCTGTGAAACAACTAACTTTCTGACAATAAGATGCACCTGGAAACCAGGCAGGCCCAGTGGACTATATGGAGAACGAAGAACAAAGTACAGTTTATTTGAAAGGTAAAATTAATCAGCACTAAAAGGAGTAAAAGAGTACAACTGGAATACCCCCATTGCTACCTGTAATTTACTGCACTGTGCCAATTTAAATGTGATAGTATTCATTTCTTAAAGCCTAAAATACTTTTAAAGAGTTTCTGGAAGTTGTACCTAAACCTTGGAAAAACCTTGGAAAACCCTTGTCTAGTCATGCAAAATTCCAATGGGAATCAAGGATGACTTTTCCCAAAGTTTATACCATTATGGAGGGCTTAGTGTATCAGACTGCTGCCAACATGTAGACAAGACCAGGATGAAAATACCGGGAGACAGTAGGAGTAAATCATTATTTTTTTTTTCATATGAAACCAGGGTCAGATCATCTGTCAGATATTTACTGAGATTGTGCTAGGCAGGATGACAGAAGCTCACTGAGAAACAATTGTAATGTCATGGGGCATTTCCCAAATGCCACTAGGGAAAAGAGCAATTAGCCTCCATCTGTTCTCATCTCAGCTCTAAGAATTAAAGCAGGCAGAGTAAATGTTGCCCATAAAACAATGAAAGGGAAAAATAATACTGGTTTCACCCACAGAAAGCAGTCAACTAGTGTCCTACCAGATTGTCATACGTGGTGGGCTATGTAAAGCTTTATAAAAGAACAAGCTTTGTTTGGAATAGCACTGTCAAATGGGATTCCTTGGTGGTTGTGATTAGAAGTTAGTGAGGAGCTAACAAAAGTGCCATGGTGAGGAGGCTTCTGTGTAATTCCAAAGGAACAGTGAGGGAAAGGAGCCAGGAGAGACCTGAGTCACACAAACTGATGAGAAATTGAGTCTCATGGTGGCTTTGAAGCACATTGGAGGCAATGAGGTTTGAGTTACAGTCACAGATGTCATCTAGAGTGCTAGTGCTAAAAGAGTCACTGGGTAGGGTGCCAAGAGGTGGACAAAACAGAGCAGATATTCAAAGGAAAGGAGCTTCAGTCACTGACTGCCCATATTCAGCTTATAGGCAAGGATGTTGTCCGTCTTGTTTTCTCAGCCCGAAGCTGTGAGATTAATGTGATGCGTTTCAGGATAAATACTATCATCCTTGTTCTCAGCCCACATTGAACTATTGCAATAGAGAGTATGGTGTGGAGAGAGCTCAGAGCTCAGCTGAAACACAGTAAAAGTGCCCAAAAGAAGAAGCTAGTTAAACTGGTGCTGCTGAATGGGAGGCTTACACAGATTGTAATTGAAGCAAATATATGTACATACATACAGATACACAATTTAGATTTTACCCCTAAAGATGCACCGCTGTTCTTGGCTGTTATCAGGCCGTCTCTCCTGATTTTGATTAAAAGATAGCTAGGACTAGTGGATGTATTCCAGGTAACAAACCTTAGTCCAGATTTGACTGGGCTTATAGAAAGACAATGTGTGTTGCATCTCACTAGTTCAGAAGGCAATTAAGAAAATGCTTTAAATGCAAATGTATGCTGATCTGAACAAAGATACTTTAAATCAGAATCTTAGTTGTGACTTGTGAGGTGGTTTTACAGGACCTACCTGTTTTCCAGGCTTTTGAGAAGTGAGAGAATGGAAATGTTATGCTAGTAGAAGAGGAGAGTTTCACGTGAGAACAGGGCAAGTCATGACTGATGCCACTTTAACCTGCGTTGTGGTGTTAGATATGCCTCTGCAATCAAATCGCTCTGTAAGGCATGTGAACTGAACCCATTGTTCTGTACCATGTTTTCAGTCTAGACTTCTGACTGTTGCTAGGAATTAACTTATTCAAAAATTAAGCTCTTCTCTCCCCTTTTTACTTTGTAGAATATCTGGTAAAAATGTTTCATGCGAAGTCAATGAAATGAACAGAGACCGTGTCTGTGGCTTTCCAGTACTGCCTGATCAAAAAACCTATGATTTCATATTGGGTGTCTCCAATCCTATCGGGCAAGCAGAGTCATCTCTTTTGGTTGATATAACTCAAAGAGGTAAGACTACTGACTTGCAAAGGCAAAAAGATGTGTTTACAACATGCTGTTTGTTAGTTTTGGGTTTGAAGAGCTCTGACACCGTATACTTTTCCTTATTTTCCTTAATTGTCACCAGATTTTTGCTGCATTCAATACTTGGAACTTGAAAATAACTCAGGGCATGTCCTGAGGCAATGATGAGCTGTATAGGGAGATGCCAGTTCTCAGCAGCAATGCTGCTGTATTGGACAGACTGCTGTGTCATAAATGTTACTTGTGGTCTAATAATTAGTCATCTGCTATTTATCATGGAATCTCAGAGTGGCTTGGGTTGGAAGGGACCTTAAAGATCATTTAGTTTCAACAGCACACACGCACTCCCTATGCACTGCCTCCTGCCATAGGTGGGGATGCCATGCACTGGATCAGGTTGCTAAGGACCTCATCCAACCTGGCCTTGAACACTTCCAGGGATGGGTCATCCATAACTTCTCTAGGCACCTTTATGTATTGCTTCATGTTCTTTTACACATCAATAATTAAAATGTAGGTGTAACCTTAGGAACTGTAAATGACGCTGTATTTCAATGTGTGTTTATAGGGCAAAATATACAGTTTTACAGCAGCAGGATTTGGAGCATTAAAAAAAATAGCACAAAAAGATAGAAGTCCTGATATTTCAGGACTGTTATGTGCTATGGGTAATAGCCATGAACATCTGCTATCATGGTTTGGAGGAAGAAGTAGCTTCTCTCTTTAGACTTTCAGTTTAAAAAAGAAAAGGGAGCTGACCATCTTTCTATCACTATGTTCCCCACCCTTTTCCCCTACGCAACCACAGCTAAAGTTTCAGGGATTCCTGTTGGTTACAGTATCCTGCCATTTTCCAGAAAACTGAATTTAAACATGAAAATTGTGTTTTTTTTATGTCCAGGTCCCAGCTCAACTAGACTGAGATTAGAATTGTTGGAGTAAATTGACAAAGTTGAGACAAGCATTATTTTGTTTTGCTAATTATAAACTAGGCTGTTTTGCACCCTAGGTGCATATGCTGCTATTTGCTGTTTGTTTCGTTTTCTTTCTTTCCCTCACTGCCTACTTAATTCCCAATATAAAGTACCTATTACCTTAAGGGTAACTGCACCAATTCCAACAGTAGATATTTTTTCTCTGATAGCTGTGAATTAGTGCTGAATGTTATTGAAAAATTCTATGAAGGGAGTTTTGGAGATGGAGGGGTCATTTAGAAGTCCTCCTTTGTCCTAATCTGCAGATTTTAAGTCCTAAGTTTAAATGTTCACAAAAGTTGAACAAAGTTCAGTAAATTTCATCCATCACTGTGGTCCTCTGAAATAGCTCATGTTTAACTTTTTTGTTAAAATCAGTAAGAGGGAAATTGTTTTGCTGTGCCTCTAACTCCTTATCATATGGGCCAGTACACTCAGTCTTAAGTAAATCTGTTTCCATGTTTGATAGCTGGGAAGAGAGTCAGGAATGAGACTGCTTGCAGGTGCCTTCCTGGCACCAGTTTTCCACCAGCTGCTGATGGAAACACTTATCCTTCTTATTCTCTCTGATCTTCTAAAATCAGATTTTTCTGAACTAAAATGAATGGAGTCTTTTCCTTAGAACTGAAGGGTTTTTCTTTTTTTTTTTAAGTTCGTCCAAAAACCCCAGAAAAGTTAACTGTTCCTGGGTACAACTCTACAAGCATCCAACTGCGTTGGTTTATAAATGGCAGCTTTGCGGAGATCAGACTTCTGTGTCAAATTGAAGTCAGCAGTGGTCATTCTGAGAGAAAACTGGTAAGTGTTGCTTTTAAAGGATAATTCTTTTGGCATAAATGTTGATATTTTTCACTCAATTAGTCAATTTCAAAATTGTTTCTCACTAAGAGCTTCATTCTGATCATCTTTATTAAATGATTAATGTAGTAATGAGTAGAAGTTAATTTACTAAAATCAGAGAGCTTCCACTTTATTTCTGTTGTTGTTGCCTGTTTTTTGGGTGGTTTTGTTTGGTTGGTTGGGTTTTGGGTTATTTGTTGTTGTTGGTTTATTTGTTTTGAAACCATTTAGAGAAGAGTCGAATTACACACCGTGTTATTTGGTACTTGAAAGGGGTGCATAGTGCTTTATGCTGATCTTTTGGGTAACAGTTCTTGTGCTTTGTCCTTCCTGGTGCAAACTGTATTAAGGCTTTCTTGCTCCAGGATGCACTGCTGCCCTGCAGACTTCCACAGCGGTCTTGTCAGATCTTGCAGTCTGCAGATGAATTTCTCTTTTTATTTTTTCCCCTCAGAGAACAGTTTTGTTGTTTGCTTTCAGCAGTTGGACATGCATGTGGCCGCAATAGGCAGCTGCCAAACCTGCTCGTATGTCAGTGATTTAGAGACAGGATAGGGAAGGATTCTCTCATGGGACTTATCAGTAGGTAAGGCCCAGCAAGGACATCTGCAGCAGGAGAGGAGGTGGTATTTCTGGGTGGGGTTCAGATTTTTGGCCATTCAGGCTTCCAGCTGCTGCCTGGGTTTGGTGCTCTGCATCACGGGCTGGAACTGCATATTTACTCTGCTGACTGTCAGAGAAGCTTAGGATACTAAGGATTCAGACACCAGCACCAGATACTGAGTGTAGGTGGAGGGAATATATCCTCTTCTTCTGTTTTGCTTGACTTTATGTGAGGTAATCTGTGTCATTGGGGAAGCCTGATGAGAAGCGCATGTTTAGTTGGCCTGAGATTTACTCTCAGTTTCTTTGTGCATACATATCTCTGACCATTTTGGGTAGGCACATACTGACTTCTGAGATCTTGGTGCACAGAGCCTGAATTTGTAATTTGAGCACTTTAAGCTCAGAGGCTTCTTTTTACAATGCTTTTTTGATTTTTAGCAGTATTCTGTTACCCTGTGCACTTAGTTGCCAGCTGGGCACAGCTGCTGAGTGCAGCCTTGAATAGTGTAAATCAAGCCACAGAAATGATGCAGCTAAGACTGAAGATAATCATTATGTACATGCCTCTGAAATAACAGGGTAGTGGTTAATGCATGCTCT
This sequence comes from Climacteris rufus, assembly GCA_013398175.1. NCBI lineage: Eukaryota > Metazoa > Chordata > Aves > Passeriformes > Climacteridae > Climacteris > Climacteris rufus. The sequence goes on from VZRZ01000978.1 coordinate 816,659, forward strand.
GTAAGAGTATTTTTAAAATACTTTCAAAGCACTTAATGAGTGCTGAAGCCTTAAGCCCTTGTATTTTCTCTGTAATGACATGTGTTAAGTAATACCAGAGATTGGGTACTACAAAAGGAACTCGTAGATATTTTTTGAATATATAGTTCAGAACCTGGGGCATGCACTCATTTGTGATTCCTGCTACCAGACCAATCATCTGGGGCAGTGGTAGAGGGTCAGAACTTACTCTTCCACAGCAGTTTGATTCCCTGCACCTGTATCAGAACCCTCAGCCAAAGATATATTGTGTGCAGTAAACAGCTTGATAGAAGCTGTTATAGCTTTGTTATATGGTTGCTGGTTGCTTAATAAAAAAACTCCAGGAGTTCTCTGTTACAAAAGTAGCTGTGAAATTGTTATGGTGTTTTTTTATGGCATTTTGAGGATGTTTTCAGAAGCATTTCCGTCCGTATGAGAGATTGTTGGCTTTTCTAGTATTTTTCAAGTTGTCATTTGGCTTTAGAAATGCACGATTTGTTGCATCTTAAAGTCACTTGGAGTCCAGTTTTTGGCAGCTGTGATGCACATGTGTTGTAATTAGATTCAGTAAAAAAAGAATTTCCAGGCTTAGGATTTCTAAAAGTATTTGTGAATTGAAATGCTCTGTAGCCTCACACAGCTTTAAGAATAACAGGAGAGATTAGTCCTGTCATAAGAATTGTGAAATGAGATCACCTGGGTGAGACTTGGATACTATCTTTTGAAGGAAAAATGAAGGAAGCAGACTGCATGATAAACATTGTGCTCAAACAGACTGTCTTTAGTGTACTTCAGTGCATGTCTCTTAGGAAAAAGGGAAAAAGGCCTCTGTCCCCACAGTCTGATGGGCATGTGCTCAGTGAAGTGCAGGTTATGAATACCAGAGGTGAAATCCTGGCCTCATGTGAGCAGTTTTGCTGCATATGGGAGAGAGGGGAATGAACAGGATAGGTGGGGAACAATTGACTGCTACTGTGTGCAGAACTGACCCTGTTAAAGGCTCATCAGTGTTGCCTTTTCATGTTTTACATCTCAAAGGGTTACCCTATTGTCATACTTCAATTTCTGTCTATCAGAACTTTATTTTGGTGGATCTCTGAAATTTGTTTCATTGTTTAGAATGACTGCAGAAGAAGTATTTTTCTTTTTCATTATTTTCTTCATAGGGCTTGACTGAAGCTTTCACACTGTCTGTATTCTTGAGGGAAAAAAATCACCTTTTTAGGTGTTGACTCACAGCATAATCTAGGAGAAAAAAATATATATGTCATGTCAGTTTCTGTAAATTTTTAACAGCACAATGTCTCCATGCCTGGTGGTAAATCCTCAACTTACACAGCTCAGCTGAATGCATTGCACCCATACACCAAGTACCAGTTCAGGGTGCGCTGCTCGACTGCTGACCACTTCTGGAGGTGGAGTGACTGGAGCAGGGTAGTGGAGCAGACAACATCAGAAGCTCGTAAGTTTATCTAACTCTGATGATAAAATGTTGAACTTGTGAAGCCATATGTTTTAAAGTTAGTCATCATAAAAAACCCTAACTTTTTAATAGATGGTAAATTGTCTACTGTGCATCTGGGGAAGAAATCCACCACTCTTCTTTTTTATTTAGCTCCTGCAAGAGGACCAGATATCTGGAGAGAGAGAAGTCCTTCTGGAGAAAGTCTAAGAGTCTTCTGGAAGGTAGATAGGACACTTAAACTTGTAAAATATTCTGTCATGTAACTCTATGAAAAACTATTTCCTTACACATTTATAAATTAGTGAAGTTTATAGTCAATAAACCAGACTGTTTTTCTTAACTTTCTGTAAAACAATTTGTTGAGACAAATATTTTTCCCCAAATAAGAACATTATTAAGGTTTTATAACTTAAACACTGCATTAAGAAGCAATTCATGTAAAGAATTAAACATTTTATACATCTCAGTTGAAAATGAAAACTTAGGAACTGATGTGTTAATTCTCAAAGTCACACTTGAGTAACCTTTTTCCCTCATAGTCTTGTACAGTCATCAGACTAGATCACGAACATTAAATTCATATTAACCTGTGTCTTTCTCAGTGCATTGCATTTTGCTTTTAATGCGCTCTTTGTCTGTTCATAGCCCTTATCCCTTCCTGAAGCCAATGGAAAAATTGTGTCTCATGAGGTATCCTGCTACCTGCTAGACACACTACTGGAGTATAAAGTAGTCAATGAACCCTCAAACAGTACTGAGATAAAACTTGGAAAAAATGATTGTGTAATTAGCGTTGTAGCCAAAAACCATGCAGGCTCATCTCCTCCTTCGACAATAAGAAGCGTGGAACTTCCAAGTGGTGAGTGCTCCCAGCTGAGAGTTAAACACCTTCAAAGCTTGGGGAATACCTGGGCAAGTTTGTTTATTGAAAAATAATGCTTTGGTTTTTTGTGTTTATTTCCCCACCCAAATCTCCTTGGCGGGGGGAAAAAATTACTGCTTTGCTTTATTGTAGATTCTTCCCAATTAATTGTGCTCTCTACAGGAAACAAGGCTGATCATGTGCAGTCTTTGCAGCTATTTGCACTTTTCTGGAGACCTCCCAGGAACAAAAAGAATAAGGCTTCAAAAGCATTGGTGTGGATCTTTGATATTTAGGAAGCTTAGTTTATTTCTGTGTGTTCTTGTTGAGACAGCGAGAAGTGTTACATGCTAAAGAGACTCAGAAGTTTTGGGGTTGATGTGTGGCTTTTTAAGGTGAGAATTGTCAGCTCAATGCCTGTGAGCTCTGTGGGAGGATATTAATTGGACTGATTGATATAGTGTTGGCATCCTTGTGCTAGGGAGCCAGTGTTTGAAAAGGAGGTAGTGCTTTAGCTTCCCAATTAAAACATTGCCACTGTTGCTGAGCGCTTTTGTAAAGGGAAATAGCTGAGCCAGATAATGATTTTTCTGCTCCTAACACTAAGCTTGAAGAGTAGATAATATGCAAAGTGCTTATTGAGAGTCCATGCTTCCCTGTACACCAGGAAGAGTGTATTCTCCCAAAGCCCAAACTTTTAGCTCCATATTTGACTGGTGCTCTGCAGCGAGGACAGATTTATACATCAAGGTCCCTCTCTGCTTGTTTGCCAGGAGCATTTATGCTTCTCCTGGCCCACATGGACAACAGGTATCATGGTTTGTCTGGCAACTCAGGTATGTCCTGATAAGACATGGCCATCTCTCATAGGAAGAAATGTGTTTTGGCTGAGATTCACAGTGAGATGAAAAAAACAAGTTTGTTTCTGTGTGAAGGAAAACCATTGTACATAATGTTTCTTTTGCTTCTCCAAAACAAAGAATCACAGAATGAGTCAGGTTGGAAGGAACCACAGCAGGCCATCTGGTCCAACCTTACTGCTCAAGGAGGGCCTTCCCAGAGCAGATGGCACAGGATTGAATCCATGCAGTTCTTAAATATCTCCAGTGAGGGAGACTCCACAGCCTCTGGGCAATCTGTTCCAGTGCTCGGTCACTGCACAGTAAAAAAGTTCTTCCTCATGTTCAGATGGAACTTCCTGTGCATCAGTTTCTGCCCATTGCCTCTTGTCCTGTTGCTCAGCACCACCGAGCAGAGCCTGGTCCATCCTCTGACACCTCCCTGCAGACACTGACATACATTGATGAGGTCTGCTCTCAGTCTCTCAGTCTGTTCTTGAGACTGAACAGGCCCAGCTCCCTCAGCCTGTCCTTGTAGATGCTTCAGTCCCTTGATCATCTTTGTTGACCTCCACTGGACCCATTCCCAGAACTCCATGTCTCTCTTGTGCTGAGGAGCCCAGAACTGAACACAGCACCAACACTAATACCTTATAGTATATTCTCAGTCTGTCCATTGGAGGGAAAAGTAATTGTATGGGACAGTTGAAAGTGCTTTTATAGCTCTCCTTCAGCAGTGAAAGAATGAGACTCTGTGAGTCAGAGAGGTCTCTGTAATAGGTTTGTGGTGTGGGATAGTTGAAGGTAGCTAGAGCTTTGCATTCATTTATAGCTTTCTCTCTTTGTCTGAGGTTCCCTTTGGTGTTACCCAATGTGTACTTATTAAAGATTTGCTCCCAAGTTGGTATAGGAATTGAATCACTGACTGGAGTCATGAAAGATGACTCATTTAAACAACTGGATGACATTTTTGCCCAGACATCTTTTCTGGCTGCTTCCTGTGTGCAGTCTGTAAGTGCTTCTAATGTCCATCAGAAAGCAGAAGGTCTGAAGCTGGAGATCTGCTGAGTTTTTCTGAAAAGTGAAAACACAAACAAAGGATACTCTGCCATAATTAATTTGTCACTGTTTCTGAAAAGTGCTCTGTAGAGAATCGGGGTATGTAATCAGCCTGATCCAGGCTCCCCTACCAGAGTAGTACTCTAGACTTTTTTTTTCCTAGCCTAAGTTGCAGCTATAAATACACCAAAATGAGCAGTATTGCCCGTGGTGAGCTTCTAGTCATCTAGCTCAGAAAATAAAATTGAGTATGGTGTATTTAAGCATTTTTTAGACAGTATGTGCTCACTGTCAGTAAAAACCCTGTTCTGTAAATAGGAAAATGAAAGTCTGCTACTTAGAAAAATGATCTTTTCCAGTATTGTAGAAGTGTAGTTTCACTGGATGCATAGTAGCTTTTCTGGGGAAAGTATCAACACCTTTGTGGAGTTGAGTTTTTTAAAATCATGTGTCTTTTTCTTGCCATGAGCAAGCTACAAATGGATTGTACACTTAGCCGTATGTTAAGCTTATTTAGAAATAGACATTCACAGCACATCTGTGTTAGTAAAGTTTTTATAGCACTAATTCTTAAAAACTGTCCTTGCCCTTCAGCCTTCCATAGTTTACGGCTTTAATAAAATGAAATAATAGACTCAATTGGGAGCATAAATGAGAACACTGAAAAAGAGAAACTGAAACCCTGAGATTGTTTTTGCAGATCTGTCATGGGGCCAATGCTTTTGTAGTGTCCTTTGGAAACCATCCCTTAGCTCTGCAGGGTCCCAGCTGATGGACAGCCATGGAGGGAAGCTGTGAGAATAGGAAGCTGTTCCCAGATCTGATCACTTCAAGGGCAGCTAAACTTCTGATAATCAGAAACAAGAAAAGACTAAAGGCAAAGCTTTTGGTTTTGTTTTTGTTTTTTCTTGTTTAATTTACCGTTGGTAGACTGAAGCCTCCATAAAGTTTACCCAGGACATGATTATTGCTATTGATTCTTGGTGAAAAATGGTTGTCTGTGGTTGGGCGAGTGATAGCAAGACACTTTGAAAGAAGCACAAAGCAAACCATTTGATGAAATGACAGCAGGAATTTATAGCTGGAGGCTCCTGCCAAATTGGTGTCAATTAATATTTGAACCTGACATCTGCTGTAAATCCTTACCTTGAGAAAGTGCTTGTCAAGCCAGTCCTGAGCTGCCGCGTTTCTTATCATCATACTTAAGGCTGGCTGAGGGTTTTGCTGCAGGCTACGTCTGATTTTGAGCACTCCAGAAAGCACAGCTGAGTGCACTGCTTCGAGTTTCACAGTTCACGCGTGCCTGCCGTTCTTAGAAATGACTGCCGTTTATAGAGCCATTGTGCTGTGGCTGGAAGGCTTTCTTTCATCGTGGACTACAGATAAGTGTCTGCTCTTTGATGGATTTTTGTGTCATCTTTGTTGCAGACAATGTCACAACAGATCAGGCCGTGGCAATGGGGAATGGAATTAATATTTCTTGGGATTCTTACCCCAACGTGACCTGTGGCTACATAGTAAAATGGTGTCGTTCATCTGGGTCTGAACCCTGTAGTGCGGACTGGCAGAAATTTCCTTCAAATACAACAAATGCAGTGATAAAATCTGGTAAGTCAGAAATAATTTCTTGTGAGTCTTTCTGGTTGAGACCCTAAGCACCAATTCCATAGGTTGCAGATTGTTTGATTGCTGTGTACTTGTGTAAATAAATGAAGTTCTTCTTGGTACTGTGTTTATTTTAATTTCTTACACAGTCTTGCCAAATCCAAATATCAGTCTTGACTTAACTTTTATCATCCTGTGTTTATTAACTGTTTTGAAATTACCTCTTCTAGCTGTACCCCACAATTTCCTAACTGAGCCTAATGTATAATGGTTAATCTAGACTTGGGGGTTTTATTTGGATTCTAAGCATAAACAGTGCTGCTCAGGATGGGAGAAGACTAATCCGTTGTTTTTACATGAGGCAGAGTTTTTTAAGTGTGACCTCCATGTGTTGGCTTGCTGTCAACTATTGAAATTTCCTGGAACAGGGCACATTCCAGGTCTCTAGATGCTGGTGGGCAGATCAGGGAAATGAAACTCAGCTGTGGTGGGACTGTATCAGCAGAAAAGGAAAGAGAGGACCCACTATAGATGTGGGATTTTTTCACTCTGCTGTCTATAAGGGTATATATTTGCTTTTTTGGAAGAGTTTTAGTGTTAAAGTCTCCATTCAAGAAAACAATTTGGAGCCGTGTACTTAGGAAAATTGAGGAGGAGTGAGACCTGGGAGGGTGGGAGCAATATGTTTTTCTGTCTGTAATTACAACACTGTGTCCATGTTGTTTCCATTTGGGCTACCTAGGGATTACTTTTTTTAAGGACACAATGCTATGTCTGTCCAGTGATGCACTGCTTTACTCCTGAGCTCTTCTCTGGGATGGTTCTTGCAGCATGTTGTGTGAGTTATCCAGCTGCTGGGGATGGGCTCAAGCTGGCAAATCCACCTCTGTGCCTAATTAGTCCTGCCAGGAGAATCTCTTAGGCTGCTCCTGAACTCTTACAAAACATTTTGTAGCATCAAACACCTATGTCTCCGCCAAAGACAACTGAAGCATCAATTTGATGACTATCTGTGTTTTGTAAAGTCAATTGAGGACTGAAGTTCTTTGCTAAGGTCCTTCACTATCACTTTTGAGAGTTTTCTGCGTATCTTTTGTACAGTTGTTCCAATAAGCCTGGTTATTTCAAAATGCATTTGTATTTCTGAGGAGTAGGCAGGATCTACATGGTTGCTGTGGGAGGAAAGGAAGGGGATTATTTCTGGTAACTTCAATTTGTGTTTCCCCATGGAAAGAGCAATTTGTGCAATTTGAGTAGCTTGTTTTCAATCCTCTTTGTTTAGTACGAAACTTTCTCTGGGAGCTGGATTTGGCTACTGTTCTAAACCACATCTGATGGCATAGCTTTTGTAGAAATTACAAGTAGGGATGGTATTTATACCATTATACTTTGTAATTTTTTAATACATATTTATATGTCTGCATTATGTGAAATCTAAAAGCATCATTCTTCAGAAGTGAAATATTCTCACAGCAATTTTCTCTTGCAGCTGTGTTTAAACCTGGCGTGAGATACAATTTTTCACTGTATGGCTGCAAATCCACTGGATATCAGTTGCTGAAAAACATAACTGGGTATATGAAAGAGCTGCGTAAGTGCACTTTATCATTCAGGATCTCTGCAAAGTGAGCTTAGACTGTGTCTATTTTTAGCTCAGTGTTGGCAGAAGAAGATTGAGGCCAGAATCCCCATGCAGTTGTACTGGCTTCTGTTTGTTCTCTGTGTATAACTGTAATACATTTCTTCAGCCACTTCCAGTTCCAAGCATGCAATGACCCTGTGTTCTCCAGCTGGTGTGGTGGCATGGAGTGTCATAGCAGTTCACAGCCATATTGTGAACCACATGGCTGTGATCCCTTCTACAGGACAGGAGGAACCTTTTTTGATTCATCAAGTCAAAGTCAACTTCTGAGCACACTTGGTACAGCTCAGCACACATAAAAGGTGTCCATAACATTTCTGTTTGAAAACACTTCTTAGATCTCAGTTAGATACTAGAGCACAAGGCACTTGTATCCTATCCCATACAAACCTTGTCTGGGTAACTGGGGTTTGACCCAGTGCTGAGCTTTGCAGGCCTGGAGATGCATTAGTGACTGAATGCTTTCTGTTCCCAGGTGTCTGAACATGACTTTACTCTTTAACACTACAGCTGTATTGTATTGTAACTACAGCACCCATTTCACTTTGAGGTTTAATGTGTTTTCTGCTAAAATAGTTTGCTTGGAAAACTGAGCTGCTGACATAATCTGAGTCCTTGGAAATTGTGTTGTTTATTTCATTGCTAAGGTTGAAGGTGAGGTTAAGGCAATTTTACCAGAAACTCAATTTTCAGCCATTTGTATCTCAGCAAAAATTCTAACCAGTTTCCCAGAAGAGTTTTCCATACACGTTCTACACAGATCAGAAGCTTTCAAGGTATAAAGGCTTTGGGGGACTGAAAATGCATTGAACATGCAGAGGAAATATATTAGAAACTGAGAAATGCACAAGAGCACAGATTCATTCTAGAACTTCAGAGTTGCTTTTGGACAGATAAGCATCAAGAGGAAAATGGATGTGTTCTTAAACATGAGTTCAACCCTGTGAATCAAAGCCAAATGTCAGACTAAGTTGTGGTGCACATGACCTTATGCAGTATTTTTTGTAACACTGTCAGTAGGCTTCAGGTATTGGAATAAGGACTTGTATAGGCTCTTAAGAGTCTTTCTTTTAAGCTGAGATAGAATTCCATGGTAGGAATGTGGGATTTGTTTCATTTTAAGACAAGGTATGAAGTCACAGAGTTAAAGCCTTTAAAAGCTAATTTGTATCCTCTGAATGTTTATACAATCTTTTGGGGTTTGTTGCAGGAAGAAGGGTATTTACACGTATAGGTCTGTAAAAAGGCTGACCAGAGAGAATTTTTTTCCTTTAGCATCTCTTAGTAGATAATGCTGCAGTAGTTAATAATATTGAGTCCTACATACTTGGACTCATGTTTTTGTATTTTTGCATCACTGGCTAAGTCTTTCACATGTTCTTGGCAGTTTTGAGGAAAAGGTTGGAAAATGCTAGCCATAAAATAAAACTGATTAAGTACTTACATGGTTTCAGCATTTGATGATTTCTTCTGGTTTCTTCCTTCATAATTGTCCCTACAGCTCCAAAAACTGCACCCAATTTTACTGTTGAAGAAACTTCTTCAGATTCTATATTGGTAAAATGGGAAGACATTCCTATTGAAGAATGTCGAGGGTTTTTGAAAGGATATCTTCTTTCCTTTGCAAAAGGTGAAAAAGATGCTTTAAAGCCTAGACTTTCCGAATCAGGTAAATGAATTGTATAGATTGCAACCTCCTTGCTTATATATTTCTTTTTTTGTTTTTTAATAATTTAATTTCACTTTAATAAAAAAGATGCTTTAATAATAATTCAGTTGCATTACTCACTGTTATAATTAGCCCCTGATATGTGACAAAGGCATTTAAAATAATCAGCTCCTTGTGTGGTTAGCACAGTTGTTTTTTAATATAAAGCAAAAGTTGGAGAAAACTCTGGCTCTCTGGGACCATAAAGCAATGCAGTGACTAAGTGGCAATGTGTCATGCTGTCCTGTGCTCAGATACCCTGAGCAGATGAGGCAGGGAGGTTACATGCCTATATTTAATAGGGTATATTCTTCCAGTGTCTGTCTTTAAAGGACTGAAGCCTGACTCATGTCCATAAGAGGACGAGCAGGGGGGATAAGAAAATGAAGTCAATCTGCAGCAGCACCACCACAGTCCTGTGCTGTTTCATGCTGTGTAAGCAGGCAACATTCAGTATTTCAGCTTTCCTTTACACAGACTGTTCTTCAGGTTTCATATGCTCACTTTAAGAAGTTTTGCTAAAGCTGAGTTTGTCTTTTTGAAACCTTTCTTACAAAGTTATGGTTTTCTTACTGCTTCCAAACAAACAGGGAATCCAGAACTTAAAGTTAACAATATCACTGACTTAACAAAGAAGTCTATGAAAATACTTGATCTTCAAGGCAAAACAAGTTACCAGCTGGAACTACAAGCCTACACTGCTGGTGGGTTGAGCCCTCCAAACAGCCTCTATGTGGTGACAAAGGAGGACTGTAAGTTGATAATCCCTGTTCAGACATATCCCTGTCTTTAGGACAGGGGCTGTACAGTGTATATGAAGCTGAGCTTATTTTGTTGCTTTGGGTTTTTTGTCTGGTCTCCTAGGTAGTTTGGGTCTACAGTCTAATTTTTTTGCTTTATTTAGTTGGTTATTTATAAATACAAAAATTGGTACAGGTCAGAGTGAGGGAAAGATGTTACAGTTACTTTGTAGTTCATGGTAATGTATGCAAGAAAAATAACTTCTAAGCTACTGCTAAATATAGTGGAATGCGAGCTTATTCTTCTCAAACAGTCAGTTAGTTCTTTTTGTCAGGTTTCCCATGATGAATATTTGCTAATACATGGTGGGAAGAAAGACATTGTAGAAATATTTATCAGTTTCAGAATTGTAAACAGATGCCTCTCTGCTTTGAATTCAGTTTTATTGATCCCCTGACAGAAGTAAAAACAAAAACAAAAAAAATAGAGAGATTGACTTTGGGGAATGAGAGAAAAAAAAGTATTTCCTATGAAAGACGAAACACTGGGGTGCAACTAAAAGACGTGAAAAATCAAACTTGAGGCATTTAACATCAAGGGAAGAAGGCAGTGGGGATGCATGGGAGCTAAACCCCTGGGATTAGAAGCATTGTGAAACATATAAAAGACTGTGCTGTTTGTGCAGTGAGTTGTTGGACTGGGAGAGCCATTGCCAGAAACTTAGCCAGCTCAGATCGCATGGGAGTGCAATTCCAGTGCTTATGAGAATGGAATAGTAATAATCAGTAGTAAGAGTAATAATAGTAATGATCAGTCTTGTGCTGCACATGAAGCCTTTTACAATTAAGCAGAGAGAAGTATCTACTGAGTCCTGTAGTCCTGTAGTCCTACTGAATCTGTTTATGGATGGACTTGTGCCCTTCCAGCAAAGGGTAAGGGTAATGGTGTAGGTCACTGATGAGTTTAATGGAATGACCTTTAATTGGTGGGAACGTTACAAAAGACATTAAACTTTCTGGTAATGTTGGATATTTATTTAGTGTCCTTTCTTTTTTTTATCCCCCAGCTGTAGGATTAATCATTGCAATTCTCATTCCCGTGGCGGTGGTGGTGCTTCTTGGAGTGTTGGCCAGCATCTTCTGCTACCGAAAGAGGGAATGGTAAATGCCTGCCTTCAGTTCTCAGCTTTTCCTGGAGGTGTTTGCCTCAGTGCTAGGGTTTTCCATGAGTTTAGTTATCCTCGTTTTCTCTAAATACCCCAAAGATGTCAGCAGGCTGTGTTTAAAGGTGGGTGGCAAAGCACATTGTAGAAATTGAGGGAGAAACTGAGTTGGAAAGAGGTCAGGGTGAGGAATGCAAAAAGTTTTTGCAGGAGCCTGTCTCCCAGTGAGCGCCGTTTATAAATAGTTTCCAAATGGAAATAACTGGTGACATACTGTAATTTGTGTGCCCTCTACAAACACAGGTAGACATCCCATCTTCAACTTTTAGTAAATGTGGCATATTAAGTTCCCCACTTAAAAAATAAAAGTTTGCTGTTTTTTCCATTATGCTCAGTGAAAGTTCAACGCACTAAATCTTTGCACCAGATGTCTTCAGTATTTTGAATTAAAGGGAAATGTCCTGACTCCTTTTGTGTATTCACAATCTGTTTTAGGCCCTGCTATCTTACAAAAGTTTATTCTTTCCTCTTTAAAGGATTAAAGAAACATTTTATCCAGAAATCCCAAATCCCGAGAACAGTAAGGCACTGCAGTTTCAGAGGAACATCTGTGAGGTAACCCTCATTTTAAATCTAGTATTTTAAGCTTCTGAAAGATAACACAAGTTAAAGAATTCTTTTGCAAACTTTGACTCATCTGTTCCAGTTGTAGAAAAAACTCTCTGGTGGGGGAAACAAGCCAACTTGCTGAGTAACTTCTGTCAGGTGCTATCTAGAGCTTTGTTTTTGTTAATGTAGTTACTTGCAGTGTTTGAACTGGGAAAGAACTGCTGCATTTCTCTTCTCCCCAGCTAATGAGAAGTGTCAGTACCTGATAAAGATATGGGAGTAACACACCCATCTTTGTCAAAGTGTTAGAAGAAGCAGAAAGGTATGGAGATGTGTATATGCCATATCCCAACTTCCTGGCAAACACAAGTTGCAGTTGGGCATAACATTTAAACACTCTTCTGGGATGGGTTATACAAAGGCAAGATTTGGGGAGAGAATTCTCAAATACTCACTGCAAGATCTCAAGTCTCTTCAATTTACATAAAATCCTTTTAACATTAGCAGAAGTATGTGATGATCCAGAAAATGATAAATACTTTTTTTTGTGTATTGTACTAGTGGCTGTAGGATTAATATAATCCACAAGCCAACAAACTGGTGTTATTTGGGCAAGTTGTTGCTTTCAGGTTTTCCAGATCTTTTAGCGTGGTCTCTCTTCCTTCTCCTTTTTCTCGCTTCAGGGGAATAAGACACTTAAAACACTGGAAATGAACCCCTGCACCCCCAACAGTGTTGAAGTGGTGGAAACACAGTCTACAGCTCCCAAGATTGAAGACACAGAGATGATGTCCCCAGCAGCGGAGACCACTGTGCCCGAAGATGGCTCTGACTCAGAAACGGAGAACCATGTTGTTGTGTCCTACTGCCCCCCTATCATTGAAGAGGAGATCTCAAATCCCCCTACAGATGAGCCTGGGGGGTCATCTCAGGTGGTTTACATTGACATCCAGTCAATGTATCAGCCTCAAACTAAACCAGAGGACGAACCAGAAATAGACTTAGTGACTACAGCAGGCTATAAGCCACAAATGCAACTGTCTATCAATGCTCTGAAAATAGAGGGTCGTTCACCTGTGGAGGAAGAATTGGATAAAACTGCAGGTTACAGACCTCAAGCAAACACAAATGCCTGGAACATGGACACTCCAGACTCTCCTGGATCAGTTGAAAGCAACAATGAAAATGCATCTTTTGGGAGCCCATGTTCAATTAATTCCCGACAGTTTCTGCTTCCCCCAAAAGATGATGAAGACTCGCCTAAACCCATTAACACAGGGTGGTCCTTCACACACTTTTTTCAGAACAAACCAAATGATTAACAGTGAGTCCTCATTGCACGTGAACCTGCCTTCTGAATAAGCTTTTATTCCTGATGTTGTAAAGAAAGGAAGAAGAAAAGTGCAAAAGGCATGAATTATTCTTGGAGACAGAAGTTCTAGTGAGCTGAATGTTACCATGTTTAAGTTAGTCAAAGTGTTAATATTCCATTGTAATAGAGGCCGAGGGGCCAAAATTATAGCAATTTAGTTATTACTCTAGTGAAATATGTTGGATGTAAGGGGTATTGAACTTAGAGCCCCTGATAATTATAGTCAGAGAACTCTGCCTTCCTTCACATAGTCCTCCAAGATTAATGTCGTCTCATGCAATTTATAACTTGGAAAGATTGCTTTGCTCTATTGTAGTTGTTCTCAACTGTGCAGACTCAAAAGATGCAGCCCCAACAGGTTTCCTTACTGAAGATTTAATTTGTCTCAAATCTCAGCCTGAGACATGGAAACAATGTGGTTGGAAACCGTTGAGATCTTTTACCTAGTTATAAACTAAGAACAAATGAGTGCTATTTTTTTTCCTTCTCCTGTATGGAAGGTTATTGTCACTGTTTAACACTTATGAAGCAATGGCCATTCAAATCTGTTGCTTTTTAACTAGACATTAATTTCTGTACCTACTGTACAATGTTTATTCAATGTTTGACTCAGGGGTACAAACTTGGGGAAAAATGTGTAACACTGATTGAAACCTCAACAAGAACTGCATAAAGTTTAAAACTTCATTTTTAAAAAAAAACTTAGAATGCTCTATATTTTTTCTCTCCTTAGTTAAGGAGTTAATCTTTCCTAATGTATTGCACTAATACATTTTGTATTTTATAGCTTCTGCTCCAGGTCTCCTGCTTCGAAGTGGTACAGTAGTCCATTCACCCTCAGTGTTCAGCATCTTTGCACTATGCAGTCTGTAAGCCATGGGGAAATCTCTGTCTACTCACCTGAGCTGCTAAAGCAGTTTGGCACTTGAAATTAGAGGTAGTAGGACTGACTTCTTGAGAAGAAATTGCTCTTTGGATAGTCTTTATTGTATTAGCTTTGTGTTACCTGCTGCCTGGCTGATCTTAAGTGTCTACCCAACAGGACCTTCTGTACAAATCCTACCTGGGAGTACAAGGAAGGATTTCTCTAGTGGCAGGGAGAAACCCCTGGAGGTTTTAGTGCCACTAATTCTACCTCTCCTTTACCAGATGTGTGATGCAAAGAAAGCTTAAATGATGTACATTTGTGTGCTTAAAGGAGTGTTCAGAACAATCATCTTTTAAAATGCTTGTTTTCACATGTGCACCTCTAGACAGCTGTCACTGTAACATTTCACTGTGTAAACTTCAGGCTGTGGCATACGTGAATTTCACTAGCTCACAGAAGAAAATTTCCAACTTACCTGTTTCTTGCTGTAAGACACAGTGATGCACCAGATGTTAAAAGAGCTTGATCAAAAAAGGGTCTCTATAAAGTCCTAACAATTATTTTTTTTTTTTAGCTCTCCATTTCCTTAGCCACTTTGTGTTTTGGTTTGGTTTTGGGGTTTTGTTTTGTTGTTGGGTTTTTTTTTGGTTTTTTTGTTTTTTAATAAATAAGACATGAATGCTTGTCAAAACAAAAATATGAGAAGGCTGAATTGGCTAAGCTGCTAGTTGTAAAAGTGTGAGAGCAGACCAGGAGGATGACTATCTTGAGGGGCGTTTGGTCTCCAAACCACGTGGTCTGGTCATCAGAATAAAACCAATCATTGGATTAAATCTAATCACAACAATGGATGGGGCAGTTTCAGAGGTTGGGATGTCTCTGCCATCTCCATAGCATGAAAGTAAAGAGATATTTCTAAACTGATAAAAAGGTAAAACACTAAGCAGTATCCAAATCATAATCGGTAACAACTGCCTGTGTGTGCCTCTTGGAAGAGTTAACTGTGAAGAGGTGAAAAGCAGATCAGTCTGCAGACCTGGCAGAGTGCAGGGTGTCTCTGAAAGAACAGAAAGTGCACATAGGATTCAGCTGTTGAGTCTTGGACTTAGCAGGGCTGTGAGTGTAAAGACAGGCAGTGCAAAGAGCCGATGTCCATTTGTGACCAGGCATCAGCACAAGGGAAATTGTCATAGCCTATTACTGAGAACACTAAACATAATACATGAAAGGAAGCAGTGATGCACTTTGTGATTGATAGCTGGAAGGTGGCTAAATCCTAATAGTAACAACTGTTTTTCATAATAATTCTTTTTTAGAGTATTCCTTTTCACTATTGTAGATTTGGCTTAATGTGCCTCTCTCCTAAGACGAATTTTAGCTTGTGCTGCCATGTGCTTTTAATTGAAAGCAGAAGATGTCATGGACAGAGTGTATGAGCAGTGGCTTGGGGATTTTTTTATAGAACAGTTTCTCAATGCAAAGGATCAATCAGTTTTGTATGGTGATCCAAATGAAAAAAATCCTCTGTAGCAGACTAGCTGAGCATGAAGAATAACTGTGCTTTTCATATGGCTTTGTATTGCAAGCAACAAAATCAAACTGAAGTTCGAGAGTACTAGCAGTTTTTAATTTGGGGACTGGAAATGGGGCAGCTGCAGAGAACACATAGAGCTCACAGGGAGCAGTTTAACATCATTTGCATTGTTCACATGGTGAATCACTTACACACAAGCACCACATCCTCAGGTTTCCTAGTGTGCTGCTCTTCCTGTTTATTAAAGGCAGCAATATTTTAAATTGCTTCATTTCTCAGTGATTAGGTAAGGAAAAGCTCCATAAATACATGGTTTGCTTTGATATTTTAAACACTCTCTCTTCTAATTGTTTATCTCTTTTTTGTTTTAGACTCTTGACTGTACATTTTATTTGCCTGATGTTCTGGCTTCCAGGGTGCAGGGCAGAAGGGTCTTGTTAACAGCAATGCCTTCAGTAACAGAAGAGTGGGGCAGAGTGGGAGAGACGCAGGCTTGTGCAGTATCTGTAGCATAATTGTTGCTTAATGCTTATGAGCCAGTAAGCAGTTGTCATTCCAGCACTTGAAAGTTCAGCTGCTTCACCTCTGTGGTTTCCTTTGAGCCTCTTCAGTGCTGCCAGTGAGGACTCCTTTCAAATGCCTGTCTTAGATCTTCAGCATTGAATTCAGATGCCTAGGGCGAGGTTGTGTGCTAATGCTGTGATCAGGTGAGGTGAAGCCAGCCCTAGGTGCATGGAGCATAGGGATGAATGACAAGGACTGTCAGGGAACAGACTTCCTTTCTGAGCTGAAGTGCCATGTTAAACTAGTGAATCATCTTTTGGAATGTCTTTGTACCAAATACACTTTCAAAGCATGGTGCTCTTTAGCCTTTAAATGCTTTGATGACAATTTTAAGTTTCAGAGGGGATCAGATTCATTGTATTAGTGCCTTCTAGCTTCCTGATGAGCCTCTTCAGACAAAGTTTTTCTGAAAAATATAGTAGGAAACTTAAAAGTACTGCATTTTGTTACCATCATTTTCTGACATTTTATCCTTTATTGAACATCTATTTTGTTTTAGTTCTTTTGGCTTTTTGCTTCTTTTTCTAGAAGAATAGAAAGTGCAGCTTTTAACAAAATAATTTTTAAAAAGAACAAAACAAAACAATAACCAAAAACCAACAACTTCCAGAAGGGATATGACCAGAAGGGATTGTGTGCAAATCACTATTATGCCTAACTCAGTGCTTCAGTCCTCCAGCTGGATCACTGTTCAGAGGTGTAGGGTATTAATGCCAAGCAGTTGCTCTCTGAAGAAAGTCGTCAGTTCTGCTGCTTTTTATTTTTGAGCCATGCCTGTCATATGTGACAATTTGGGGTTTGTAATGGGTTTTTGTACTGTTCACTGTATGTGTGGAACATCAGTCACATTTGATGTAACATTGTGCACTCTTCTATTTGATACATTCATTATTTTCATTGTTCTGACATACAAGGAGATCTGGGATCTCAAGTCTGTGTGTTAAATTTTGGGATGGTAGATCTGCATGTGATATACCTCACAGAACTACTAGTTAATATATCAGCAAAATAGTAAGCTAATATTACAGGCAGGCAGAGAATTACCTCCCCTGCGATGCAGTGGCTGTGTAGGCAAACTTAGAACCCAATAACTGACATTTGCTGTGGTAGCTGTCTTTATTGTCTCTAGTTGCTGCTTTCATGGGTAAACCATTTCCAAAGGGAGCCAGTAGCCGTGTTGTCTGTTATGGCACAAGTGGCAAATGTGCCGTGTTTCTTCATCTTTGGTTTATGTGGGGGACCAGAACTTCCCTTTGCCTGGAACATGGCAACAGCACACTCCTGCTGACCTCCATCTTTTAGGCTGCTCTGAAGAGGCATTTTCAAACCACATTTTTTGTTGTTGTTGATAGGTTCAGCTGCGTAAAGCTTAGGGCTGTGGCGTTTCCTGTGATCATGCCCTCCAAGACACTAAGTTGAACATGAATAGGAGCAAAAACGAAAGCAACTGGGTGCATTGGGGAGAGAAGGTGTTTAGACATCAGTATGAAATGGCAATGATAAATTGTGTGCTCTATTTTTAAAGAAATACTGCTTTGTAAATAGAATACTTGTATCCCTACAAGTAGACAGAAATACAGTAAAGGAATTTGAAATATATAAGAAAAATGTAGCCTTTAGAAAATGAGATTGCTAAAAAGGGTCTGTGTACCATAAATCTATGAAGAGCTTCCCATGTAAATAGCATCTTCTGTTCTGCCACAGACTTTGATGAGAACTTCAGTGCAAATGACATTTACTATTTATAACACTAAGCCATAACCCTTTCTTTATGCACATGTGCTTGCATCACCATGTGCCTAGGTGCATATGGCAGAGGAAGTTGGCTTGCAATTGCCAAAGTGAATTTTTTTGAGTCCTTTGCATGAATATATACCTTCTGAGACAGTTTTGTCTAGAGGAAGCAGCTGCCATCTGTGCTCCTCCCAACACACTTGTGGTGCTGTGCATTAAGTGGTGCCCTGTGTGGCTGATGCTCAAAGATGCTGTTGGCAATTTGCAGTATTTGTTGGGTTTTTTCTTTGTCTTTTCTTTAGCAAGCCTGGAAACAGTCCCAGACCCCAAACACTAGACAAGGATTCAGAAATGTTGGAGTGTTTTATTTCCTTGTGTTTAAGACTGTCTTAAATTCTTAAATATCTCCTTAGGAGCTAGAAACCGGTTTCTTCCACCACAATTTTCTTTCCCCTCCCCCATTTATGTAACTCTGGATTTCCCCCCAGTGTTTCTAAGATAGCCAGTGTTTGTTTCCTTTTTGCCTGTTATGCAAACAAACCTCAGATGATATTGGCAGGCTTTCTGTAACTTTACAAGTTGTCCCAGGCTGCATGACAGTACTGTTCCCCCACAAAAACATCTATTAATTCCCTCTGCTTTTACAACCAAAAAAATGGATCCAGAGAACTTTTGTTTTTGGAAGACAGGTGCTCAGCATCCCCATGCAGGTGAGCTGGTCTAACGGCAGGGTGTTTCATGAGAGCATGGCATTAATCCCTCTCTGGTCTCACCCTCTTTTGTGCCAGCACTGCCCAGGTGACTTTGTGGTGCAGCAGAGCAGATTAAATCCTTATTTTTTAATGTGATACCTAACAAAATCTCTAGGACAGCCCCAAATCTGCACTTTGATTGTCACATCAAAGCAAACTTCAGTGGAGGTGTATGCACAACTTCCACTAGAAGGCTCAATACCTTTGCAACTCATTTGGTCTCGTGTTGTGCAAAAGGAACTGAGTAAAACTAACCCAGGGGCAGAGAAAAAATGAAATGTTCTCATGTTCATTACTTGGATTAAGAAAAAATATAAATAGCTCAAGTAGGGCAAAGTAAAATAGGAAGTCACACTCTTTAGTAGTAACACAATAAAAAAAGAATCCATGAACATCACATTGCCAATGTTTTCTTAATGTGATTCATGAGTGGCTTTGGATGAACAACATTTTATGTTTCATAGTTTGTCAAAAGTTTGTAAAGCTGGGGATAGCAAGAAGAGAAGCTGAATTGACTCATGTCTGAAATCCTACTTGAAGGTAACAGTAATTTGAACTTTGAGCCTGTTGTGGCACACAAAACATGAGAACTGGTGGAATCTTCCAGGTCACCTGAAAAAAACACACAACATTGTACTATAGTGCTGTAACTTTAAAAATATATACTGTGAACAGGTTCAATGTTTTTTTAGCTCTTTTTATACCATATTTTTTACAGCATAAATAATTTGCTTAGAGATGTTTTTTATGTTCTGTTTCTACAAAGATTGTAATGGACTTTTGTTTAATACTAGTGAAAATATTGTTTGCCAATTTGAAATAGTCATCTATAGAAATTAATTCTGAGAATAAATCAATAGATCAAGCTGAAAAAATAATCTTCATAACACACTAAATCTAATAAGTCATTCAACATATTTTTGTTGCTGAATGATACTGAAATTTTCCAGCTTCCAAATCCGCTATTGAAAAAATACTTCCTTCATAATTTTAGCAAAATCATCACAAGGCACTTTAATGAAGCTGTAGCATGCCAAGTAAAATACTGATTCAACAAAGTGTATCAATATGAAAATTTATCAGCTAAGCAGTTAAAAAAATGCATGCTTAAAAAAGGAAGCATGGGATTATGTTGGGGATATAATATTTCAGTGTGGCAGTTGACATTTAAGACTAACCTAAGATACAACTTTGCATACATTTTAAACGTAGTTTGCTTGCTTGTTGTAACTCCTGTTGTATTGCTTGAGTGTCTAAATGTACGCATGTATTTAACAATTTTGCCATAGTATTGCCATGAAGTTTAATAAATATATTTTCTTACACTCTTACATGTTTTCATATTCTTTGCTTTCCTATTTATTTTTTAAGTAAGACTTAAATTCTGCTCATGCTCCAATACAGAGTTATTTGAATTTTGTGCCGGAGTAAATAACTACAGGATCTAGCAAGCACAGCCTTGGCTTCCTGATAGGTGGAGTGGGTAGTAACAGATATTCCCCGAGCAGCTACTCCT
Source organism: Climacteris rufus (assembly GCA_013398175.1). NCBI lineage: Eukaryota > Metazoa > Chordata > Aves > Passeriformes > Climacteridae > Climacteris > Climacteris rufus. The sequence goes on from VZRZ01000978.1 coordinate 836,712, forward strand.
AAGCACAGCATGCCCTAGCATGTGCAAGGCCCACCAAAGCCCTCCTGTTCCTGCCATATGATGCAGTGATAGGAAAAAGTCCAGGTCACTTACCTGTGTCCTCCTTGGCTTATGGCTCTAACAGAGCTGGGTTTGATGTGTGATCCCCCTGCATGCTTGGGCTGAGGGCTTGCAGACATCAGCCACTGCAGACTCTCCATGGTGGACATGTCTGCCTGGTAGACATCCCGATGCCAGGATGACAGGTGCAGCAGCAGGATGAAAGGGCCCGGGCTCTGCACTGTGGGGTTGGTTTGGGTGGCATAGGACCCTTTCTCAGCATGTTTTAGTGGGACACAGATGACCGACTTCTATCGAGGTTGTAACATGGGCCTTATGTTTGAGGCCACTTATGTCTTGTCACTTGGGGTCCTAGCGACAGCCAAGGAGTTCTGTGGCTCATCTAACCACAGCATCCGAACTTGGGAGTGACACCTGAGCTCAGCAGTGTGTGTAACAACAGGTGCCACATCACAGCATGTCATGTGAAGCCATCATTGCATGGTGGCACTGTGCTCTTGCCATCTCTTTGGGGACATTCTCAAAAGTGACAGTGAATTCCTTCCCTCACAATCACAGACTGGTGCAGCTTATTTGTGTGACAGCAGTGAGGCAGGATGTGGATGCTCCTCTAAGCACTGGGGAGGTGTGGGGTTGTGGTCTTTTAGCAGGACTGGAGAGTACTGCTCTGAAAAGACTGAAAGACTTAGAGCTGTGGAAGTGAGAAAAGGCTTCAGTTGTTCCAAAGGTGAAACCCACAGCTGCCCTCTCAAGCTCTGCTACTGCTTTGGGCAGGGCAGCGACACCTGGGAGGAGTTTCAGACAGGTCTCGCTCCTTCATCTGTATCTCAAGTCTAAAAGAAATAACAGGAAATAACAATAACAATAATAGAAATAACAGAAATAACAATAACAGGCTTTGCAATACCTTCTGAAGATATTGCAAGTGTTCAGATGTAGCTCATTCAATCCTTGGCAACACCAGGCTAATCCTGTTAGGCTTGCTATTTAACACAGCTCCCAGACAGCTGGGGCTCCGATCCATCACCATGGAGAAACTCACACAACAGCAGCACCAGAGGACCATGAAAGCAGCAGGTTTCTTTGCAGGGACCATGAACTGTCCTGTATTTCACCATCACAGTGAGGGTGGAGAAAGGTAGTCACACCAACCACGTTTCCTGGCCCTGTTCTACCCTGTTCCAGCACGCATCCTTATCTTCTGCTTGACTTTCCCTGTGTTGCCAGTGCTGGTTGCTCCCAATGCCACTGGCTGTAGCATTAATGTACAGCACTCCCCTGGATTTACAACCACAAAACGTTTCTCTCAACACATAAATAAAGCTTAAAGTCTCTCTGTACAAAACTTTTGTTAGCTGATAGTAGAAGTCTGTGTTTTGGTAAGAACAATCAGTTCCAATGAAAAGTGCCTAAACATGATGATAAATTGGTGGTTTCATTTTTGAATTCTGCTTTGCTGACACCAACATTGAAAACTGTAAGGAAGAAAAAGAAAACGGAAGCAAATGAAATGGTAAAAATATACTAGATATTGCTCCTCCAATGTTTTCAAAAAACAAAAAAAATTAGGAAAACTCCATCATGTTCACAGAAAGTGATGAGTTAGGCTGCCACTACTGCCAACAGAAACTATTTAAGAGTCTTCAAAACAAAAAATTAGGTTGGAACGCTGCTGTTTTGTGAGCTGAAACATGGGGTGTCTGTGCTCTGCAGTTCCATTTCTTCCATGCTTCCCCATACCTCTCAGTGACATAAAGTGCTGGAAAACATGGCCTGTGGGGATGGTGTTGAAAGAACTGGCACAGTTGTTTTCCTAGAAAGAAAGACTGAGGCAAGATTTAAAAAGAAATAGCAGGGGGAGAAGAACAACGTCGTCTTTGTCCTGTGCACAATGAACAAAGCAAAATGCTGTGACAGTGAATTGATATTCAAAAGAAATCAGGGCAGTCGGTCACAGCACTGCCAGGCAGTCTCCATCACAAGGGGTTTGACAAGAGAGCGCTTACAGATGAGTCCTGTCCATAGGGACAGAAAGCCAGGACATTGAGCTGCAGTGACCACAGGTGCTGGCACCAGGCTGTTATTTATGTGTGAAATGCCCAAATGCAGGATCAGGGACACATCATCACAGAGCCCACAATTACTCAAACCAATTATAAAATGGAGGGGAAGGGGAAGGGAAACCCCCACGCCACACACACCACCCAAGACACAAAAATGCTGATAGAAGCTACATCTGTCTGATGGGATGTGACTGTTGCTCTCCACGAGTAAACCGTGGTTGTACTTTGTCTAGTCCTTTAAAGTGAGGAGATTTGCCCCTTGAGAGGTGATGCTGCCTTGGAGGGAGCTGAACATGCAGAGCCAGAACAATATGTTTCCCCCCTGCCTTATTTTGCTGTGCAAAAATAATTAAAACATTTTCTCAAAAGGAAAGCCTGGCTGACAAAACAGTAACTTTTAACAGGCACCTATTGCAGGCTAATTCTCCATGGGCAACTTCTCAACCCTGCCAGCACCCTCCTCCTCTTCACTTTTTTGCTCCCAGGGGCCAGTCTGGGAGGACTGGGATGGAAATGAGCTCTTAGCTCCCAGGACAAACCCGTGCAGGAAGGATATGCCTACCATAGGGAGCATTGCTAAGTCTCATCTGGTTTTAGATCCCCTTGACTTGCTTTGTTTGTCTTTTTCCCTTATTTTCATTTAAGAATAACCAGATTAAATTTAAATGCTGATTCCCAGCAGCTGGTTCCCATGGACTTGGAGGAGTAGTGGAGAGCAGCAAGACACACTTTTGCCCTGGGCAGAACGAGGGACAACCAGGAAGCAGCTCTGCCCAGCACCCAGTGCTCAGCATAAAACCTGGCTCAGCCCACCAAAGCTGGCATCAAGGCAGGTATTTAGTCCTACTAAGTGGAATGTTACATATTTTTGTATTAATGTGGAAAACGATCAAGAAAGATAAGAACTGCAATTTCAGGAAGGAGATTTAATTGCAATGAGAAGCACAGGCACCCGTGACTGCTGCCTTCACTGCTGGTTTGCACAGGTACCTGCAGCAAAAAGCATATAGCTCTGTCAGCGGGCAGAAACTTATCCTGTTCAGTACCGGGGTCATGCCTACCATCTGAGTCAGTCCGAGCAATACTGTGACTAATAAACATTCTTGGAGACAGCGAGCAGCACATCCAGGCCACTTCCTCGGAAAATGACTAATCACTCTGCCATGCACCGTCCACCTTTCCTCTCTCCTTCGCTGGCCCAGCGTCAGGGGGCAGGGTGGTAGAGGGTGGAGGGCAGAGCCTCCACGTGTGGTCAGGTGTTCCTGATTTCCTGGCACCTGACTGCTGCTGAGCCCGTGGAGTGGAAACCACAGCCTCTCGGCTACTCCCAAGTTTCATCAGGGAGAGTGGAGATGTGCATGACGGATGTTTCTCAGATTATCTTTAGAAGGATGCAGAAAGGACTTTTATTTTTTTTTCCTTAAATGATTTAAACCACTCAGCATCTTTGCTATTCACGCCTCCACCCCGCGCCCGGCCAGCGCCACGCAGCTGTGCTGCTCGTGCTCAGCCTACACCGCTGCAGGGTGATGTCACCAGCTCCGAATTTCCCGTGTGGTGATAGCAGAGCTGGAAACAGGCATTTGGGGAGCTGCCGTTTGTTGCTCTTCTTTTTCCACCACAACAACAGAGGTATTTCCTACCCACTCCCCTCCCTACCCTGCATTTCAAAGAGTGGCTTTTGTTCTGGAGAAGTACCGCTTTGTACCAAAGTACCCGGTATTCTGCAGTAAATTATTTTAAAAGAGAGACCTCTCCTGACAGATGGAACTGGTCTTGGAACTGGTCTCCAAATCCTGTGACAGAAATGAAACAACGGGAAAGGAGAGGCACATAAGGCAGAGGAGAGGATGATGCTGTTTGTGGACTATCGCAGTGCCCTGTCCCCGGCAGCACAACAGGTCCCCAAGTTTAGGGGTACAACCAGTCAAATCTCCCTACTCCGTGCCAGGGCAGGACAGGTCATTAGCATGTGGGAAAACCTTCAAGCTCATAAAATGTGAGCCTTCCCTCTCAGGCAGCCAGCGGCTATGTGACCCAAGCACAGGCTGTGTCTGGGCACTGCCACAGGGCTGCACCGAGCAGCCAAAAAAATCTTCAAACTCCAGAGGTTTTATTTTTCACCCTTTTTCAAAGTCTGCACATTCTCATTTCACATCCCAAGGGATCAAATTCCATTTACTTTCATTTTAAAGGCACATCTTGATCTTGTATACTTTATTCCACTTTTTCCCAGCCGTGGAGCTTTCTCCCTCCCCGTGGGGCTCCCCAAGCCAAACAAAACTGCTTCTCCTGGGAAGAGAACCATGAGTGTCTCCAGCTCTTCTGCAAGCTGCTTATGTCTTCTACAGACTTTTTTTTTTTTTTCCTGAAGTGTGATTTGAACAGGGTGCAGAGCACAGGTGCACATTACATGATGGCACCACCATGTGTTTTTCTGTTACTTTCTGTTTCTATTAAGTGCCTGCACTGGTTTTTGACCTCTGCTACCATATCTACAAGCAGCTCAAGATCTTTCACCTAAGGGGTCAGGGTGTCGCTTTCAGCATTCAGGACAGGAGTTGAGGTCTCCTTGTGTCATTACCTAGATTTGCTAAAGGTGGGATGAGCCTAGTGGATATCTTTGAGCTCTCAGGGAGCCAGTAGCACTCTGAGCATAATAAAAATGCAACAGAAACCTCCGGACCTCCACTGCTTTCACCACATCAGATCCTTTTATCTCACAGATATTTAGATGAGGAATATGTGCCCCTGAGGAAGGTTGTGCTTCTCCTGCCACAGCCGCCTGGCAAGCTATAGGGTGCCCTGCTGCATAGTGACTCTCTCTTCCCCCATCACTAAGGGTTCACTCATCCACTTCAAGCAAAAAATTAATGAAGAAAAATCTTCAAACTATAAAATCTTGGACTTTCTTAGTGTCTTGACAGCACTCTGTTCACCTGCTTAAATCACAGTCTGGCAATCAACATTGTGTAAGTGCTTTTCCAGTGCTTAGAAAACATAAAATTTTAAGAGGACTGTGACCTACCAAGGTCTCTTGAAATCTCTTTTCTCATTTTTCTGGAAAAAAAAAAGGTGATTTATAATACCACAGTAGCAAGCACTAGCTCTGTTTTTTCCTAATCTTTTAATCTGTTTAAGACAGGAAAGCTTCATAATGTACAATTTTAAACTGTCAAAATTTACAGAACAAAAAGAGTCAGATGTAAAACTGGTCATAATTCACAAATATCCCCATTAGAACTGTATAATACAGACATTAAGCCACAGGTCACTTTTCTATTTTTAGGAAAGTGTGCAAAGAGCTAATTGTATAGTACATGTAGATGTTAAAAGTTATGCCATGTAAGCAGATCTGCTGTTGCTATAAAAAATAGACAAGTATAAAATTACTTCTACAAAATTGGTTCATTGTTTTTGTTGCTTGTAATAAAAAAGTAGACTTGTAAGAACTTTCTTCCTCAACAAACAACAATATTTTGAAACCAGTCATTGTAACTGTTATCCTGTTACACAGGATGAAACATAATTTAGCTAAACCAGAGTGGTAAGGAGAACTGCTTGTTCCAGGACCTACATGTGAATGCAGAAATACACTGCCTGAGGGTGTACTTGTTGAACAGCATGGTCACTGTATCACTGCAGAGTGGGGTGACTGCAGGTGTTTCAAGACTGCTTTCTCTGATACTACAAAAGATAACCTAAGGATCACAACACAGTCACTGAGCTACTCATAACATCACACTTTGCTGTTTGCACTGATACACAACCTTTAGCGTTCACTAAACACTTACGGGGTAGAGGGCATGGTTCATACACAAAATACTTGGTTTCATTTGGTCAGGAAAGGAGAAGAAAGGAGAGGGAATTAGAGGGGAAAATGTTCTTTTTTGTTGTTGTTTTTGGGTTTCCCTTTGGCTTTGTCACCTTCCCAGATGGCAAACATGGTCCAGTTGTAGAGGACCTCGTCAGCCGGCTCACGCTCAGCCACACACACAAGCACAGGATGGGTCCTCAGCACTGGGATTCCTCTCTTGTCACTTGGTCCCACACGTGTTGATGTTCTTCCCATTGGCAGCATCCTCCACCAGCGAGATGTGGTAGTCAGTTGACAGCGTGAGGTGGGAGATGCAGCCCACCAGCCCCCGCAGGTACTGTCGGTTCGTGTGCAGGGCAATTTCCTTCATGCCACCTGTGGGAAAGGCTGCCGTGAGAAACTCTTCTCCAGCATGGGTGTCTGCTCCTGCTTGGCTGACTGCACACCCAGCAATGCCATTAGCCTTCCTAGCACACGTCAAAAGGGAAATTTAATTTACAGATTCCTCTGTCTTTGTTTCAAATAAAGATTTTTAAGCACTTGAAAGTACAGAGGGGATAAGCAGGAGGTTAGTAACTAAGATGCTAATTATTTATTGCAGAAATTGTAGCACCAGTAAGAGCTGAATAAGCTTGTGCCCAAATTCCTATTAAAGTGTGAGGTTTGCAGCTGTCATTTGCTGTTTCTCTATGTACTATGTCCTGTTTAATGTCTTCATTGATGATCTAGATGAGGGGATTGGGTCCACCATCAGTAAATTTGTAGATAACACCAAGTGGGGTGCAAGTGTTAATCTGTTGGAGGGTAGGAGGGCTCTGCAGAGGGACCTGGACAGGCTGGATGGATGGGCCAAGTCCAACAATATGAGGTTTAATAAGTCCAAGTGCCAGGTCCTGCATTTTGGCCATAACAACCCCCTGCAGTTGTTAACAGCTACAGGCTGGGGGCAGGGTGGCTGCACAGCAGCCAGGTGGAAAGCAACCTGTTGGTGCTGGTGGACAGCTGACTGAACATGAGCCAGCAGTGTGCCCAGGTGGCTAAGAAGGCCAAAGGCATCCTGGCCTGTATCAGGAATTGTGTGGCCAGCAGGTCCAGGGAAGTCATTCTTGCCCTATACTCAGCACTGCTGAGGCTGCACCTTCAGTGCTGTGTCCTGTTCTGGGCCCCTCAGTTTGGGAAGGACATTGAGACGCTCGAACGTGTCCAGAGGAGGGCAACAAGGCTGGTGAAAGGCTTGGAACACAAGCCCTATGAGGATTGGTTGAGGGAGGTGAGGTTAGCCTGGAGAAAAGAAGGCTTAGGGGAGATCGTATCACTCTCTACGACTGCCTGAAAGGAAGTTGTAGCCAGGTGGTCTCTTCTCCCAGGCACCCACTGACAGAACAAGAGGACACAGTCTTAAGCTGTGCCAGAGGAAGTTTAGGCTGGACATTAGGAAAAAATTCTTCACTGAAAGAGTGATTGAGCACTGGAATGGGCTGCCCAGGGAGGTGGTGGAGTCACTGTCCCTGGAGGTGTTTAAAAAAAGACTGGACATAGCACTCAGTGCCATGGTTTAGTTGATAAGGTGGTGTTAGGTCATAGGTTGGACTTGATGATCTCAGAGGTCTTTTCTAACCTCGTTATTTCTGTAACTCTGTGATTCTGTACCTGCCAGGAATATTACAGAACACCCTGTGGTGCTGGTTCCTTCTCATGCCAGTCACCCCATCCCACTCAGAGAGGCCTCCTCACAAAAAACAAGCTGTGGAGGACTAGAGGCTGCCATGTGACACCTCCACCAGGAGCTGGACAGACCTGGAAAGCCTTGCCTTGCAGCCAACTGTGCACCTGTATCCTGAATGTGAATAATTAGCACTCACCTACATAGAGATCTCCATTGATATTTAACTGCCTCATCTTCCCAGGGGATTTACCGGTCCTGGCACCATAATCATCCACGGTTACTTTGCCAGACTGCCCATCCCTGAAATGAAAAGCAAAAAACTCTTGTGCATCCAGCCTATAATCAGACAGGAGGAGGAGCAGCAGCATCTTCCACTCACCAGGAGACCAGGGCAACTCAGACCTTGGCATGGTTCATGGTGAAGCCTTGTAACCGGGAAGTCCCACAGACACAGTGTGCTAAAACAATTCAGACTTTTCAGGTTTTAGGGGGCTTTTTTATAGGGCCTAAGAAGCCAGAGACCTGCAGAGGGTGTGGGACACCTCTGCAGAGGAGAAAGTGCTAGAAAAGAAGTAAATTGCCCAGCTGGGGGAGAGGGGAGGGTGGACACGTTCTGACCTGTCGTTAAAAATCGAATGTAATATAAAGGTAAACAGCAGTAGCTTAAACAGAAGCAAAAAAAAAAAAAAAAAAAAAAAAAAAAACAAAGGAAAAAAAATCTTTAAGGAAGGTTNAAGTAAGCTAAGGTAAAACATACTTATAGGCAGGTTTGTTTCTCACTAGAGCCGTTTTACATATGGTCAATAACAGTATTGACAGGAAAGCTACTTTATGGGTTGCCATTCTCACTGAATTTGGTAACAAGTTGTGCTAATGTCAGACTCTGATTTCCAGGGAATCAACCTCTCATGAAGAGAGGGCTGTATGCTTTCCCTGCTGGACACAGTTGCCTCCCATGAGGTAATGAGTTATAAATATGAGTTATATATACACTGCAAGATGTCTGCACCTCCTCCAAATAGAAAAAGTAGGTTTACACTGTCTGTGCACCAGTGCTTGTGCCAGCCCGCAAAATGCTCACTGGGGAATTTCAAAATGCAGACACTAAAGAAAAATACTCTTGACCCAAATGGTATGGGTTTAATAGAATGTCTGTCACAGCCTCAGAATAGCCCTGCATGACTTTGGCAGCCTGCCGTGAGCTGTGCCGAGTTGGCATTGTCACTTCAAATACAATAATCTTTGTGTACATCGTCCTGAAACAGCCAAATTGCTAACAGTTCCACTCCTAAGCAATGTGATACTGTGGAGCCACAGTGCTTCACCCCCCACCAGCATCCAGACATGCCAACCAGCACCTTTAATGGCAGGGTGGCTCCCCAGTGCCTCCCAGGTGAAGCATGTCCACTTACCGGACAGCCTTGACTCTGTGCCACCGGCCGTCGCTGAAAGAGCCGTTCACCGTGATGGAAGCAATGCCACTGCCCAAATTGTAGCTACAATTATAAAAAAAATGAAATGTTACTGCCTCCCTTGAAAGGACCGGTTGCCTGCCAAGTTGCTCAGGCATCCTTACTCCCTTATGGCTCAGCTTTTGGGGCAACCAGTGGAGTCCTTTGGAATCCCAGCAGCAGCGCTTCGATTTTGCAAAGTCACTATGGACAAGCAGGCAAAACTCTGGTTATTACTTGCTTACCAGCAGATTTAACATCCCCATCATATTTACACTTCAGGCATCTTAATTTCTCCGTCCCCGAAGCTTGGGCTGCCCGTAACAAAGGAGAAGTAGATGCTACAGCACAGTGAGCTATTGGGTGGTCAGCTGCCTAATTATGCAGGTGAACTCACCAGAGCCAGCTGCTGCTGGACTTCAGCCTGTACCAGGTAGGAGAGATTAAAGCCAACAACACCTTCTCTTCAAAAAAGGTTGAACATGGAAAGAACTCATGGCCAAAGTAAGGTTCTCAAGAACAGCACATTAAATTGTGAGTTACACAGAGCAAATTGACTGCCTTAAATTTTTCTCCCCGGGGGTTTAAGTGAGTCTCAGGCAAGCATCTCCCTTTACCAAGGATGCAGATACCAGTCTAGGTCAAAAACTGCAGAAGGATTTCAGTGTTCAGGAGTTCATCAAAGTGTCAGATCTTTTATTACAAAAATGAGATTCATATTTCTAATGAATGGGGATCCCCTACAACACATACAACTTTCTACAGAGGCAGGGAGCAACAGAAAGTACAGCATCAAGTACAGTGTAGAGGGAATAAGGCCATAGAAAATGGGAAAGTAAAACTATGTTTTGGATTTAAAATTGGACCAGAACACAGACATCTAGACTTGGGCTGCAGGAAAATCCTTCTGACCAATTCACAGCCCTGATATTCTCCTGACCTCACCTCTCAAAAGGTGAAAAACTAGCATGAGGATGAACCTTTCTGAAAGATTTTTTTTCTGAATTTGTCCTTTCACCATCTTCTTCATTGCTCCCCTTTTAGTAAGCAGTGATTTTTTATGAGAGTTCTATTTTGGTAACTTAATTTTTCATTTTCCAAAATGCATGAAGAAGGCATAAATATTTCAGTAAAATTCAGCTGGTTTGGTCTAAAACCTTTGAGTATCTTCATCTATGGGGAAGAGCAGCAATCCTAATAAAAAATGCACTGTGCTCAGGAAATAGACAGAAGAGAGTGGCCACTTGCTACCATGCATCTTGGAAAGACAATCTCTCCCAAAGATATTTAAAAAATGCACCACTTCTGCAGAGTCAGCTCCTTGTTTATAAAACCATGAGGAGACTAAGAGTTTTTACCAAGTTAGCCACTGATAAATCACATTAAACAAAACTTAAAGAAATTAATTTAAATAGAAATATGCAACTTATCGATGTAACCATGGTAGCAAAGAACAGTCAGTTAAGTAAAAAATGGGTTCAGATTAGCTTAAATATAAAATCTTTGCCACTTAGTCAACAGTGTCTCACAACAATCTGCAATAGCGATGACATTTGTAATTTGCTGTTTCAGTATTTGTCTTAATAACCTAGAAGGGGACCATGAGGAGAGACAGCTTTCAAAACACAGGAGTCCCAAAAACTTGCACAGAGTCTACCCGAATGTCTGCAAGGGAGAAAGAGATTTTGGAACAAGAACCCAATATTTCCCAATAGCCCCCAATTTCATCATTTTGACAGCAGAATTACTTCTTAATTAAGCAATTCTGTGGACCTTGGCAGTAACAAGGCCAAGTGACAGCTGTGTGTGTGTGTCACAGGGTTGGATATGTGGGGTTTGAGATGGTGGAAGCCCTGCTCCCATGTGCACCCTTCTAGCAAAGAGTGAGCCCACAGTGAGCACTGGCACCAGCAGAGTTGGTGTCAGAGGCTGGGGGATGCCTTGGAATTTTTTCTCCATCACTGTTACTAAGTGACAAATAGGCGGACAATTAAGGCCATCAGCTCTTTTGTGAAAGACAAAAGAAGTGTGCTTGGGTGGAGACAGGGAAGGAAAAAACCGAACCGGCCGGGAGGTGAAGGCACTCTCTCTCTCTCTCTCTCTCTCTCTCTCGTCGGGCGAGGAGAAAAAAGACAGGCTGCTCTCTGGCTTTTGGGCTGCAACTGGAGGAAGATCCAGCTGTGTCCTGTTTTCGTTCTCCGGGTGAGGTGGGCTTTTTGGTTCAACCTTTTTTCACTACCGGGAGGGAGCACGTTGTCCCCAGGCTGCGTTTTCTTGCAGCAGTTACTGAGAAAGTTCGGCTGCCCTTTGCTGCCTGCTTTCCCTCTGCTGCCTGCTCCCTCCCCCCTCCCTTGCCGCACGAAGCTGCAGC
>VZRZ01000978.1:848502-906499 GCA_013398175.1 Climacteris rufus
CCCTTGATTTCAAAATTAAATAATTTGGAGGGAGGGGGAAAAAAATCACTGTTCTCTGTCTTAAGGGAGGGTTCAACCTCTCTTAGCAGACACCTGTCTTTCAAAACCGAGACAGTTGGTCCTCAACTCCTGCTCCCTCTGCCAGCCCTACACTGCTCGATTTAACTGAGATGGCGAGTGCTTCAAGAGCTATGTCGGGGGGGTTCACCAACAGTATTCTGCCGCGGGTAGAAAGCGCGAGTAACTCGGAGTCTTTTGCGTGAGTCCCGTGTGCCTAAATAACGCGACTCCGGCGTTATCTAGTCTCCAATCAGAGATGAGCTGAACATCAGAACTCCTGCAGAATCTTGGCTTAGCTCACGTACAGCAGTTTAATTAATGCAGGGAAATAAAGAGAACGAGAAAGTGTTCTTTCCACTTATCGCAGTAGGTTTTATTCCTCCAATATGCTGCGGAGAAGACGAGGCAAAATGGCGACCGGGGCATGTTATAAAACCAGGGCAAGGGGAGGGCAGTCGGGAGAGCCAATCGCTGCGGAGGACCACAATGATTGACAGGGGCACCGACCAGTGAGCCAGCCGGCAGTAGCCAGCATGGGGACCAATGAGCTGTTCCCGTGGGCGGGGACGGCCCCTGCCAGCCGGGCTGTGCCACCCCAGCTGCCGCGCGGGGGCGGGGAAAGGACCAACACCGCGCGGGGGGGGAAGGAACCGGCACCCCCCGGCCCCTGCACGGCGGGAACGGGCCGGTCGCAAGCCACGCACAGAGGCACTACAGCAGTATTCATCCTCTCATAAGGTAACTTCTAGAAAATCACATTAAAAACCTGATGTTTTAAAATTTGGGAAGAAGAAGGAATGATGCAAACCTTGCAGCACATCCCCTCTTCAACTCATATCCTTTTACCAAACAAAACCTAGAGTGTCTCATACTATGTCAAGGAACAAGCACACTGGATGGGTTGCAGGAACTCCTTTGAGCCCTGCATGCTACACAAATAAGGGAGAGAAAGTTTACCTGAATATTAACGCTCCGTCCTGAAGGCCTAGAGAGATGAAATCACTGTTAGGTCGCATGGGACTGTTTCCCCTCCACATCAAAAGACCTTCCTTCATTGTGGTTTTAAACCTCATGAACACATTTGTTCTTGTTCCTGATACCCTGTTAAAAGTACAAGAAGGAAATAATAATAAAATACTAAATTGGAACAGTCTTCTTCCAAAATAAAACCCATAAAAGATGGCGCAGTGTTTCTTTTTCACTAGTCTTGTGTTTTACTGTCCTGCAACTCACCTACATGCTGATCTGTGAAGGATTCTGGTTCACATCCTCATTTCTACCATTTCACAGTGGGGGAATTGAACTCATATGTCCGGAATCCCGAACACAGTAGCTACTAGGTTATTCCACACAAATAGGAGAAAATTCTTTTTCTCCTCAAGCCCAGTGTGAAATTCAGCCAAACAAGCAGATTTTGATAATGCCCAGTAGATGTGGTGCCCTCAGAAGCCAGTGGAAGAAAATTAAGAAGGGGAAATCAGAAAGTGCCAGTAGGTGAGAGGTGCCGAATGGCAGGTGAGGACACTGGTGAAGCCACCTCTATTCAGTGGCTGAAATACAGGCAAACAGAGAAATTTGTTGAAACAAGCCCAAATTTTCTGGAATGTGGGGAAGTTCTAGGGTGCAGAGCAGTCCAAAAAGTAACTTTGAGGGTCTAAATGTTAGGCTAAAGCAGGAGTTAAAAATGAGTTAAAGTCCTTAATCTCTTTAGAGACACAGACTCTGTATGTCTGTGCTTTGCCCTCAGGGAAGAACCAGTCCTTCTCCATGCCAGACGTGCATGTGTTATTTATTGACAGGCTGCAAATGCTCAAATATAACAAAGTGAGCCACAAGGTTATGCACTTAAAATGTGTTTTACTCTGAAATTTAGAAATATGGCAGAAATACAGCTAGAAATAACATAAATATAGTTTAAAAACCTTAAATATACTACATCCTCCCGCATAAGGCTCCTAACAGTAAGAAACAGAATATTTTGGTTCAAGGACATACATTACCTTTTCAGGATATCTGGATTATCATATGTGAGGTAACTGCGACCAATAAATTGTGGTATTTCAATTGCTTCCGTAATAGCTGAGAAATAAATACAAAAAAATGAAGATGACTGTCAGTTAGCCGACATGGAAATGGAAGGAAAAAAAGAGACAAGACTGTTTTATTGATTTACTCCTGCAGTAGCAGCTACCTGCCAGCGGCACAGAACGGAGCTGAACCCACACTGCTTTGCAAAAATGCACTTCCAGTTTTTACCATAATATAAAGGTAATAGTTAAGGGAGTTTAAATTGCTGATAGTCCCTCTACTTACAGCCTCCACGTCAAAGGCCTAATGTATTGCTCCACCACAAGTGTTAGTACAGAAAAATATGAATTATTGGGAAAACATTGCAAATTTTATCTTTCCCCCCATTTCCACATTCCTTGATTCCTCACGTGGTTCAACGCTCCCTCCTGCCAAAGCTTATGCATTAACCACCCTTGTTCATACACTAAGACACTCCTCCCTAACTCCTAACAGAGTACCATATGCAGTGTACATTAGGGACCTCTCACCCTGCACAGGGAGCCTGAGAGGCAGCACAGACAACCTGTGAGCTCCCCGTTTCCTGTTTTAGTGTATGTGGCTTTGCACAGAGTGGCTGCTGCCTGCTCAGAGCTCACCCCTGGGGTGCAGTGTGTGGAGGCTATTGCCAGGGAGGACTTACAGGGTGTCCCAGATCACTTTCGGTCTATTGTAACCAACCAAGACTATGCTACGGGCTGCATGGCAGAGTAGCCCCTTGATGAAGCCCCTTGGTGTGTTTATTAGACACTGCAGTGCTGCCTTGAGGGTGTTTTGTGTTTCCTCTACACAGCAACCTCCATTTCTCTAGGGACAGCCCCAGACAACCCTATGGTGCATAGCTGGGACAGAGGCACACATTGCAGCCAGACCTGGGGCTGGTGTACTGCTGCAGATGGGGAAGACTTTGGCAAAATAACTCAGCTGTGTGACATAAATCACTGAACATCCCCGATACAGAGACCTTCAGTAAGCTGTGAGCACTGGCCTGAACAGATTTTCTGTTGAGTGAACATCTTACAGTTTGCTGGTGATCTCCCATAAATGACTTCTGCATTAATACAAGCCAGTTGTATAAATTACCTAAAATAGATGCTTTCATCCTATTTTCTTCTTGATGAATAATCCCTCCAACCCACAGCTAATCCCACCTATATAAATTTCAAGCTTTCCAGGGCAAGGATGCTTGCTTTCTTTATGCAACACAGAGTCTGGCTGGGTTTTCAGAGCTCACTGTGACACAGATATGCAACAATCGGTGTTGTCTGGCAGCCAACAACAGCAATATGAAATTTAGCTCTAGGTGCCAAGATTGAGAATTTTAGATAGTGATAAATGACTGTTTTCATCCATAGTGAAATCAGGAAAGCTGCCTAATGTGTCTAAAGAAACCACCACAGGCCATGTCCAGCCTGTAGCCTGCCAATGTTGTTGGAAGATTGCAGAAGATGTATTACACTGGCCAGACATTCCTCACCAGGTCTGACAGTTTCTGCACTGTACAGTCTCTGAGCATGTCAGATGGCAGCAGAGCATGAAAGGAACCCTTGTTCCCCCATCACATCCTGCACTAGAGCCCCACTGCTCTTGTCTTCAGCAGGGGAAGGTGCCTGTGATATGCAGCAACCCTTGCCTTTGCCAGAGTACTCTGATTTCCTCTATGGAGCTTGATGGGCATTCACCCGTTATTGCTCTTCACTTGCTTGACTGAATTTGACTGCAGAAAACTAAACAAATGTTAGCAGTACCCCTGATGCATGCAGCATCTTTGCAGCTGGAAGGGAGCTGGGCCAGTAAGGAGATCTGGGGCTAAACACCTCCATTCTTTGCTCAACACAATTCAGAGGAGAAGTACCAAAGCTCACATGACAAGCAGGAGTGAGCTCTGAACTTCAGGACAGACGGAATCACACCACAAAACCCTCAGCCAGCTGCCTGGCCCCTCTGCTCTCTGAATGCAAAGACCAGCTCTACAGCCACGGTTCTGAGCTTGGCAAGCTTGGATGCAGTTTGAAATATCAACAGCATGATGTTTAAGGAAGTGCTATATAACCTTAGAAAATATTTTGGCTTATTTACAGAACCTTGCCAGGCTTCATGGAAACCCAGCATCCAGACAAACACACAGTGACAGAGCAGTTTTCACATAATTTGCAGTACTTACTGTTTAGGCAATAACTTCCACACTCTGCAGTGAGTCAGCACAAAACAAAACAAGAACATTCTGGTTTTATTATTCTAAAGCATAAAAATATCCCTCAGTCCAGTTTCATGCCCACTTTTCTGCAAATGTGTGATCCCCCACCTATCATTTGCATAAGTAGCTACAATCACCTGTGAAAGTGGCACTGATTTTATTATTGTTTTGCCCCAAGTATTTATATTTGCCTGCTCAAAACACACAGAGGTACAGACAGGTAGGACCAGCACCAAATCCTTCTGCTAGTCCTGCTTCTCAAATCCCAGTGACTCATCAAAGTTTACCCAGGGATCAGCAAGTCTGCTCTTCTACTCCATCTTACAATTATCTTTAGCACTCCCCACAGCTTGGACAGAAGATATAAAACCTAGCAATGCCAGCAGAAACTCTATTGAATCCTTAGCTAATGACCCATTACAACACAAATCAATATCTCATATAACTCATACCATCATTACTTGAGTTTGTAAGTGGTCTGTATAATTTTTGAAAAATGAGATGCAGTCCTTCATGAACACTTTGGTTTTCTAGGATTTTTAAGGTAGCCTACCAAAAAGAGGATAGAGACAGCACCTTCACATCAAGTACCCTCTAAGTGCACTAACCAACACCTCGCTGTGAAACAGAAGTGGACACAGATGGGTGTTTCAACCATGTCTACACCCCAAAAAAGAGATATAGGTGAGCATAATTTTGAGGAATCTGCTTTGGGTTGTTCTCATCAAGGTTATCATGGAGTGAGGTTTATGAGGGTCCTCCATGTTCTCAGCACATCTGTCAATTTTTGGTGGCAGTTCAGGCTGCACAAGTGCAGGGAGCTTGAGCTGCACCTGAACAGGAGCCACAGGTAGGAGGAACAGAAGCCAGACGATTCATGCTTGGACATTCTTAAAAAGGAATAAAGGCTGGATTCGTCTAGGAAGCTGCACCCAGGATCTGGCTAAGATATAGGCAAAAGGTGCTCCAGGCTGTCTCTGAAACCCTGGACACCCGTTCAGGTGAAACAGGGAGGACACACCAGCCAAGCTGCAGCACTGCTGGCACCACCAGCTCGGCACTGCTCCCGGGGCTCAGCATAGGCCAGGAGTCGAGCAGTGCTGATGACCTGCAGGCCCAGCTCTGCACAGGAGCTCACCAAACAGGCAGGCAGTCACACACCCAGGCTGCAAAGCATTCCCTTCACTTGACTGCCCCTGGAGATGTGTCAGTACAGATGCAGACACCATCTTCAAGTCAGGAATTGAGCACCCTGCACGCACCTAGAAAGCCAAAATCCCAATTCTCCCTCCTCCCTACAAAAAAGCCAGGGTAAATGACGTTGTTTCAGCTCCTAGTTAGACCACAACAGCGTAAGCAAAAGGGTTTTTAGCATTGTATTTTAATATAATCCTTTTGTTGTCAAATGTTGTCTGTTTTGAAAAAGCAGGCCCATCTATTCATCACAATTTAACCAAAACCACTACACTTAACTTTGAACTTTATGACTGTGAGAAATGAAACAGTGGGTGAAGACAATAATGTCAGCCAGCCCTTTTGAACTGAGTTTTACATTACAAAACCTTCCCTTAGGAGTTTTTCAAGATCAAGCTTGATGAAAGGGAAACGTCTCCATCTAGTGGAATAAACCAAAGCACATTTTTTTAACACTTCTCATGCAGTCTTGACACTTTCCTGAATCAGAGGTTTGAACTGTCACAGTGGCTCTGAAGAAAGAAGAGCAATGTGCTTATGGGTGAGTCTTGCTCCCTGGTGGTCTCCTTCACCACACCAAGGTAGTCTCTCTGCAGACAGTGAAATTACCATCGGAGTAGTCAGCGTCTAAAAGAGGACTAGACCTTTTTGTGTATGAGAACAGTGTTTGCTGTCAGCTGTACAGAGGATAAAATGACAAGGGTTATCCATGCTTGTGCTTCAGGATGTAACAATTGCTGGCTGGAGGACCCTGGCAGGAATTCCCCCCTTGTATAGCACTGCATAATTAGAGGGGTGCATGAATTTTCAGCGTTGTTCACCACAAGCAACCAGATACCAGGTTGCTATCTATGGATTTGTGCTGGGATAACAGTTACTATGTTCCTAAATAGCAAAACAAACTCTTCCCTAAGTATGTGGAAAGTGCACAGATGCAAAGGGAGCTTTGGCCTCTGAGTTTTCTATTTAAAGGGATGTGTACAATAGCACTTGTAGATGCTAAATCTTCCTTATTTTTGTGATCAGCCCGAGATCCCTGGGTTGACATCCAGCCATTGTTACCTTTTTGGCAATGTTGCCCATCAAAGCCCAGGGGACAGTCACATTCGTAGCTGTCCTTCTTGGGAACACAGGTGCCTCCATTTGCACAGGGTGAGGTCACACAGGGGTGGTCAGCATTTGCTAGGTTGATTCCAAATGTGAAATGCTGTTTCACATCAATTGTCCGGTCATTCAAGATAATCTATGTATTAAAAAAAAAGAAGTCAGGAAAACACATTGTAAAAACTTCCAAATACACAGTATTGTACTGCTAGTTAGAAGACCCCTCTGAAAGACTTCAGGGAAATGCAACTCTCAAAACACGGCCCAAGCCCTATTTCTTGTGTGTCTTCCAGTTGCAGAGGTCCAGCTCATACTGTTGCTCACTCTGACCCACTGGAGATTAATCTCCTTCGTGTCTTGTGAAACAGCCTTAGGCAACCTCCAAATGGGGTGAAGCTGTGTGGGATTTACCAGGCTTGTGCCTGAACTGTGAGCAAGGATGGTAAAATAAGATGAGCACTGCTGAGGAAAAGCATATCTGAGAACAGAAAACCCCACAGGAGATGAGTGTTGACAACAGAAATGCTAAACAGAACAGTTTGTTTTTCACATTTTCTGTTGCTTTCTAGTATCTCATCTTGCCTGAAAGAAGCTAGACTTAAAATGAATGAAAAACATAAATAATGACTTCACAAAACTGTTTGTATATAAATGGAAGAGAACTGCTAAAGGTTGGGATTTTTCCAATATGTCAGCAGCATATGTTCTGCATAATAAACCAACATTTGTATAATCTCAGCAATAAAGATTATGTGCAGGTACAGCATCTGATCTCAGCTACATCAAAATAAGTGCAAAGAAATCTCATGCTCATGTAGGAACTAGAAGACTACAATAAATTCATTTGTCAACATTATCTGAGTGATTTAAATAGATTGTGATGTTAGATTTTCTATGCACCACATATTTTCCAGTATTTGGTGATGTTTGAGCTCTATCTCTGTACAGCTCTCCAAAATCCTCCTATGTGTAAAGCAGGCAACTAAATGTCCCCAGCGCCCAAAAGACAGGCAGTACTCTTCCTTGACACCCCATTCATGCCTCTGAGAATACAAATCCACCATAGTAAGATCATAGAAATAAGAGCTCACACTCAGCATTTCCCAACCCTTATCAGTGCCTTTAGCATACAACCTCTCACCTTGTAACTGTAACCTGTATTAATTGCTTCTATCTTGTACTCCAAAATGCACCATATTTAGTCAAGACTACCTTCCCAATGATGCTTGTGCGAATGACCTTTTCCCACCACTATTACTCACAACCCCAGTTTTCCTGAACTTCATGTTTTCTGCTGCACAGCTGACAAAGACAGTGGCAAAGGTTGACCAAGTGACAAAACCACTTATGCTCAATTACAATCACTTTTCTGTTTTTGAGGAACAGCTAACATGATGCACTATAGAGGTTTTTAATTTTTCAAATAAAAGGCTATTATTAAAAACGTGGTTTTATTTATTATTTGTTTGCATTAATCTGATGTAATAATTCACTCCTTTAAAATTGTGAGGACTCAGGGCTAACCTTCCAGCTTTTATCCAAATTATTTTAATTATGTTTAAGAAGAAAAATGTTAGTTCAGTTTGAACTTTCATTTGATTATTTCCTAGGACTGGTTATGAATTTACATTTTCTAGGAAAGTACTGCACCCATGCAGAGCTGACCACATGGGAACATTATCCCTAATGTCTGCCAACAATGGAAAACATCTCCTCCACTCATGTGCCCCATAGAAAATTGTAAGAGGGGAAGGCAGTAAGGTGTGCATCTCTGATGTGGTGCAAGAATACACTAGGTAGGTTTTCACTGTGAAATAATTGTTTAAGCACTTTGTGGTGGGCTCTTGAGGTGAAATCCTAGATTATTTTTAATATTAGCTTTTGAATAATGGCAGATTTTGACATAAAGTGTGCTCTGGGTGGGATGGAAATAAATGCCCCAGTGTTTTTCTCTGGGCACATACCTTCTGAATGCTCCCACTGAAGGGTCTGAGGATCCCAGAATTCTTCTTCACATCATCATAATTAGGGACTCCACCAATAAATATTTCAGAGCTACATTTAATCTGTGTAAAAGCCCCCTACAAGAAACATAGAATAACATTTTATTAGAGTAGCTGGGACTATCCCTGTATCTTCAGATTAGCCCACACTAGTTGTTGTAGGCCTACATTAGATGGTATAGTTTACTTCAGTGCCTCTTCTATGTACAATTCTCTCAATTGTAGGACACTTTCTACTGCCTCTATTTTATCCCAATCAGAAGCTGAAAAAACTCAAATATTTCAAAATGGCAATAGTGAAGAAAGAAAGAAAGGAAACTGACTTGTTGTGCTTTCTGATTGCACATCTAGCTTTATTTGCAAAGACTTGAGGTACACTGAATCTAGAGGTACTTGAGGTACATCTAAATCTAGAACCAGATGGGGTTCATACAGCTAAAATCAGAACAAAGTTCATGCAACAGAGACTCATTTCCAACATCTATGAAATAACCTACTGTAACTTTTGAGCTAAATGAAAGAACCATTGAATTTGTATGAATTATCAGAAGCAGTTGCTCAGGACACCTGATGGGAATATTTAGGGTCTTGGAGTGAAACGAAAGACATTTAACAGCTAAAAACAGAGTAACTATGTAATTCCAGTCCTGCAGAAGCTTCTGTGCTTTCGTGGTTGGCAGCTCCCAGCCAACTTCCTCCTGCAGCTTCATTGGAGCACTTAAGAAAAAAAAAATGGGAGTGTTCATCATAACCCATCTATCTAAAGTCTTGAGTGCTCCAATTGAATGCTTCTCACTCAATTAGTTTCTTGACAGACAGCTGGAATTTCAATTTATTTAAATTTTTGAAGAAAAGTCAAAGCTTTAATAGTTTTCCAGTTTGCCAAAAGCCTGAAAAATTTTCTGCTATGGGATCTGGAGTCTGGTTTTCTGTGTGCACTCTCCACTAAGAAAGAATAAAAGACATTTTCTAAGAAGTTCTAGCCTCGGGTTCTTGGGATAGAAAAAGTACCCCTCTGTGCATGTATTTGAGTGCTTAGAGGGAATATCCTGCTTGGTACAAGCACAATTTCACTTTATTACAAATATGACTCACTATGATCACTTGGTGAGTGAAGAACAAAAGGCAAGTCATCAACTGTCTGAGTATTCCAGCCCTTACTCTGGCCTCTTGCAAGAGGAAAACAAAGAAACAATTCTCTTCTGGCCTGTTTTTAAGGGACAGGAAGAGGTAAAAAAAGACTTTGGGACATACTTTACAGCATCATACTTCTCCAAATGACACCTTTTGTCATATACACGTTGTTTGACAGACTTAGCCACAACAACTATCAAGCAGCTCAGGAAGATGTATGAACCGGACATAAAAATGTAAGTCCAGTTAGATGTCAAAAGCAGACACAAGTTGGAATTTGGCTGCCTTTACAGAGATCCCTGTCCTCCGAGGGAAGACCTTACGCACAAACTCCCTTTGAAATACGCACAAATGCAACTTTGGCCTTAAGAAAATGTTTCCCTAATGTGTATACTGTTGTAAGCTAGTAAGAGCTTTGAGAGCAGACTGTGTAATCACTTTACAGTCTAACATCTGCACTTTAGACAAGGCTGCCATGCTCACCTCTGCCATCCCCTCCACTGGCTTCTGCTTGTCCACTTGCAGGATACCGTTCTTTGCCGTGCGAGACACTCGCAGTTCATGCCACTGGCCCAGACTGACAGGTTCTTCACTCCTGTTGTAAGGGGAAGAAAATTTTCAGGCATGTAACACTGTGCCTTACTGATGTTCTGTAATGTTAAAGAGTCAAGTCCTCTGGGATGATTTTCTAAATAAAAAAATAAATATAAGTCACTGTGATCCTTCCCATATAAGGTAGTAACAATCTTCTGAGCCCCATTAGCAAAGAGCATATTTCTAGAGCAAACAACAAGCATTCTAGTTTCATTTATAAATGAAATGCTTCTATCATCAGTACACACTTTAGCTACCTCTGTGCTAGGTTTTCTGTTCAGTCATTTATAATGCATAAAAATGAATTTTTGTCTCAGCTCTATATCCTCATTTCTCTAAAAGCCTCCCACTTAATGGTTGGTCTAGTCCCACATTTTTTATGCTCTTTTAAAACAGAACTACTTTGTGTTGGCTTATCAGCTCTATTTATGCATCCTATTACACTGACATCTACACACACACACACACACACACACACGTGCAGTCCGGATGCTGTACATAAAAGGGAAGTAATTAAAATATGATCCTAATGATGTGATGAGATCTTGGCTAGGAACAATAAACCCCAGTTGTGCAAAGTATTCACCAGTCTCAAAGGAAGCATTTTTAAACAGTTCTTACTATCTTTACTGGCTCAGCACTAATATGAATAGCAGCCTGTATGAAGGGCAAAACCACATTCCCCTTTAAAAGTTCTATAGATCTTTGTATCTTGTTTTCAAATGTCATTTTACTACACTATTTAAAGCATCTTATGTCTAAGTGAGATCTTGCAGCCTTTCCTTCAGGAGCACTGGAAACTTGTGTTTGATTCACTAGCCAAGCTGGAAAAATTAGAACCGTGTTATCCAGGACCCCTAAGATTTCCTAGCTTCCAGTGAAAAAATACAGAATTTTTGGAGGTGAAATAATGCTTTGTACTTGCAGGCTACCTACATTTAAAAATAAAATAAATGTATACATGTCAAAATGACAAAAAGGGGAATAATGTAATTTTAAATGGTGAGTCAATAGTGACTCAAATGCTGAATAAAAAAAGGTATATATTTTTGAAAATGTGGACAATTTCCTTTTTTTTTCTTAACAATCAACGTAAGTTTTGAAGTATTTCTGTTGTATTTATTTTGATTGTTCAAATTTTCTCAAAGACCTGTTTTATCTATTTTTATGATGCTGGCAATATTACTTGACACTTCTGAATGACACTTTGTTCAAAAAACCTCCATAAAAAATATCATCAAGCAATGCCAGTCACTTGTTCTTCTTATGTAGCACCATTTAGGGTTTAGCTATCTTGGGAAAAGCAATAGTTAAAGGAATCTAATCACATTGAAGAAGTCAATGTATACGTATAAAGGAACCAGATAGGTATGGCTTACATAGTAAGTGGCAATACAAATATTATCTCTGGTGTTTGGGTGATTATCATGCTTACACTCCTGCTTTGTTAGATTTAATTACAATTACGGATGATTAGGCCTTGCAGAGTCATCAATTCAGATCTGTCAGCTATTTTTTGGAAAAACAGGCTTTTTGAAACCAGCATAAGTTTGGTAACACTTTCTTCTGGTGCTTGACCACTCCTGGCTCTTCATATGCTGTGGGATTACTTTTCCCATGTAAATCAAAGCTTAAAAAAATACACCAGATCATGAAGATCTCGATCCTGAAAATGCCTGGCCAAGGGAAATCCCAACAATTTCTTCCCTGGGTCATCTCAGTCAATAGCTCAGGTTCTGCAACCATCCACCCACTTAAGCATTCCTTCTCCCTGTGCAGCTCCCAGTGCACACTGTGCTGCTTTCATACCAGGATACACAAGGAAAAACAAAAGCTTCACCAGCACTGGCTCTCCTGCTGCTGCTGCTGACATACATAAATCAGTTTGCCTCATCCTAATTGTACAGATATTGTGATTGTGTTCTGTTTATATTATAATATGTAAGAACCTAGTGGTCCTGTGGAAGAGGTTCTCAGGATTACCAGAACTATATACCCGTCAAAGACAATGGGCAGGCATGAAGCAGTATGATGCAGACAAACTTTTAAGTGGGTATTGACCAGGTAGGCACAAAAACCAGGGAATCTATTTCTCTTACTTAATCGCCGACAGAGCTGATGACAGGGTGTGAGTTGCACATGTTATCTAGAAAAAGGAGCTCCCAGGACAACCTGACAACTTTCAATGAAGTCTGATGGTCTCACGAGTCTCATCCATTACCCAGCTATCTCACCACACTCTTTTCCCCTCAGTGCACATAGCTGAGGCGCTAGCTAGCATCCAGCTTGCTCTTCTGCTTTCCAGCAGAAAGGGGCAGTTTCTACTCCTAGGCACATACTTGTGGCTCTTGCCACATTTTAAAACCCTACATATCACTTAAACTTCAGTACAAGGTGTTTTGAAGTGCTAGAGTATTCTTGGAGGAAAAGGGATAAATATGTCTACTTTAATATCTTATGGTTGCCAGTAGCAGGAATTAAAAGGCTGCAATCAGTAAAGATTGAAGGCTATTGTAAGAAGGTGTAATCTGAGTTGGAGAAAAGGTCTCCAAAATTAGCTGTTTCTGCCACTTTTCGGCAAGAGAATAGAACAGGGCAAGTATGAAGTGATTCTTCCCTAGATATATCCTCCCAGCTCCTGGCAACTTGTCATTTAGCAATTTCCTGAGTCAAAGGCTGCATCCGTACAATTATGTTTGATCTCCCTCAATGGAGCTTTCTTCGAATTTATTCCATTTTTTTTTTACCTATTTATAGTTTTGGCATGTAACTTGCTATGACAATTAGTTTCCACGACTTATTTAGGCGCTGTCTGAAAAAAAAAATCAAAAAAAAAGGAAAAAAGTCTTATTTTCTTTGCTTCCTTATTTTCTTTGCATGTTGAAAAAATATGGAACACTCATCAATGTCCATGTCATTCACAATTTTAAAACCTCTATTATACTTCCACAAAACTGTTTCTTTTCCAGGTTGAAAAGTCCTGCTTTATTTGTGGAAGCTGTTTTGTTCCCTCTCCTGGATGTCAAAACTACTCTTCTTTTTCAATTTTGCCAACTTCTTTTGAGATGAAGTGACCAAAATAGCAGCAAGTTTTCAAGACAGGATGCATTGTGGGATTTAGCAGAGGCATTCTTCTTTATTCCATTCCTAAATAATTCTCTAGATTGTACTTAGGTTTCTGTACTTGTCTCTCAGCACTTTGCTGTTGTTTCCACAGAACTATCCATGATGACTCCAGGACCTTTCTCTGTCTGACAACACTAACTGATTTTCCACAGCTGTGCATTGTTAGGCTTGTGCATTATTTTGCATTTGCTCCCTTGAAATTTCAGCTCTCATTTTGTCATCTGAATTAGTTTGTTTGCTTGAGTCCTCATTCGGTGTAAAATCAGTACATTTCTCCTAATCACAGTATAGTAAAAATTCCTGATGTCCATCCACAAGAATCATTGGTATGCAAGACTTGCAGACAGTGTACACATTTTGCCATAAGCTTTATATAGAGTCTTTCTAAATATCAATTCAGCATGGTCAAACCGCAGTGCCTCTGTTCAGCCCACTGCCTTTTCAGAAAGCCCAGGAACAGTTGCCCAGCGACTGGGCACTGAGTTACACAGACAGAGAGAGCAGCGTTTGTGAGGTATTTCATTGCTTCTATCCTAGACATTAATTTTAGGATGCAATGAGTCATTCTCAGAAGGTTTGTCTGGGAACCTGGATGACTAAATTAAACCATATATTTTAGACAGATTATGTTATATAAATTGGGTACTAGCCTCAGGCCCCTCAAAAAACAGCACTTTGGGGAATTGGGGGGACCTGGAAGTGTATCTTCTTATGCCATCTCCAGCCTGGCGCTCTCTATTTGGAACTGGAAACCAGAAAGCAGGATGCTCACAAGAGTGCCAATATTGTGAAATACTGTGGATGGAAAGTATACGCATAAAATATAGATCCCCTAGCTATAGTGCAATGTCACTGGACAAGAAGGGAATTGCTGCAATACCATACAGACAGAAGTAACATGTACAGTAAGATTGTGGTACTGATAATAAAGCTTTGAAACATAACCTGACATAGGAATAAATCCCCTTGAACACATTTCTAGTGCTTCTGTGCTTCCTTAGAAGTAGGCACTAGAGACCAAGGGGCTCACACACCTCATCATAGGCTGTGACTCCTTCCAACCCACTCCTCTCCCAGATCAGCACTGTGGCACTGTTGGGAGGGAAACACAAGCAGCCCCATGTACCTGATTACAGCCGTTCCTGAGCCGCAGTCGAACCTGAACTCCACGTAACCAGCCACCATGTTAATGGAGAGGAAGTCCTTGCTGTCTGTGTCGTAGCTGTACAAAAGGACACCAGTCTCTAAATCTGGACGAAATGTCAGCTCAAACTCCATGAAGGAAAGGTAGTTCTGTGATTCCAAGGGCCAGGGTGTGCTAGCAAATGATCTTAAGGATTCGTTGAACTGAGGTATGGCCAAGGTGAGTGCTGGAAATCCAGAAATCACAAGCAGGTCACTTGAGGCTCAGACATAAAGACTGGACTCCTACTAACCAGTGTCTGTTCCCTTTGTTAAGTATTTAAAGATAACATTTAGAAAAACAACTTGATTTTTTTTTCATCTATATTAAAAATATTTGTTTATCCTAGCCAGTACTGCTTAATCCCTTCTTTTTCCAGGAATGTATTTGTACTATTAAGCATTGTGTACCTTTTCTTTAGTGATTCATAACAGTGCTTTTCACAGTAGCAAGCGTGCACACAATGGGTGGTGGCATGAAAAGTTCTACAGTATAGAAAATAATGTCACATGCATTTTACGATATGGATCTCTGATTTTAGCAGGAAATTGATATTGTGTCTCTTACATTTCAAAATATACACCTGACACTGGTCTTAGGAGAAAAGTGGGTGGTTTTTTAGAATTAACGTGCATCTGTGGAGTGGTACATTATTTTAACTTCTGAATAGTAAGTCTCAGATGCTTAAGTATAGTTAATTGAAACAGGCAGAGAGATTTGAGAATTACTGATTATGTAGGAGCTGGATGTAACTCCAAAGAGGTGAACGAAGGGTTTTGGACATGACTTTAAAAACATGAAGTAACAAATTCTCTTTTCTGTCAGTGTAACACTTTAAGACCTCCTCAGATGTCTCTGTGTGGAAAACACATTGAACACTGAATAGCACACACAAAGAAATAAAACAAAGAAACAGAGGCATCCCACCATCCACTCACCTTCCTCGCAATGATGGCCTTTAAATCCAAGAGGGCAAAGGCAAATGTAAGAGTCTGCTTTGCTCGCAGTACAGGTGCCACTATTGATGCAGGCCGCCTCATCACAGATGCCACTGCTACACTCACCTAAACACAGGAGTCAGAACATCGATTTGTCAGAGAAGTTTCTCAAAGAGGATTTATTCGGCTGTTGATCACTGCGACTAGCCAACACAATTTGCTCTTCTGCCTAGTTTCTTTCCCAATTTGTCAAACGGTATGCAATTTAGACAAGGGAACTCGACTTTTAGCTATTTTTTTAAATATCAGACCAGCAAAAGACTTTACAAACAGCAAATAGTAGCCCTTACTAATAAACTATGACAGGCATAACTTTCAACCATCTCCTAGATTACTTATCTTCTTCTTCCTATCTGTTTTCGCATAAAATACAAACTTCTCCAGATTTGTTACGTAGCATCATGACTTGTTTAATTTCAATTATCTTAAGTGCTTCTTTGTCACTGTAAATTCATGCCATGCTGAGCACAGGAGGTGTTAATCATAATCAACTAATCTTATTAGCCAAAATTAGGTTGTCAACCCTCTTATCCACACTAAAAAAGATCCGTATCATCAGCATATGGGCTTTTTAGGAAGCATCTCTACTGTGCAGGCACATCAACTAAAATAAGAAGATTATTTTATCTTCCTGGATTTTAGATGAAATTGTTGTAGGACAAATAAATACTCATTTACTTCTTAAAACTGATATCTCTGAAGTGAGATTATGCAACCATCAATTGTACATCGGATTGAAGTTCTTGTTGATTTTATTTTCTCCTTTATTTTAGTTTCTGATCAAAATATTCTTTTCTTGTCAATAGCAACAAACTGATTGTACACATTAAGAAAGCTCAAGTAAGATTTTTGTGGTGTACAAGTGTAACCACTCCATTTGGAGGGGCACAG
Source organism: Climacteris rufus (assembly GCA_013398175.1). Classification (NCBI taxonomy): domain Eukaryota; kingdom Metazoa; phylum Chordata; class Aves; order Passeriformes; family Climacteridae; genus Climacteris; species Climacteris rufus. Next base: position 865,054 of record VZRZ01000978.1, read on the forward strand.
TATTTGATGGCAAACTAAGAATGACCCATTTATTTTGAGGCACATTGAAGTATCACCTCTGAGATGACAAAGGTTTCTTGAGGCAGCTCTGACAATAAACACTGCAGAACAGTTTTGCGAGTTGAGGTGATTGAGAGAAGTCTTAAAAAACTATTGCAAGAAGGGGACGTGCTCTTTCTGTTTAGTTTAAACACAGCATTCTGATTGTAAGGATGGTTTCCAGAACAGGTCTCAACACATCTTCACTAAGGCACTGGTGTTTGTACAGGGCCAGCTTTACAGATAGAATTCGCATCCCATAGCCAGAAAGAAAATCACAGACAAGAATGCAGATGTATATGGCTGATCTGCTGGTCCATCCTGATCACTCTGATGTCCACAGTAGAAAATAACCTTTTCTCACTGACTCAGGACAGAAGCAGTAACAACTCTCAGATCACCTGGTACAACTCCCTGCCAGATCAGACTTGTCTTATACTTCAAATCTACAAACCTCCTGCCAGGCCCACTTTTCATGGTATGGAGGGTAGGTCTGAGTACACAGGACTCCAGGGCTAACCTGAGAAGCGCAAACAAAACATACAAGTCCCTGGGAAGGAAAAAAATGTTCCTCCTCCATGGAACAGGCACAGTTATATGTGCCCCATGGGAGCAGGGGTGCTGGCAGTGCTCACTGAGCTATTTTTTCCCCTTCTGGCCTGTACTGTAATGGCCACAAGAGAACCAAAGCAGGTTCATGTCTCTCAGATCCCTCATATACTCACAAATTATGGTGACACTGACAGAATAGCACTAGCTCTATTTTACAGGCAAGGAAACAGAACCAAGACATGTGTAAACAAGGATCTCTATGTATCAAGTGTGAAAACACAAACAGAAAACCAGGAGAATGCTCATCTTTGCTGCATCTGCTGCACTGTTAATCAATGCTAGCAGTATGTTCAAACAGATAAAACAGAGTCTTTGAGACACAGAAAAGAATAAGGAATATAACAGCAATAGGACAAGTCATGGGATCAGTGTTTAAGAAACAGCTTCAATTGGAGCAGTCTTGGTGTTTAAGGACAGCCTGCTCTCCCAATGTCCCAGTGGCTTTTCACAGCCTTCAGATCAGCACAGGTGCCTACACAGAAAAGGCAAACGTGTGATGTTTGCATACGCTTGGCAGCAGTGGCAGATGAAGGAGGGAAGATGCAGCAGCAGTCCAGGGTCCTGCCGTGCCCACTCTGAACCATGAGCGCTTCCTCCCCTCTGAGTTCCTCAGCTCAGGGTCCAGTGGGACCTCTGCTGTAGCCAGGGAGGGAGGGACCCTGCTCCTCCCCACCCTCAGTTCTGTGATCCATGTAGCACAGCACCCCTGATTTACACACTGTGCCAACAGAAAAAAAATTCCAAATGGCTGACTGGCAAAACTCATCCTCAAACCCTAGCAGAGTTTACTTGCAAATTTTTAATTTGAAGTTAAACTTACATGACCTATCATTTGCAAGTCTCTTCTGGTACAGTTTTGTATAAACGTTTGCAGTCACACAAGGACAGTAAGGCTTTATCAGTCAGTTTTGAGTCACACATGGCGGAGCACACTATTTATTTTCATTAATGTTGATTGTTAATGTAGTAATATGTGGAGCATTCGTGGATGGGAATGAAGCTAGCTGCATCCCAAAATGCAATAGAGATGAGGGGTCAGAGAAGTTCAGCAGGGCTTTCATCTGTCTAAATTCCATAGATTCTCACTCTATCGTGAAATTACACTCTGCTTCTAAAATCTCACTCTTTTCAGCAACTGTTTCTTGAGCAAGTCTGTTCTACCCCTATATTGCACAGAAGACTGGTCATCATATCTCAAGAATACAGAGCCATTGTTAAGAAGTTTCTAATTAATAATTTCCTTCTTGGATTGTCAAATGCACAGCTACAGAAGAGAAGAAAGATGACTTTGTGGCTGAAGTAAGGCACAGAGAGTTCAGTGATGTGGAATCTTTTTCTCGCTGTTACCACTTGCCTTCTGACTTGAGTTTACTCTTGCTCTTAAACTGTTCAGACTGGGAGATCATTAAAGCAAGGATTTTGTTGCCCTGCCTTTTTTCAACTGCCCATTATATGGATGAAACAGATGAATAAATAGGACAGTACTAGTTAATTACCTGCCCTACTTCTCCAACTTTTACTCTGTGAAGGGAAGATAATGTTATAATAGCACTTCATAAAGCTGCTGGAAGTATTTATTCCCAGCTATTTTTGAATCATACCATGACTCTGGATAGCAAAACAAAGGATGGTATACAGGAAAGCCTATATGCATGAGCAGTAGTGGGGCATAATGGGGAGAAGCCCTCTGTAACAGCCAGAGAACTGCTGTGAGTCTGAGAGATCCATGTATTGCTTTGGACAAGTGCAATGATGTCTTTAGGCAAAACACATTTTGTTGGGTCCATATTGTTTCAAATGCAAGCTCAGCATACATACTATTGATTTCTGATGACATGACTGTGTCAGTCAGGAGCACAAAGAGCCATCCTGAGAGATGCTGGCAGAAGTACTGGTGCAGTTGCAACACAGACCTTACTGTTTGCTTGTGAAAATGGTTTTACTATTTATCTTGCACAGTAAGTGTGTCCACAAAGGGTTTACTTGTGCAGTGTGATGAACTATCCCACTACAAACCTAGCAAGAGAAATGTGCAAAGGCACAGAGGAAAACCAGGCCAAAACCAGAGACCACACCTTCCACCTCTCAAATCTGGACCATCGCTCAATTTCCTCCACCAGGCTAAAAAGCAACCCCTGCTTAGTCACTGATTAAAGACCCCACATCATTACACTTACCCACGTCAGCACCACTGAGAGCTTTCCCTAACGGCCAGGGTCTCATATCAATTATCTTTCCATTGATGCTGAGGGACTGGACGCAGCCCTGGAACCCACGGTTGGTGCCGGTGGCCCGGACCAGCCAGTACACGCTGGGAGCACCACCGACGTAGAAGGGAGTCTGGAACGTGATTTTACTGTACTGGCCCTGAAGGGGAAGCAGAGCACAGCATGCTGTGTGACAGATACAACACAGGACAACTCATGAAGCTGCAGCAGTTCACAATCAATTTTCTTACTCCACAAAGAATTGTGTCAGGTAATACGTGGGTTGTTCATGGGTAATTCCTTCCCATTAGTCATCCCCCAAATCAGTGCACCATTTTAAATGAACCTTTTTCACCTGCATCCGATCATGATAACACAGACTGCTAAAAGCACAATTAAAAAAAACTAAATATAACTATGTTTTGAGGAGATACTGTGATTTCTCTTTTGCTGCAATTTCTTCCTTTACTTTTGCCAAAAGTTGTTTTTCTTCTAAACCCTAAGCCCCGAGGGACAGAGACCAATGAGATATTGTCTTTTGGACAGAACCCATCAAGTGCTTAGCATTGAATAATAATTAAATGACAAAAAAATAAAATTAGTAATAAACAAAGAAAAGGCAAAAGCCAGTAAAATCACAACTTCAGTAGGGTTCTTCATGCTTTGCCAGTGCTAAATTTACCACCCACCTCTTTTTTTGACTTTAACAAGTCTACAGAAATCCACACACACAAGTTTACTAACACTGCTACAGTGCACAAGAAAGAACAAACAACATCAAGAACTAAATGAACCTTTTTGGGACATTGAATCAAACTCCATGGTACTATGTCCAATGGAGTCACAATTCCTTCCCAAAATTAATCATAATAGGACTTTTTGCCTTATACTCAACAGTTCTTTCAAAACCTCATGGACTTTTAGAAGAAAACACTCAAAATTCTCTGTTATTCAGGGCCTGTTTTTACTAATGTGTGCTTCTGACAGCACTGACCTTTAGCCTAAAAACTTTATGGATTTTTCACCCCTGCCCTCCCCCCATAGTGTTTATAACAATAAATTCTATCACCATAGCCTGTATTTTGCCAGGCTACATAAGCTGAGGTTATCGATTCTGCAGGTGTTCATTTGCACAGTGCACTGCAGAAACTGGACACGTCTCTCCTGATTCACATTGCCCTTAGCGTGGCCTCACAGCACTGGTAACAGAGAGCAACACATGACCCACTGAAATTCCTTCCTCTGTCATTTCTAGCTGATGAGAACTCAATGCACTGCAATTTTTTCCCTTCAGTGCTTGCACATGAAAGTGGAAAGTAATAAGATGTCTGAAGCTGCTTTTTTTCAGAGCAAGGGATGGCATGCTAATAGTGGCCATCAAAGGAAAGACATCTGAAACAATTTGAAACTGCCTTTTCTTCCAGTGCCTTAATTCTGTTTTCTGGCCTGAAAACAGATGAGCAAGTCAAGGCATCTTCCTCTATTATGTTTTATCTTGTCAGCCTTGTATGAACTTGCTGGTGTTAATATAAGTCAGGGCAGAATGTCTATCTCCATTACTATGTCCAGAATATGCATGTAATTACACCTCTGTTTACAAACCTTGTGTGGTCATATGCATATTATACACAAATATATACCATATACACATATGCATCTAATTTTTATGTCTGAGGAAGCAGAGCAGCTCTCTGAGGCTTGAAAAATAAAGCCATCAGGGACAGCAGCTGTACAATCTGGTAATCTTCTAACAGCAGCCTGTATTTGAGACAAGCAAAGGGTAGCAGAAGGGTGGCAAAGCAAGCATGGAGGACAACAGGGAAACTGTGACGGGATTCAGCGCTGGGATGTTTATCTCTGTGATTTCCAGACTACATGTTTGGAACATTAATCTGTACACTGATCCTAGTTCACTAAATGTCCCAACACTGATAAATAAAACTGTGCCTTTTAAATCTGATCAATTTCTGGTAACAAGAAAAGAAAATGTCATCATAACTCTGAGAGACCTCAAGATTGAGCTGCAGGGGCAGGATTACGAACCTGAGATTTTCCTGTCACTGGAGCATTGTTGTCCATCCTGAGCCAGCCATTCACCCCATCTCTGAACAAAGTGACACTGTGCCAGTTCCCCAGCTTGATTTTGTTTTCGCTCATTATGACTCCAACTCCAGTGCCACAGTTGAACCTGGGAAGATGAGACAGAGAGGGCAAGCTGATAATTTTACATTAACCAAATAACCAAAAGTTGGCTTTAGACTCCAAATATTACCTTTGCACTTGGGAACCCCGCTGTTCTACACCGCATATTAGCAAAGGGAAATTAGACAGCAGGTTTACATATGATCTGCTCCAAGTTTCAAAGTTCGTTATCTGTCTTTCTGCCGTGGAGATTTTGTATTCTCCAGCCATACCCAGGGCATTGCTCAGCTTGCCAACAGCTGAAACCGTTTCAAGATGGAGCGTATTGCAATCTGAGTTCCTGCTATCACAGTAATTTCTCCAGGGAATTTTTCTAGATCCCTGGTGAAAGGCAGTCCTACATTAATAACTCCGATAGTCTATTTGAAACTTAGTACTGATTGACAAGAAGACCTCTAGGAGAGCTGAATGTGCACAAAATATGCCATTTTCCCTGGCTGTCCTGCAGTGCAGGTGAACAGAAACACAACTAAGGCACAGCACCCACTTTGTTATTCCCCACTTTGAAAGGACTCACCCACTCAAGTAAAGAGATTCCGGATATACTCTTTCACTTGCTTAGTATCTATCAGACTGCAAGAAACACTTGTCGTCCTCATTTAAAAAACTCGTAACTCTCATCTAAACAAGGTATACAAGATGAAAGTCCTGGCCCTTTGCTGGCATTAAAGCCTTTATTTTACTACATTATCTGCAAGTCTTTTGCTGTGAAGCAAAAACACTGACTAAGCACAGCTTGCAACACCACCAACTTAGCTAATACAGTGGCTCACTGGCATTTCTGTTAACACAGCTATGAGCCCCAGACATGGCATTCTTTAATGCCTTAAAGAAAACTGATCACTTTGCCTTTACATTGAGGTCTGAATAAAAGAGCTCAACAGGGCACATGTTCACACACTAAAGAAGGATGAGAGAAAAAAGTATTCAAGAACTCTTAAATGAAATTATACTGTCCATTCTATGCACTTCGTGGGGCAGAAGTCAAAGACACCAATCACATATAGCAGTCCCAGGGGGCAACAATGGCCCCTTCAGATTTAGGATGGAGATTTTACCTGAACTGGAGGCTACGTCGGATAATTGCCAGTGACATAAAATCACCACGACCGTGTTCATTTTCTCCACAGTACAGCAGCAAGCCATCTTCAGATTCGGCCTGCAATCATTGCATCAACATGAAAAAATCAAAGCCTCACAATAACAGATAAAAGCGAGCAGCAGTGGGGGACTTCTCTCCAGAAAAGGGTCAGCATTTTTCAGATTGAATTTTTAACTTAAAGAAATAGTTTGGTCAGTCTTTAATCCTGCATTTGAAGAACCTAAAAAATCATTCCTTTAATGGTTAAACAATCTAAGACCATCTCTTATAGTATGATACTATCAGACCTGAAAAAAAGCCTTGAAGTATTAAAGACTGTCAGACATGTCCCATATGACCCTCCTGAGCTAAAAGTCTAGTAAGAAGGCCCTACCAAGCCCAGTAAGTGTAGACATATCAGACTCACTGCACATGAATACATATACCCTACTTAATATGTTCCATGAGACCGACACTCCTCAAGCCAAAAAACGTGTGCTGGCAGCACTTCTCCATATGTGCATAGCAGCTGACACAGTGGCTTTTTGTAGCCATCCTGCATTTTGAAGTGACAAATCGCCAGAGGAGCGTAAGATCACCATGTGAGGCAACAGACTGCTGCTGCTTTAGTGACAGTCTCATACCCAGCCTGTGAGGCTGGTGAGTTGGCTTTATGTGGGAGCAGGTGTGTCTCCAAGACCTTGGCCACCCTTCCCAGAGGTAGCCCTACAAGTTCTGTCTGCAATGAGCAGACAGCACTAACACAAGGCAGCATGGAGGTGTATCCCCACTTTAGTATGATACCCTGAATGTATTAGTAGCCTGTGTTCCAAACTTCAGAGGTGGCAAATAATGTCTACTTAAATACTAGAGGGTGGGAAAGGAACCCTGGATATAGGGCAGTATGTTTCTCAGTGTGACAGGATCATAGTTTCCTATAAGCAAAGGCACTGCATGCTGCTTCTAAACTATAATTCATAAACATTCTGTGTGTACTTCAGCCTGGATCTCATCTTCGTGACTATAACCTTGCCAACACACATTGCTCCTAGTCCACAATACCAGTATTACTAGTCCCAGGGATTCTCTCATGCAGCGCCCAGCAATAATGGATGAAAACACTTCAGCAGCTTACAAACTTCATTTACATTCACTGAGGGCAAAGTCATATCTTTACAAATTAAGGTTCATCACAACTGCATTACAAACTCTATTGAAGCTAAGTTATTTTTCTATTGTCCACTGCATCAGAGTAAGGAAAAAAAATTTAAAACTCCTTTGTGAGCTTGTAATAGCTTAAACTTACCCTGAATTCAAGGGTAATTTGAAATGTCTGATAGGATTTTTTCAGTGGTTCAAAGGTGATGTATGAGTAACCAGAGAACTGAGGATACTGGATAGTAATGTCTGAAAAGCAAAGAGGGAAGCATATTATTTAGCAATTTTCTTCCATATAAAAATCGATATACACATTTAATACTAGATAACATCAGGTGGAAATGAAAGGCAGAGTTGGTCCAGAGACAACCATTAGTCAGCAGCAGTCAACAATCAGTTAACCCATTGCCTTGTCCTCCCACCAATTTTTACAACTAATTCTTTTATTCCCAATGACCTGGTGAAATTGGAAAGAAACAGCATACTTAGGACCAAATAATGTTCAACTGTTTAATCACAGGGTTCAGAGAAAATTTCTCCCAGTTTTCATTCTTGTTACAGAAGACAGAACCCATTAACCTTATATTTATCTTCTTTTAAGAAATCATTTAACAAAGAGAGGACAAAGCAATTTTCTGTTCTGTAGGATTACAAAAACATACGCAGAAAATGTGGCCAGACTCTAGGCAGCATTGGTTACTGCTGCTCCATGGCTGCTGTATCCAACATCTGGAGAATCACTGGATGTCTCGTAATAGCCCAGCAATTTCCAGCACTTCTCTCAAGTCAGCTCAGGGCAGAAGCTAAGGGGAGTGATGGGGAGTAGAGTGTCCCTGCAGGCACCCTTCCATCCCTGGCTGCGACGGTGACTCTTCTTATTGCTCTTGTCAAATGGCATTATTAACCCTCACCCTTTGTTGTCTTATGTTAGACCCTGACCCCGAGAGAAAGTGAAACTCAGAGATTTCTTACTGTTAGCCACTGTCAGCTGTAAAATTACCTGTGCACCTAATTTTCCTAAGAAACACTGAGGACAGACTCCATTTCAAGCCTGAATTCTTATATTTGCAGTGGATTTAAGTCTAATGATGAACAAAGGATGAGGAGTTTTATTCCTCTTTGCTATTTGAATACTGAATGTGTTTTTCTTGCATATTTGAATCTGGATAGAGTTCTCTCAGCTTTTTTTGTTTGCAAGGTATACCTTTTAGGCTGAGGTGAAGGGGACGGGTGCTATAAACTTGAATGCAACATCAGCAGAGAGCAATTAACTCATGTCCTGAGCACCAGCAGAACTTACTGCACCAGAGTGCCATGCAGCTGTTGAATGTGAAGAAAAGTCTGTTTCCATTCAGATTAATATTCTATTTAACAATATCAGCTGCAGAAGATAAATTCAATACAAAGGAGTATTGGCACACAATGTTACCACTTGCTCTGGAATAACACACTTCCCTGTGAAAAATTCAGGGTTTGGACTGATGTTAACAAACCACTTTACAAGTTGTATACAGCTATGTCAATTCAAATAAATCCTCAACTGTTCAGACTTGATCAAGGCCTAAAATCACATCTGCAGCTGTTCCATGTCGCTGAGTCACAACAGATTGTTTTCAGAAGGAGCTCTCTTTGTTCCAGCACTCCAGTTTGAAGATAAAGCATCTTCAGTGTCTGTATCCCTGATGCATGACACTGTGCAACATGGAGATCTAACATGACCCTGTAGAAAAAACATGTGTTCCCCCACTCTGCTCTGTGGCAGGGTCTTGGCAGTTCAGATCAGCATGCACAGGGATGGACAGATCAGCTCTTTCTTAGCTGAAGTGACAGCACCACTACAACCAATGAGACACTTCACATGAGCTCTGGCATTCTTCTGAACCCTTGGTCCAACCAGAAGAAAAATTACTTTGGAGAGGAAAAAAGGTGACCTGCTTATTGCCTGGTGAGGGAGTTGGACTGACTCACCAGGTGATCTGTTCAGTGATAACCCTGTGAAAGGGTGAGTTTAGGTTTCTAGAGGGAGAGAACAGGAAGGCAGCAAGGGAAACAGAAGCAGCACGGTCTCCTTCAGCTCAGCAAGCTGTTGCCATGGCTCAGCTGCCCTGAAAAGAGGCAACAGGAGAGGTGGCAAGTCCTGGCTGGGACAAACACACCTCCTCACACTGACCCAGGCTTCAGGTCATGGTTTCTTGAAATGGTCCCAAGCTGCCTGACATGAGGGCTGCACTGCAGAACTTCTGCCCTGCAGACTATAGGAAAAACCTCCTCTGGGCATATTTTTACAGTGGGAGCTCTGTCTCACATCCCTGCTGTAGGACCAACATCCTCTGATGGACCACATTGAAAATGGGGGTGGCTCAGGGCTCCAGTTGCTGTCAAAAAACAAGTGTCAAAGGGAGGCTGAATGTCTCTGCTGGAAGCTTTGGGTGCCATGATTAGATCCTGCCACATGGGGGTTACTACCAGCATACCTGCTTCACCACCCCCGACTCCTGGTGGGGGAAGGAGGATTAACCTCCCCTGTGCATCTTTACACAGATTCTGCATTCAGCTGTATTAAAGTATAACTTTTTCCCACCTCACTGAGGGAAAAGGAGCAAAGGGGATGATGTCTGAACTGTGATTTGCCGCTGGAAGTTGCCGCTATCCTTAGGGACCCACTAAGCCCAGCTGGCTATTCCCAAAGCACATGTTGGTTGGTTCATCGCAGAGCTGCTCCTTGACCCAGACAAGGAGAAGCCAGCAGCAGTGGGCACACAGAATCCTACCTTCCTCACATGTCTCCCCTCCCTTCCCCAGGTTGCAGTGGCAGCGTGAGCCGCCGCGGTCATAGTCGTTGATGCAGAAGCTGTCTGCGGAGCACACGGCCTCGTCGCAGGACAGCTCCAAGAGGCGAGCAGCAGAGGACACGCTGCCCCTCCTCACTGCCCACGCAGTGGTCACCCTGGCTGTAGTTGAAGGTTGTGTGGTGGTAGGGGTGGAAGTGGTGGGTTCAGAAGTGGTGGTAAGGACCCGTGACAGGAGCCTGGAACTAGACCCTGGCGTGACCTTCGTTTCGACCAGAAATTTTCTGTTGCCTCCTTTAATAGCAGGAAGTGGTCTGAGCTGAAAAGAAATAAAGGAACACAAAGTCAGTAAAACTAAACTGCTATGGAGAAATGAAATTAATACATTTCAAGATGCAGATCTGAGGCAATGAACTGACCCTCAATGGAAAAAAAGAAGTAACCACATTACTATATCTGAGCACATAATATCAGATATTAAACTTCCTGACTGGACTGGACACTTTAAAATATCCAGACTATAAGGAAAAACAGCAGTGCCAAAGAGAAATCTTGAAATTTACCTCTTCTATATAAATGTCATAGTCTGAGTCATCAATATCAAATCCATCACCATCACCAGTCACTGTGTCTGTGATGTACCGATGCCCATAGCTTCCACTTCCTAACTCCTCAGAGCCTGAAAAGACATAACTGGCATATTCACTTCATACATTTTTTTCTCTTTGTACACAACAATTCAGATCTTACCAGTCCCCAAGTCACAACACTTAAATCTGAAGTGAGTTAACGTTCATCCTGTACAGACAATGCAAGTGTCAGTCTGAACATGTGAGATGCTGTCCATGAGAGGGACACACAACTTAAAATAATGTGAAGACCTTCATTTAGTCACTTACTAAGTGATTAAAGAAATAAAGTGGTAAAAACTCAGTTCTCCCTCTGCATACTGATCTGTATTCATCATTTTTCCAGGTGAAAGGCTTTAAATTTTTTTGGCGTGGACAACATTTTAATGACTGAATTGCTTTTAGGTCAAACTTTTTCCCTTTATAAATACAGTCTTACATCTGCCTTACTGGCAGCCAAATACACTGGAACAGCAAAATAGATGTGCACAGGAAGGGTACAATTTACTTAGGACTTAATCTGCCTCCACTGACTCCAAAGCTCCTGAAATTTGTGTCCTATGTGAATTCTTAGACTATTTTTTAAAAACACAATTCAGCACCTTGAATAAAGGAACATGCCCAAACATCTTCACCCAGAGGATGGCTGGGCACTGGAACAGGCTCCCTAGGGAAGTGGTCACAGCTCCATGCCTGACAGAGTTCAAGAAGCATTTGGACAATACTCTCAGGCACACAGTGGGATTACTGGGGCTGTCCCGTGCAGGGTGAGGAGCTGCACTCAAGGATCCTAGTTGTTGCCTTGCAACTAAGGATATACCATGATCTATAACCATGTGTTTTACATGTACATAAACTGCTTCTGCTGCTCCCTGAAGAGCGGAACTGTGCTGTGAAGGACTCTGGGCTGGGAATGGACAGTTTAAACATTAAGGGGATCCTCATTTCTGTTTCACAGGAAATATCTGTACTTTTCTGCACTTTACATAGCAAATTCTGCTTAAACACTGGTTTGTGGTTTTAGCTATTATAATTTACCAGGTCGCGAAGACAGGTAGTAAAAGCAACCACATCACTACAGTTACTTGTCATTTCAGCAAGGTTAAGAACATATATTTTTTAACCATTAAAACAATAGACTCATATATCTGCCTTTACCTTACAATATTTTGTCATCACTTAAAAACAGCATAGTAACCTTTGCTTTACAAAGCTTCTCTACTGAGCTGACCACAGCTGCTTGCTTATTTTAGCAGCAATAAGCTGTCCATATTTTTTGATAGCTAGCAGGTCCTTTACATGGCAGCATGCAGAGATGCAAAGTCTTGCTGGGCAGTAGCTGTCTGCAGAAGGAAGACTCAGAAAATGCCACTTGATGATAGTGAGAGCTTCACTACCAATACTAAGCAACCTGATGGAGTCAGTAAAGCTAACAAAGCTCAGCAGACTTTCAGAAGGAGCAGTGTGGCCACAGTGCTATTGGGCTGTTTGAGTCAGTCTGACTGGGATCAGCCATTTCCCACCTCAGTGGATAATACAGCAAAAGTGTTTCACTACTTGATACAAGCAGGAGTGTACTTATCTAAATCTTTTTGTACTTTTTCCACCTTTGCTGTAATTGCAAACCAGAAGTCCTGGTAGACAGTTATGAAATCAAACGTGCACCAGAGATGAATGTGTGCCCTGGCTGACCAATTGGCTACACTCCATATGCTCTGTGGGGGTTACTTATCAATGGGCTCTGCACGTTACATCAGCATACAGAAAAATTAGAGGTAAATGCATAGAGGTAATGAGGCGTACACACTTACAAACAAAACAGCGTGCTGCACTGGGACAGAATGTGTGTAAGTCTTTCCACTCTGACATGTATAACCTAGTCATCTGTAAACAGTACATATTAGCTGTACATTAAAAAGAAGTATTCAGCACTAAGTTCTACTAAATGAGCTAAGCAGAGAACTCTTTGCTCTGTGACTGATAACAGGAGTCAAGCAGGATAAACTACATCCAGATTATTTCTGCTACTGACGGTGAATGCACAGGCAAAGGATTACTGTTAGAGAATCAGCCTGCACGTTTATGAACTGGTCACAATCCTGCAACCACTGGAATGAATTTCACCATATTGAAAACAATAAGTATTATCAACATGTAAACAAAACCTCTTACTCCTCATATTCACTTTTATAGTCACTCAGCTCAATCACCTTCCAGGATAATTTTACTCCAGGTAGGAAGGTAGGGAGACTAAAGCAGAGTAGAGTAGAGTAGAGTAGAGAAGAGTAGAGTAGAGTAGAGTAGAAAGTTATTCAGCTGGAACCTACAAAGATTGTCTAGTCAAGCTGCACCTTCTACCCATCACTGCACCAGAATCCCCTTCATCACCTGCAGTGATTCTGTAAGACATGCATTTCTACAAAACCATTTCAGTGTGTAAAACCACAAATATATGCATTACAAATATTATTTGCAGTTGTATTCATTTTACATTACATGATTTTGGTAGCAGGGGGGGCTGCAGAGGTGGCTTCCATGAGAAGTTGCCAGAAGCTTCTTCCAGTAGATCCAATCCCTGATGCTTCCAAAGATGGATGTGCTGCTGGCTAAGGCTGGGGCAATTAGAAATGGAAGTAATGCCTCTGTGATAACAGATTTAAGAAGAAATCAAAACAAAAGTTGTGGCACAGTTTTCATTCCAGTCAGAGAAGAGTGGGATGAGAACATGTGAAAACAGCCCTGCAGGCTCCAAGATCAGAGGAGAAGGAGGGGGAGGAGGTGCTCCAGGCACTGGACCCAAGATTCCTGTGCAGCCCATGGTGCAGAACATGGTGAGGCAGCTGTGCCCTGCAGCCCAAGGAGGACCACAGGGATGCAGAGATCCACCTGCAGCCTGTGGAGGAGCCCCACACCAGAGCAGGCAAATGCCTACAGGAGCCTGTGGGCCTGTGGGAGACCCATGCAGAGAGGTCCCTGCTTCCAGGCTGGAGCAGCCTGTCCTTGAAGGACTGCACCTTGTGGAAGAGTGACCCACCCTGCAGCAGTTTGGGTAGACTTGCCCATGGGATGGACTCACGTTGCAGCAGCTCGCAGGGAGCTGCTGCTCTTGACATGAAGCCACGTCAAAGAAGTTAATGGAGAACTGTCTCTCATGGGAGGGACAGCACCAGAACAACTCCTCTCCTTGAGCAGTGGAAAAAGCCACGGGTGATGAACCAAACACAGTCCCCACTCCCTGTCTCTCTACACTGCTGGGGTAGGAGGTAGAGCTGGAGAAGGAGGTAGGGGTGGGAGGAAGGTGTTTTTNTGTCTCTCATGGGAGGGACAGCACCAGAACAACTCCTCTCCTTGAGCAGTGGAAAAAGCCACGGGTGATGAACCAAACACAGTCCCCACTCCCTGTCTCTCTACACTGCTGGGGTAGGAGGTAGAGCTGAGAAGGAGGTAGGGGTGGGAGGAAGGTGTTTTTAAGGGTTTATTTTACTTGTCATTATCCTGCTCTGATTTTGTTAATAAAAAATTCACTTCATATCTCTAATTAAGCCTGTTTTGCCCATGCTGGTATTTGATGAGAGATCTCTCCTGGTCCTTTTCTCAACCCACGAACCCCTCGTTTGATTTTCTGTCCTCTGTCCAGCTGAAGAGGGGAGTGAGAGAGTGGCCTTTGGTGGGGGGCTGGCATTCCACGACAGTCATTCTGGTGGAGAATGAGGGCAGTCATGAGGATTTTGAGATAAGGATACTAACTGGGAGAGGTAACAGGCAAAACAAGTACTGAAAAGTGTTATGGAGTAGAATGATATCAGGAAATTTTTGTTGTAACTGTGGTTAAGGGTTGAGGGGTTGATTTTGTGGAAATTGTTCATTTTTGTTCTGTGTTGTAATGATTTTGTTTTGGTTTTGCTATCAGGAATTTTTTTTTTTTTGAAAGTTCACCACAAAAGGGGTTTATTGTTAATATCATGTACAATATCTTTACTTCTGACTTTTTTTCAGACTTAGATGCAGAAATTCTCAATGAAGAAAGTCAGCGCCTCTTCACAATCTGCTCCTGGCATTTCCCAGTGGCTTCATTCTCTTGGCCAAGAGCTGTGCATATTCTGCTGCTTTCTCCTTGTTCATTTGAGAGTGCTGCTGCTTCAGAGCAATACGCCTGCACTAATGCTGCAGCACTCAAGGAGTCACTAGTCACTGCATCTTCAGAGCTTTGGTTCTGGGTTTCTTGCCCTCCTTGTTCAGAGCCTTCCTCACCACCTCATCCTCCTTAGACAGGTTGAACAGCTTGCAGATTATGCTGGCCCTCTTGAGAACAAGACAACAGGGCGCAGTTGTGTCCATCAGCCCAGGAACATATTTTTCACCCTTTTTCACTATGACCAAGTTCAGGACTCTCAAGTTTGCACCAGTGATGTAACTGCGAACAGATTTGCACTTCCTCTCCCCAGTTCTTTAGGGGTGATAACAGGAATGGCCCTTGCTGAACAGAAGGCAGACACATCCATGAGGCAGGACACCTTGCTTCTTGGGGAACCTTGTTCATCACTGCCACCATTGATACGGACAACATAGCTCTTCCACTCCTCACCAAGGGCATCAGCCAGGACCTCCGTGGCCATCCATTTCTCACAGGATGTTCTTAGCTTGTGCTCATCGTCCACTTCTGTGAGCTCCTGGCAGCCAGTGGCTGGCAAAGAGATATTCAGCTTCATCCTCCTCATGCCTTGATGCCGCGGGGAAGGGCAGTACTAACTCAGCTCTCAACATTTGCAGCAATCTTCAGCTAACTGAACACTGTTGCTTTTAGGTCAGGTCTGTGCTACTACTTATTGCCTTTATATTTTGTGTCTGAATGTTTTTTGAAGCTAATTTATTTCTTCTAATGGATAAAATGGTAATTTGTCTAAGAGCAATAGAAGCCATAAAGATAATTGGGGAAAAAAGGAAGGAAAAATCACAATCATGTGTCAGGGGAAACAATCTAATCTGTACCCAAACAAGCTGTGATATATAAACTCCATTTTCTAATTTTGAAGTTATAAGCAACAAAATAAACATCTGTTATCATCAAAATGCTACCATATTTCTTTTGTCTTTTCAATCAAAGTTTCTATTAGCTTCAAGTTCAATAAGGATAGAAGGAGTGAAGCAATACAAAGAATGAAGTATCTTTATATTTATACATAGGAAAAGTTAGGTCTCAAATTCACATTCAGATAAACACACTTGCTTACACAGATGGACATGATTTTAACACCATGTCAGTTTTACAGAAGTGTAATTCTCCTGATTTGAGTGGAGTAAAATACATTAATAACCGCCAGCATGCAATGAGACATGGCAACTTAGGAGAGACTGGCAGTTCTCCAAAGAGCAGATGTGCCTCTTTCATCTGGCAGATCAAAATGTTCCATGTTTTCCAACAGAAAACCTTGGGAGAAAAAATGTACCCACTATTTTAAACTGGACAATGATTCTTTTCACTTTATTGAACTGGTACAACATTTAGACCCTGGAGAGAGCAAAGAAGGTATGACTTATTGTGTCAGATAGAAAGACTGCTTTGAGGCCCTTTTCCAAAGACATTCAGTATGTAAATTTGGCATCACCAGAAGTAATGTGACTAGGTGTCCTAATATCCACAGGTCTCCAAATCTCCAATTTTCCCCCTTCCTGACCCTAACTATCTGAATTTCAGCTGGCACATGCTACAGTGCTCTACCTGCTGATCTGTGAGCAGTTTTGGTAACATGTAACGCAGCCACGGGAACACTTGCTTCTGACCTGAATTCATACAGGTGAGTACACACACAGCTGATGAGATACCAGCCCACTGGCTTCTCAGTTGCCTTGTTCTCCCCTACATTTAGCCTTTGCTCACTGGACATAACATGATAGTTTTGGGAACAGACAGTTAGCCTGAAAGCCTTGCTGGCATCAGCCTTGGGTATCAGCCAGTAGAGTGTGTACCTGTGCTCAGGCAGTTGTGTTTTATTCTAGATTATTCTCATCTGTAATTAATCCATGATATGTGGGGCAGTAGCATGAGACCAAGTGAGAATGTGGCCTGAGGGCTAAGAGGTGTATAAAAGACACCTGGTGGAATAAATTGGGGCCTTTTGGCCTTTTGCCTTCTGATAGTTGGAGCTGCTGCATGATTATTTGTCTTGCCTGCTGTCCCGACGACAGCGACAGATAGTCACGTGTGACATGATACAATACAAGTACAAACAGGATGCAGAGAAATTAACAAGACTTTTTGTAGATAAACCTCCACATCAGCCCATCTCTTAAGTGCACTGTGTTGCTTTGGTGGAGAGCTCATCTCATAATGGGTGGTAAATCAGGGACAATTAAGCAAAGTGGTACTCTGCAAATACCAGAACAATGACTGCAGAGATTATAAGCAGGCTATATTTAATTAAATCAGTGTTCCAGTGTACAAGGAGATGAAGTCTGATTAAAACCCTCTACCAGGTCCCATAATCCTGTTTTATAAATAATTGAAGAATTTGTGGGGGTCATGAACTCTAAACAGCCTCTTTCCAAATAATCAGGGATTAAGTTATAATAAAGAAATCTTTCTCAAAACAAATATAAAGTCACACAAACTTTTGTTTTGCTAATTAGGTTGCCATCAGCATACTGATCAGGAGACACCAGGGGGTGTAGGAGGTAGAGCAGGGGGCACTGCAACACGGGCAGATGGAATGGCAGTGTTAATAGACTGACTGTTTTCATGCAGAACTCCCCACAGGTCTAAATGCAAAATATATCAGGAGCATTTTAAAATGAGTTTTATGCTTTTCAGTGACTCACAGTGAGGTGCTGCATATAGCTTGGCGTGTCTCTTGCTTTTTGTCACTGTCCCCACAACTACCAAAGCTGCTTATACAAAGTCTCTGGAGATCTGTGAAAACCTTCTCCGTTTACCATCTCCAGGACACATCACCACCATTTAAATCAAGGTTTGGGCCTCAGAGACTGCCCTTTTTCTATGCCTGAGCCTCAGCTGACACATTCAAGCTCCATGCAGAATACTTAAGCACCTGTGCCAATGCCTTGCTCATTGTTAGCCTGGCAGTGACAACCAGGACCAGAGGAAGGGATGTGCCCCGCTTAAGCAGTCACTTCTGTCATGTGTGCTGTGGAGGCAGGCAGGAGGGTATTTTTAACAGAAGACACTTCCTCTGTTGGTCTGGCAAAGCCCAAGGCTGGTGACCTCGCAGGCACAGTGCAAACCCCATCTGTTTCCCGAGGAGATGCAGGGTATTTAAGCAATGCAGGTGATGACATTTTGTTTGTTTGATTCTTTGGGACAGTTTATTTTGTTGTTTCTAAACTGAATAGGTGCAGTCTTTTATTTTCCAGTGGATTGTCCATGACATTTTGAAAGATTTTATATAACAAAACCCCAACAACCATGTAAGTGAAATACCCACAATATACAACAGTAATTAAGAAAGGCAACAAAAAAAAAGATTTATTGCATAATTTCTCTCTGGAAAAAAATTAATGAAACGAAATCACAAATAAATGAGAACACTTGGGGAAACTTGCCCTCTCTTTCCTCCCTGAAAATGGAGCAATTAACAAAGCAGGCATTTTTTACTAGCTAGGGGGGTAACTGCTTATAATCAAGGCCACATGTTCTACTTTCAAGGACCTTGGGAGGTCTGTCACATTAGGTGATACTGTCAGCATCCCTTCAGAGAAGCAAACAAAGATAATGTTTTCCTCTGCTGACCTGAAACAGTGCAGTCAAGAGTACCGCAATGCCATTCACCCATTAAAGACAAAATGAGTGAATTACCTGTGAGAACGAGATAAACCACGAGGGAAAACATCCCCAGGTAGCATGGACTCATCTCTGCCTCAGCCTGCCTACAAGAGCTGCAAGAGAATCTGTGCAAGCTAACATGGACCCTGAAGGTCTACTGCATTTGAGGTAATGTTGGGAATTTGTTAATCAGTTAAAATAAGCATCAGAAAAGCACAACTTATTTCAAGTCAGGCATAAAAAATCCAGCATATACAACCATAAACCTCCAAATTTTTGAAATCCAAACACACAGACCTTAGTGCCAGCACTATGTGAGTTAAGTGTAATGCAAAGGAGTCAAATAATGTATGAAATTCTGCCAGCTTCCTAATATATTACAAGAATTTCTGAAGAATATAGAGGCAGGCAGAAAATAGCATCAAAAATCTGTGGCATGTAGCATGTTTCACTGCTTAGGTGGGAGGACAAACTATGGTAGTAACGAAGACAGTAATTCTTATGACTCTGAAGAATAAAAATGTTTCCGTATCAGAGATGTCAACCATCTGACACTTTTTCAAAAACACTAGGTGACTAAGAGGTATCTGCTGGCACTTTGAGACAGTCAAGTAACTGGTGCCACCTGAGATACATGACCATACCTGAGACATCCCCAGGGGACTATCAGGTGAGTGGCACATGCCCTTGTGCAGTGACTGTTGATAACCACAAAACCCAGAGGACCTCAAATCTGCTGAACACTTATACCTGAGCAACAGAAGTGAGTAAGTGGGCCAAAGAACTGGGCTTTCTGGCTACTAGGAGCAGGAGGGAACCTTCACATACGTAATGTGAATTAGGACTGAGATTTAGTTGGACACCCTTGAGCTTAGTGTTCGGCTTGGGGTTTTTTCCAGTTCATAAAACTTGTCAGTGGTTTAAATCATTCTTCAGGGGTTTTTAATGTTTTGGGGGAAAACAATGTTCAGGCTATGCACAGCCTTAATGAAGAATATATTTTTCCTACAGAAGTTCAGCTTTTCTACTAATGCACAGTGTACTTGTGTGTCTGGTTAACATCAAATCAGTCTCCTACACAGGCATCACAAGTAAAGACAAGTGAGAGCTGCTATCAGCTACACTATCATCTCAACTACAATCCTGCCTCCAGAAAACCAAAAAATTTATTTCTAAAGGCATGCATCCCTGACACTTTTGAGCACCACTCCCCGCTCTGCAAT
The DNA here is from genome assembly GCA_013398175.1 of Climacteris rufus. NCBI lineage: Eukaryota > Metazoa > Chordata > Aves > Passeriformes > Climacteridae > Climacteris > Climacteris rufus. Next base: position 884,771 of record VZRZ01000978.1, read on the forward strand.
AATCTGGTTGTTGTGACAAGTATCCACGAGAAAACCCAGGCTTTCATACATAGCAGCTATAAGTAGCTCTGAAGTTTCTAGGAGTACACGGGCAAAAGAACAACATCTGCATTGGCCAAAGGGTCCAGAGTTTGCCAAAGTAGCCCCAAGTAGAAGTAGTCTAGTGCAGGGCTGGAGCACATCACAGACATGACATGGGCCTGGGCTGCAGGAGCTCTGCCCGGCCATGAGGGTCTCTGTCAAGCACTGTCAGCCCCTTGGAGCAGGGAAACCAGCCTCTCAGCCATTGCAGCACCCACCTACCAACCCTGGGCCAACACAGAGTTTTTAACCCATTCAAAGAGCAGTGCAACATGCAGAATACAGTGACTTTTCAGATCTGATCCAGGCACAGAGAACCAAGCTTATGTCCCTTATGAACCTCTCCAGAAACCAGCACTTATACACACTGGATGTGAATTTGATTCCAAGCTCTAATAACAGAAACCCATGTTTTGGAGACATCCTGGTAGGTCTCTGCAGAACAGGCAGTTTCCAAAGGCAAAGTGCCTTCCCTGGAGTACTGCAATAATAAGCACAGCATGAAGATGATTCCACCCTTATTAATAGAGCTAAACACTTTATCTTTTCTGACCAAAGAATGTAGCTGCTCACATCCAAAGATAAACAAGATACCAAAGAGTGCACACATGTGTCTGAGGCAGCAGGAGCTGACCCCGGAGGATCCAAGGGCCAAGGAACTCCAGAGTACACTGCACAAGGTTTTCACAAACATTTACTTCAGAAGTTAAACTTATGAGCTCAGCAACCACAGCAAACCACATACAAACTGTTCAACTGACTGAATTTACAACAGAGGGACAAAAATAATGGAAATGACCATATAAGAGTCAATGAAAATAGGGATTCCATGACAAAGAGGCAACTGAGAAATAAATCTTTAGTGGTTTAAATTGGTGGACCACTAAGCATGTTCATGTTTCTGTAGCATGCAAAATCTTCTTGCAGAGCTCACAGTTCTACCTGAATATTTGCTACTTGTTTCACTAGTTAATTAGAGATGGTTTGCAATTGAGGGAATGAGAAAAGAAAAAAAAGGCAGCTCTTGTGCTCTCTTTTGCAGTTCATTAATCTGCTAAGATTTCATCTGGACATTTTCCTGAATGGTATCCTATGGTATTCTACATTACCCTATAAATGCCTTCAAAACTGGAACTTAAAAGTTCTGATATACTTTTCGTATATACTTGAAGTACTGATATACTTTTCTATATGAAAATTTGCAACATTAAGGATATAGCTCAGTTAGTCCCCACACCTTGCTTGCTTTGGCTCTGTTTCCTCCACTGTTTCTCTTTGTGACATTGGGTTTTTTGCTGTTAGAAATGTGATTTGTATGATTCCCAATATGCTCTGTGTTGGCTTGGTTGGGATTCTCACGTACAAGTTATGACTTTGGGTGTCATGAGGAGCAACAGCCCCTCAAAATCCGTCCACAGAGACACCAGCAGTGGCAGAGAATTGCATCCTGAGGAATCCCAGCAGCAACTGGACCACACTTCCTGCAATATGCATGGCCTACATTGCTACACAAATGTAAATATAATAGTTAACAAGTTGGTATGTTTGTATGTTCAAATGCATTTTCATCTAATATTTCTGCTGTGCAGCTTCTGATCAAAAAGGGGTGCTTACTTCTTTATACCATTATTTTCATGATTGTGCTTAATAGTTAAAAGACTTACGCCTCAGAAAACTGTATAGGTTTGATTTGGTCTTTCTGAATTGTTGAAATTATAAATGTAATATATAAGGTTCAGCTTCAAAGAACAGAAAACATTGTGAACAATAGACTTGTCTCTCTCATTTCTCCCCATGATATTCACTTCTCAGTTCTGCATGAAGCCAGCACAAAAGTCAGAAAGTAGTGATCCAAAAATACCTGGCAATGACCTCCAGAGCAGAGAAATGGCACGAGAGTGATGCTGCCTGGCTCTTTTCAAATCTTTGCTCATGGCTTGACTTTCACTGGCTGCAAGCTCCACAGACAAGACTGAGAGGTCAGAATGGGGGTGCCTGGCGGAGAAGTTCTTTCCACCAGCAGGCATCCACAGCTACCCCTGATACACTTTATTTACAGATATGCTTCATTTTTGTATAACTTTAATTACAAAAGGGTGATTGTACTCACTGAATGTGCGGATGACATCACTTGGTGCACTGGCAGAGCTGGATCCAAAGGAGTTTGCCGCTCGGACTGCAAACCGATACTTCGTGTTTGGGAGAAGTCCTTTGAGAACCATGGACTCCATCTGGATCTGCTCTCTTATTACCGTCCAGTTGCTATCAAGATCTGGCCTTCAGGATCAAACAAAGACCAGATCTTAAGTAATTAAAGTTGGTTGTATAAATTAGCTACCTTTTAAACTTTCCTAGGAAATACATAAATAAATGAGATAGAAATCTACTAAATCATCACTGAAACCCTTCACTTTTAAAGATCAGACTCTGGAACCAACCATTACCAAACTGTGAAGCTTGTGATTTAAAAACTGTAAAATCATACAAACCCAATATTCAGATTTTGCTTATAAAGCCAACAAGGTTATTTAGAGGACTGACTGACAAATCCAGTTATGTTTATCTGTTTCATGGGTTTTGGATTCATAGTTGTCAGGTTGGAGTCTATTACCTGCAGTTCCCAACTCCCTACGTGGCTCTATAAAGCAGTACTTTGCAATAGAGGGAAAGACCTGGATTTGTTTCTAACAATTTGTGCTCTAATGCCAGTATATCCTTTCAAATGCATACAAGCATTAGTGAGATGAGAAGCCAGCGTTTGATCTCACTAGTAATCAGGCTAATCCACTCACATAGGAAAATATGGATCCTAAGCCTTCTCTTCAGAAAACAAAGAAACAAACAGACAAAAAATAAACAAAGCAAACAAAAAAAAGGCTGAAAAAAACACAAAAAAACCCATAAAGACAACCCCAAACTCACAGAACAATAAAGCAGAAACCTGACTTGGCTTATGTACATGGATTTTTCAGTAACATTCCCATGTCTGCCTTTGAACAATGCCTGGTTAACTCTTGATTCATACTGGAAGACAGCTGCCAATAAATGCTTCTCTAAGTGCCATTATAACCCATCTGAAACCAGTACAACCATTCACATGGCAGTCTGGTATCAAATGTTTTAAGTTCATACACAGAGGGACATTGTAAAGGAGTGGGCTATTTCAAATTCTGAGACAGTGTTCTGATGCTTTTACACCATTTCCACTCTCTCTAAAAGTGGCCTTTTCTCATCAAAGAGAGAACAAAATAAGAATCTAAACAAATACAAGCAAAACAAAAATGCAAACATTCACTCTAGGCCACCCAAAATATTCAAATTAAAGTTTATGAAAGTAAAATAAGGACAGAAATGGCTTTCAGAGAAAATTATTCCAGTGTCCTTGCAATATTTATTACAGGAAATAACCTCCAAGTGCACCCTGAATCTACCAGTGTTTACATAGGACTAGCTGCAAATGTCTCCAACAGCCTTCAAATTAAAAATTATAGCACAAAGCAGGCATTTTGTATTTGTTTATTTTCAGCTGGAAGGAAATGCCAAAGTCAATGTATGTTTTCTTTTAGCAGTCAATACAAGATTTATTGATCACTAAAGTTCCATTACTTTGTGCCAGCATGGCAAATGCAGTGGCAACGCAGCAGTTCCGAGTCTCAAGCCTGTCTCAAGCACACAGTGGCACACAGGACATGAGTATTTCATTGTCTTGCTAAAAATAAAAATAAAATCTGACAAATATACAAGATGTAATGACAGCTAAACAGACCATCTTAAGTCACTCTTTACCACCATTTCCTGGTAGACAGGAGAGCATTTATTTTGGCTGCTCTTCCATTGTTTCCCCTCCTCTGAGCTTTTGATGCCTGGGCCAAAATGAAATACATAGTGCTTTCCAAATGAAAGCTGTTAACATTACTTCCTTCCACAAGCTTGCTTAGCAGTGTTTTCAATTTTCCTGTGCATATCCTTTTTTGGTTCTAATTCCCATCCAAGGAATTCCCGCTGGCTCAAGAGCTGTCTCATTGCAGCAGACCCTGCCGATGTCTCCTCCCAAGTGAAAACACACACCTTTGATGAGGGGACCCAAAGGAGGCATTGCACCCTGAAGAAGTCTAGGAGATAACACAAACAGCAGGCTAGCCTTCAAATACGCTGACTGTCTCTCACAACATTTCTTTCTGCAGAAGTTTATAATAAAGGAAATGCCTGCAAACATGTAAGGGTCTGCAGCTGAAGGAGAGAGAAAGAGGAGAGATTTATCACTTGACCTTTTCTACTTCTCCAGAATGCTCCCTGTGTGAACAAACCAGTATGAGATGAAAACATGGCAAACAGATGGGGAAACAAACATAAATTCAGCTGGTGACTGCATCCAGGGCCGGCCAGCTCCCAGGTTCCCTGAGATGGGAACATTTTGTTGAAATCTGTCTCCATGGTCCTTTTTTTTTTTATGTAAAATTTCAGTGTCTTATCAACTTTTACACTGGAAGGGCTCATTTTGATCCCACTTCTCCCATCTTCCTGCAGCACTACATTCCCCAACACAGGTCTCTCTGCCTCTGGCCAAGACCTCGCAGGGCACTTCCCGATGTCATATCTGGGTATGGGCAAATCAGACAACTTCCATGGACATTGCCTGCTCTGGAGGCTGCAGCTGTGCATGTCCAACACATAAATGCTATGCAGGAAGAAGCTGACACAAGCATAAGATCTAGTGGTTTTGGGATAATAAAAGTCAATAGGACTGCGTGGGTATAAACCAAGGGCAGAATTCCATGCCAAATGTACCCAAACATTTTAGATTATTGCTTTATGTGGTAACCTGAGCACTGATTCAATTCAAGAAAGGAAATCTTTCTGATGCAGAGAGCTGCAATTTTATAGTCTCTTGAACTTCCTTTTAAAATCACCTGGAAATTATTTAAGTGTGAGGCACCCACTAGCAATCCAATTTGTCTAAGGTTTGTGATTGTTCCTCTGTGCCATATTTGTACTCATCTCAAGGATCAAATTCATCTCTACAGAGGTTTTTAAAAAATATTCCATCAAACAATAAATATGATGACAAGTACTAAACATCATCATTTGCCACAGAAAAATCTCTTGTAGAATATAACGCACTATAACGTATTATTTTTAGTAACTATTATCATTTTGCACTATTGTGACACTTTCTACAAGATATATCAACCAATATGCCAGGTCAACTCCGAGGAAAGGAAAAGTGGACAAGTTTCAAACCTCACTCTCGTTAGATATTCTCCTGATGCTATCTAATGTTGTTAAGTACTCCCTCCCTAATATATCTTTCACTCCTCTTTCTTCATTGGTTCATTGGTTCTTCATTTTCAAGGATTTAATCCTCAAAAGCAGTGAGGTAAATACTGAGGCAGATATGCCTGTTTCATGCAATAATCACAGAAACAATATTAAAAGTATTTTTTCTGGACATTGGGAGGTGTCTTCTGGGCAAATCTGTTTCAGTTTCTTTGCAAACAAAAGTAAACAATGTCTGTCTGGTTCAGGGCAGTGCCGGAGACAGACAGTTCAACAGGGAATGGATTCAGGGATAGATTATTCTGGGAGGGAGAGGGAGTGCTTCAAACTAATCAAGAAATCTGTGCACAACCCTATGCTGAATCTGCACCACCTTAACATCTGAATACTAATAAATCTCCCAGTTTTATCAGCAGAACCTGCCTATTTTATTGCAGCAGAAGTTTCATGTCACTACCAAGATACTGAAAAATTTCCTTTGCATGCCAAGATTAATATTAAAAGCTTTTGATTTCATCTACATATCAATGAGATTAAAAGAAAGTGACCTATTTGTTTTAGGGCATTTGCTGCTGAAACACTTGTGGTTCTGTAGCAGCTATTTGGGTATGAAAATTTGGATAAGTTACTCAGCAAGTGTAAAAGATCATGTAGGCATTCAACATATTAAAAATTCGAGTACTTGGAGTATTTGAGTGAAAATATCCAAGACATTTTTAAGAATTAATTTTGTACAGCACCTTTAGGAAAAAACCCAAACTCATATGCTTAAGTCCAGGTTCTCTCTTCAGAAGCTTTCATAAAAATGTAATTTTTCACAAAATACTTCTCACATTAACCAAGAGAATATTTACACTAAGCCTACAAAGGTGCACAGATACTATATGTTCTGGTTTTAACACGTTCCCTATGAACAATCCAGTGAACAGTGAGTCCTATGGTCTCCCTCCTGATTTTCAGCATTTAGACAAGTTGAGATTGTGGTCTCCTTAGCATCCTCTTAGTCAGCAGGAGAGCAGAGTCTGAGTTAGCCCAGCTCACTCTACATCTGAAGACACCTGCAGCCCTCCACTGCTTGTAGTGAACCAAAGGGTTCCAAGGGAAACCCCTTAGACAAGTGCTTAAATAAAGCAAATTTAGACTCTGAGTAGAAGAGAGAGTCAGCAGGCTAGCTCTAGTTCTAATTAGATTCTGATATCTCCAAACAATTAATGAATTTTCATGAAGTTTTAATTCCCAGTATCACAGCTGAGCAATTGAGAAGTGTTTTCTCACAACATGTTTATTCTAGGGTTAAAGTCATCGTTAGTTCTAAGGAGATGGAAGTGATTTAAACAATGTCATCATTTTTAGACATTTATGCTGTACCCAAGAGAAATTACAGATTTGCATAAGAAAGTTATTAATTTTGCAAAAGCACGAGATAATATTGTATTTCTTTGCCATACAAAGCCTCAGTTTTGGATTTACTTGAACTGATTTGTTTTAGTTTTACATTGGAGTAATTTACTAGCTTTAACTCATGATAATACATTTTATTGTAATTAAAACTATATGCAGCAAAAGACAATAAAGCTTAAAGTTAAAAGTTTACCTCTAACTGCCATTAGGGCTCATGGCTCATTGAACTTACTCCAAATATAGAACCAAGCTTCTAAGTCTAAGAGGCCATAATCCCAAAATTAACAAATGCACTTTCAACTTAGCTTTAAACCTCAAACTAAACAGTGTAATCAAAACACTGTGCTGTTAGGAAATTCTTTTCCAAAGTCTAAAACCAATGAAACACTGAAATTTCAATCACTCGCATCTTTTGACCTAAACAGTGAAAGCAGATTTCCACTCCCTGGCTGAATAAGCACTCAAGGGTGCACTTTCAGTGTGTCAGATGGAGATGATGGTGCCCACTTCTTCCATTAGCAGGCTCCTGGTGTTATGAAGAAGTGTACATAAACCTCCAGGTTCCACTTTCCAGTAAAAGCATGGAGATGATAGAAGTGCAGTCAATCAGAACTCAACAAAATCCCTTACCCATCAACTGAGCACAAGAGAGAGAAGAGATGGAGAGAGAGCAAAAAGCTCCTATAAAAATTGCATTCAAAGAATAGATATTGAAGAAATTTCATTGTAGTTCTACAGCAGACATTACACGAGGGAGATAAGTATCTTCAGCCCTCATGTTCTGCCTTGAAGTGTATTGAACATTGAATGGCTTCCAACTAAATATGGGGCATTTCAGTACAAACACAAAGTGCATCAGTTAACAAGTAGATTTTCAGTCTGGGTATTGGTTTCACTATATCGATCTCTTCTAGATTGTACCCATACTTTGAAAATCAAGTTCTTCCTGTCTGTTCTAAAAACAACAATAACAATTATTTTTTTTAAATTACTGTGTTTGCTTGAAGAACAATATTTTTGACCTTTACAGATCGGAGTAGTTAAAGAATAAATTCTCCCTTATTTTCCAGGAACATCAACTAAAACCTATCATCAAGTATTCACCCAAAGGATTAACAGGGTGAATTTTACATTCACTGTAAAGGTAAACATCAGAGCAAGCAAATAAAAATAAATAGATTTGCATGCAGATATTAACTCACACAAGCAGATGAACAGCCAAGTACAAATACTTGTTTATGCTTGCAGATACAATCACATCCTCCTCACCCTTCTTATGCAGTTTAGAAAACAAACTTGACTGGCAGCTTCTGACAGTTCAATTCTACTGCTGCAAATTTTACAGTTCAACATAAAAGAATAATAAAAAAAAAAAGCTCCAACAACACCCCACTTTCCCCCCCAAAACTAAACAGAGAGATCAGCATTTAATGTAAACTTGATTAGCCTTAGCATAACAAAGCACGTCTAAATCCTGCAAGCTCAAGACCCAAATGACTTTGTGCTCAAGAAGTGTCTGGGTCAGTTACTGGGTGATGTGGTTCAGTCGTTTAGAGGCTACAGTGGTAGTGTTGGGTTGATGACTGGACTGGATGATCTTGAAGGTCTCTTCTATCTTGGTGTTACTATGATTCTCTAACTTTTGTCAGATAAAACTGTCCAGCATACTGAATTTTCAGTCCTTGGATTATTTTCTATAGAAGTCCAGGGAAAGTGCTCTGGCAAACACACTTTTCTCAGTATGGTTGAACAGCTGATGACAGGTGAAACTTAAAATTTCAGTCACCCAGGCTGCTATTAGAGGGAACAGATCAAATTAGACCTTCTTTTTCTTCCATCAGAAAGCAAAACATAGTGGTGATTTTATAACAAATTGGATCATTTCTGGTAATTCAACACACATTGAGAGGAAAACTAAGTGTACTATACACAGTAATAAATAAGTCTTATCTATATGCAGTTTAATAGTGTGGTTCAGCTTAAAAAAACCACAAAACACAGTAGTGCACAAACACTGAAATTCAGACTCCACTGAAAAACTTGCCTGATAAACTCCACCATGTAGTACTGAATGGGAGAACTTCCTTCACTCACTCCAGGCTTCCAGGACAATGCAACTTCTGAATCAGAAACCACCACAATCTGGGGCTGATAGGGTGGTGCAGGGGGCATGCACTTATCTAAATCAGAAGAAATGTAAAGGAATTTCGTTACAGAAGCAGCTGGGATACTACACAAAATAACACAATACCCACAGACTTAGGAATCAAATTCACAGGCTTCTCCTCTCACCCTGTTGCCCCTCTAAAACCCTATATTTGTGGAAAAATAATGGTAAAATATTATGATACTGCACATGACGGAGATCAGGTGTGAGTGCTACAGACATGTGCCCTGCCAATTTTGCAACAGAGCCCTGCCGGCAGCATTACCTTGGGATAAGGTGGTCACCTCCCTGGGCATGCTGGGTCGTCCTTTCCCTGCCCAGCCGTATGCTCCAACACTAACGCGGTGTGGAGTGCCTGGCTTCAGGTCACTGATAACAACATCCTGCCAAGTCAAGAGCAGACAAGCACGTTGTGAGATCAGCTCTGTGTAACTGGAGATGGTGCTGGGAGGGATTTGGGGACTTTACATGGTGTTTTCTATTTACTCTCCTAGGAAGACAGTCCCCAGCCCAGTGCAGCTCAGTGCAGCTCAGAAACAACAAACACAAATAGAACCAGGTTTCTTCTCAAGCTGCAGCTTTGCCCCAGGGGAATCCACAAGGATGACCTGGACCCATTTCTCAGCATAACTCATTAGGTTGTAGATCGTTTGGATTCACCATCCAGCTTTTTTCACTGGTGAAGTCAAAGTCACATACTATTCCCTCCCTTGAGCATTTTGTATCAGTCTGGTGTGTTTTCTCCTGTTTTTTTTTTTTTTTCCTTGTTTGTTTTTATTTCTCTTTTAAATTCAGAGGCCATAAAACCTCTAGAGAATGAAGCAATTTGATTCAGTGTGAACTGATGATCCTTAATTTCTCACAGAGCAGAACCCTATCCCATCATCTCTTACAATTTTATGAGCTCAGCTAACAGCCTTGACCTGAAGTGAGCATTTCCCTTATTTGTCCTTCCACCATAAACACAGAAAGATTAACCCAAAGACAACTACTATAAAGGAGGCAATGTTCAACTCCATGCAAAGAGCTTGTGCTGATGTATATGCTTCAGAGGACCCTGTTCAAATCTACCAGAAAATAGAAAACATCACCAAAATATTGCATTTGATCACTGGCTGCTGCACAAGAATGGATCAGCCTCAGACATGTGGATCTGATCTTTAATGGAGAATGTGTACATGTGTACAAAAATCCAGTACCCTTTACCTGCAGCCCACCTGGAATGTCTATGTTAATCCCAAATTTACAAATTTTAACAGCATATACAAGTAACAGAAATACCACACTCTACACCACAGACTGTTCTGGTGTGAAAAAGAAGCACTTAAAAAAAATGTTTTACAGCAATTATTCTTCTGTTTACCATTCTCTGATATTAAACACATTAGTCACAATGCATGTGAAAATGCAGAGTTCTCATTTCTCTTCTTATTGGAACAGACTTTAAATCTGCACTTTCAGTTGCAGTAATATAGTAAACAATCCCAAAATTTTATTAACTGCTAAATTTCCTTATGATGGTCTTTTGGAAAAAAACACTTCCTCTCTACTCTTTGGGGAGCCTACGCTATTACCACAATGTTGTTCAGCAAAACCCTGCCATATGTCATTTCTTTGGCCATGGTTTTGGAGCTCCAACTGTGATTTCCTATTAACATGGACCACCTGACCACTATCCTGTTTTTCCATCATTCACACTTGATCTGCTTGAATGATCTGGATGAATCTGAGACAGATTATGACAACGCTGGAAAAGCAACTGTTCAGAGAGAGACAGCAAGAATACTCACCCTGAAAGATTAATCTGGGTCTTTCAGTCTCATAGCTGAAGTGGCTGAGATCTTTCAAAATGTGATCAGAGAAGCTAGCTGCTGAAAACCCAGTACTTCCTCCTGGTGACAATACTGATGCCCATGTTCCTGCCTTTCTATCCTCCATGCTACACATGTTGTCTCTCTGCACTGGAAGTGTGCACTTGTTCCTGCCATTATTCCTCTTTACTACATTCATTCTTATGAGGAAAAGTCCTTCATTATTTGTCTTACAATTTTCACACTATTCAGGAACTTGGTCCCTGCAGAGAGTTGGATATTCATGGATGTGCCTCATATTATTACCTCCAGACTCAAGAAGGAATCTCATTGAGTGCACGGCAAATTGTTCAATATGTGTGCCCTCAAAACCTCAGCGAGGTGCACTTCTGCCTTACACAAGTGGCTACCTGCCTCCTTCTGGCAGCTCCCTCTCCATGAAGACAGCTGTGGAACACACAATGGGTATTTCTGAGACCAAGCATCTTGTAATCTTCAGGCATCAGGACAGCAGTGAATAAGTAAAGTTTCAGAACACCACCAAGCTCCTCTGACTTGTGGCAATGTCAGCGAATACCCACCTCACATCAAAAACACTTTCAAATCAGATCCTGTGAAAGAAAGAAACACATTTCCTTGTGCCCCACTGTCCAGCAGCCTCAGAGTACATATTTCCTTTATTTTTTTTTGCTTGTATTTAGAAAACACATCTTAAACCCTAGTTTTCTCCCTCTCAGAAGAGAGAGAGTGGCCTCCCAGATAATGAATTTAGGTAGTATGTGGAAGAGTTAGATCCCCATAATTTTTGTGATCCTTCCACTCAGATTACCTCTGCATTTTGAAGCAAGATACCCCAAACTCAACACTACATTGCTGATGATTCTTCAATAGTCACCAACCTCACTTTCTTGTCTTACACGAGTCTCTTGCTAAAATCCTAAAAAACGACATTTGGTATTCTCATTACAATCTCACACTGTTGAATGGGACGAAGCAATGTGATGCCTGTTCTGTGGTAGGGGAGGCAATTGCACTTAGATTATCCCTGCCCTGCCACACAGCTGCTTTCCCTACAAGTATGTTGAAACTGTTTGTGAGACTCAGTAAGCTGCCTCACTGAAACCAGGATTACAAATTGTTTTCCAAAAGAATGTCTGTTTTCTGTTTTGTTTTAATCCAAAACCCCATCAAACCCTGCATTACAGCACAGCTGGAGGAACTGAGCTGGGTTTAATGATGCTCTATCCCTTGACAATAATTCCTTCCCTGCACTACTGGTCTCAGTTGGTCACTTCCCATTTTGTTCCCATTTTGTTCCCATTTTGCTCCTTCGACAAGGAGCAGTGTTGGTCTCCAGGGCTCTGTGCCCAACATAAAACCTTCCACCTTTAAACCCCACTAATTTTTATTGGCTTTTCTTATTTTTTAAATAGGTATGATGGAGTTCCTGAATATTATGCACAGCTGCACTTCTCCTGGCTGCTATCGCTTACATGTTCTCTACTTTACAAGATATCAGACTATAATTCATTATCCAGTTTGCTAAGACACAGGCACGTGAACACACACACAGAAATGGGCAGTGCAAATCAGCTCTTGCTACGACAGTCCCACGCGTCCAGAGAAGTCTCTAAGAATGCAGCAGGATCGTACCCAGCACCAGGAGAGGCAGTTTAGTGATGGAAACATTAACTTACGCAGACTTAACCACAAAACTACTGCAGATTTCTGTTGAGTTTGGTATGAATACAACAGAAAGCATTTCATGGAGAACACCACTTCCTGGAGGATTAATGACAGCTGGGAGCTGATTAATCCCAGCCATTCATACTTCTCCACAAGTACCCCTCAGAAGTGTTATTTTTAACAAGCAGGAAAAAAAAGGCCCAGCATGAAACCTCAACACTGAAATGCCACAATCCAGACTCCACTCAGCTAGGATTGAACCAGATAGTCCTGGTTCAAGTGCATCCCAAGATGTCATCCTGATGTCTGCCTCCTGTAGCCCAACCAAATTTCCCTTAATTTAGGCCATGAAAGCTCTGCAAGCCCCACCCACTCTGTGATATTTCTGCATTCCTACAATAGCTCTCAGAAAACAAAAGTTTGAAAGAGGCTGTTGATGCTAGGGATTTCAGTTAAACACCGAAATTGCTGCCCTTCTCCTACCCAAACTCAAGCACCTCTTGCTTGCTTCCCCCTCACAATAAACCCAACCTGTTTACTGTTCACAGGAAGCAGATTGCATGGAGTGCAGGACTGGAAATAATCAATCTGATTAATTTACCAGCTGCAAAGATATTAAGAGAGTTGGTATTTCTTTCAAACCTGTTTTTTACTAGTAGCTAGACTCCCACTCCTTCCTCCCAGGCGTTGAAAGGCCTCTTCCTGTGCTCCTCCTCCTTCTTGGCTCTCATTGGACTGGATCAGGTTTTTCCCTCTTCATCTCCTCTCCAACTGCCAGACTTTGTTCTGCCCTTGTACCGGGTTTCTGACTACTCGATTGTCCCCGTCACCTCTAAATCCTCATTGCCTGGGTAAATCTCATTTTTCACACAAATTTACTCCATGAGAACAAGACTTCCATAAACACCTCCAATGCCAGAGAAAAAGGTTCATCCATTGCTAAAAAGGCAGCTATTTTGCTTACACATGTCCACCTTCTTTACCTGTGGATTTTGAGCTTTTGGGGGCTACTTGTTACATTTTGACCACAAAATATCACATATAAGTGTTACACAGAACCAACATTTGAGACAAACTTTTGTGTGTGAATCTGTGGAAAGACAAAGAAACATTCAATTTCATTTAAAATCACATCTGTAACCAAGTTTTATGTGAAGCAATACTTACAAAAATTGCTTGTCCTTCAAGCTGACCCTGGGAAAAAGCAAATAGGACTTGTTAAGAACTAACATACTAAGAAGTGATGGCAAATCCACATAAATAATTGGTCAGGAAATTAAAGCAAGACCAATGTTGCGGCATATAGTAGTCTATGTGGCTGTTAATCATCTGCACGAGTACTGGGATACAGACTCTCCTCTCCCAGTGCTGAAGAAGTACTGCTGTTAGGATTAAGATAAAAAAACAAAAAACAAAACAGTGTGCTGTTTGATCTTTTTCAGCACTACTAGCAAGAATGTTTTTTAGGAAAAAAAAAAGGCAAAAGAGAAATACAGAGATAAAGATAAGAAGAGAGAAAATAATACAGAAATAAAGAAATGGTATATCAGGACAGCAATATTGTTTCATTCACTGTGATCCCAGAATCCTGCAGAAGTCAGAACTGACAACTAGAGTGATGGAAAACTGCAGGAAATCTGAGCACCATCCTCACTCATGCTTCTAGTGAGGAAGTGGGGCAGAAAGAAGGAAGGAGGAGAGAAAAGGGGCAAATTAATTTAAAAAACCTCGGAAGCAAGAATGCAAAGGTGATATAAAAGGAAAAACGTAATTCAATAAAAATAGAAAAATGGAGAGCAATGAGAAAAAGTAGTGCTTTCAAGAAAAAAATAAACCCCAGCACTGAGGCAATCTTTTAGGATATGAACTTGCAGGAGTGCAACTAAAGCAGCTGTATTTCAGGAGACCATACAGAGACAAAAACACACTGAAAACCCTGTGTGTTAACACACACACCTGTGTCAGACACCACAATACACCTATACTGATACTGCAACTCTAACTTGTGCGGTTCCACCCCTTCCATGTGTGAAATTGCACAGAAAATGCATATTCAAACTTGAAAGTTCTATTTTGGTAGATGTCAAAGGTCAGTACTAGGAAGGTGTGAGCAAGTCCCAATAGTTTTACATAATAAAATAGCCAGACAACAAGGAGCAAAAGTGCATCACACAAACAGGAAAACGTTGTGATTTCCTTTTGCTCAATACCCAGAGCAGATCTGGGTTTTGGATCCTCACTGTATTTCACAAACCAGCAACAAGGAGACAGTTGCATGTTCTGCTCCAGTGCTCTGTTGATGAGAAGAAATACTCACCATGCTAATCATATCCAAACTCAGGGGAACATCGTGTGAGAGCTGTTTAACTGCTTTGTCACCTTCAACTTCTGAGTAAAAGACCTTGAGAAGAAGATAGAGTCAAACCAGTTAAAGCAATAATGCAATGCTTCAGAGTGACTTAAGAACAAGAACAATCACCATTATCACATTGAGGACAGCATTTGAGCCCACAATCCCCTACCCTTTCAAATGCACGAAAAGCTAGTCCTTTAACATGGCCTACATATTTGCTAGAAGTTATCAATGTGACCAAAGGACACCATCATACAGTGCATACACTTACCTGATGTGAAACACAGCCTAGATTTTAGGGCAGACTTGAACCGACAACCTGAATTGTGCACCATTTTTCTGTGGTCAGCATAGACAGATAAAGAGTTGTGGGACTAGTCTGCACAAGTTAGATACCTTAGTTCATATAAGGAAGATGTTGAGACTACATGATTATGACATTATAAAAATTGCTGTATCGTAAAATGTCTCTCCATGTCTGTTGTCATGTACTGGAGACTAATAAGACACAGAATCTGCTTTCCCGTGCACCGAGACCCTGAGATGCCAGAGTGTCAAGCTACTGTGGTGAAGATGGTTTGGGTACAGCACTATTGATGCTACTTGTCATTGGTTTTATTATCGTGCCACACATCAGCTCAAGACTTAAAAAAAAACTTGGAGCTCAGATGCTTGATCTACTGCTTGAAAGCGAAAATGGTTTATGACTTAAGTCACTTACTCACTGCACCTCTGTTTTCACACAGAAGGATGGACCCAACTACAGGCAGAACCCAGATGAGGCAGATCCTAGCCACTGCAAGTGTTTATCAGTGTTCTAGGCTGCTATGTTGCAGTTCACAAAATCAACCCTGCAGCAGGGCTGCACTGGTGTTATTTACAAGACCATGGGATAAAGGAGTATGTGTACCAGAAATACCTATTGTAGGGAATATTCTCACTCTTTTAGTGCACATTAATAATAAAGGTCATCAGTAGTATTCTGCTTTCCACCTTTTTACATAAAATTGAATTTTGGGTGTTTTTTTCTTGGATATTTCAAATCCCTCCACAGAAAATGCTAATAAAAAGGACTGCTATTTGTTTTTTGTTGAAGGGGAAAGCAATGCATTCTAGTCAACATCACGCATCTTTGGTGCTAATTTCCCACTGACTAGCTTCCATTTTAGGCCTGAGTTTCATTGTCATGGAATACCTGTTAAAACAATATTCAACAAAAATAAAGGAATGGCATGTTAGTGCCATTGTTCTTCTGCTTGCACACTAAAACACAGTAAGCACTTTAGCCTAGCCACTCTATTTTGCCCTATAGGCAGAAGGTAACGTGGCAGAGGCTTGGTGGGGGTCAGAGACTCCCCTGTAAAATTGCTGCATAAAACAGAAAAATCACTCAGCTTCTTTAACAGAAAGGCTTCCAAGGTAGTAGGGAAAAAAAGAAAATCCCTTTTGATATTTAAAGTTGTAGGTGGGTTCCCAGGGATTATACGCAGTACAGTACCCATCCATGAAGAGACTCCATGAAACACTCCTTCCTTTGTACCTGCTGCCAGTCTGGGAAGTTTTAGAGGCTTACTTTGAAAACATATTCCTCCTAAAGCAATCCTCAGGCTGGAAGTACAAGTCAAAGGATCTGCATGGCCCTTCACTTGCACTGTGCAATATCGACCTGCTCTGCTCTACTTGACTGTTTTATCAGCTGCAGAGAGCACTGAGAGCCTTGTAGGAAAACCACAACAGAAAAGCAATCTATATCCACTGCAGGCCTTTGGCATCCAACCCAAATTCCCATCATAGCTTGTTTCTAAAACATGAACTGCTTATTTTTTAAGGTTGCAGCTCCATCCTTTCAAGCCCACTGTCCCCTGGCCACTTTCTGGGCAGTGGCACTGTTTGTCAGGAGGAGGGGCTGCCCCACTGGTTTCAAAGTGTGCAGTCTGGGGCCGTGCAGCAGCAGGGAGGATCCCTTACCGTGTACCCCGTGATGGTGCTCGCGTGCTGCTTCGGCATCTTCCATTGCACGCTGAATGCTGTGCAGTTCAGGGAATCAAGCTGAATATCCAGAGGAGGCCCCAGCCTATCTGCTAAAAACAAAATGGCATTGTATAAAGAGCCTTAGGACAAAAACCCTCTCCTTTAGCTACCTGGCAGGTATGGCTTTGAAGAATAGGGCTGTGCTGCCCTCATTCCAAACTATCAAACATAGACCACTACTCAGATTTTACTCAGGTGCTCCTTTTCCGTCTCCAACTCTAACTTCCAAGGTAGCAGTGGAATACCAGGAGAGGAAGAGCAAAGGTGAACATCTCTTCTCAGTGTTGATCAGCTCAGGAGCACCCAGTGCTTCAAGCAATGCCATTGAGCAACCCACAGGCTTTTAAATGTGTTCCTGAAATGCTGGATACTACCCAGGACTCAGAGATGGGGACATTCACACATTCATACTGCTTGTACAGTCTGTGGCACAGATTCGGGCTACTGGGAAAGCGTCCCAGGAACGGTCTGGAGGACAGCACATCTCACAAACCACATATGTAAGTCAGTATGAACATCTTTGGGGTAGGAAAGGAGTTTGGCTGTATTGATGACAGACAAATCGTGCCATGTTCCATGGGCTCTCACCCATTTTCCTGATTAGCACAGACTTAGTCCCATGGATTCCTGCTTGGTTCAGGGGCTCTGAACACAGCACAGTGCTACCACCTATGTTGACCTCCTGCTCTGCACTCAGCAGTAGCTGGAACCACACACCACCTCCCACCTAAAGGAATAGCAGGGATGAGCAGGCAGGGCTGGGGTATCAAAGTCCACTTAAGAGCATTTCACATTCAGAAAACATCTTTCCAATCTTCACAACACCCAATGAGGCAGATTAGAATTACAGCTGCATTAGTAATAATGAAGAGAGAATACCCCCTAAACATTCTCTTAACATATTCATAGCATCTTTGTGTTACTTTCTGGGGAAGCTCTATGAGACAAGTTTGCTGCAGGGCATAGTTGCTGAAATAAAAAATTTTAACTATCAATGACATATAGTCATGTATGGCAGGCTTCAAATTCATATTCTGAATGCACTATAGGCCAATAACATTATTTACTGAAAGTATTTGGTGAATAATTTGGAACAACAAATAAATTTGAACAAAATGCAATCCATTTGCAGACTATCTGCAAACAGAGAGGCAACATCTGTTTAATAAGGAGACATATAATGAATTATTCACTCAGCCTTAGAAAACACTACTATCTCCAGGTTGCAGATGATGAAAGAGACACTGAGAGCCAAATACTGACCTCAGTTACACTGGCCTATAAATTGTCACTGGTGGAGTAAGTACAAAGCCCTGGCCTAAGCCAGGAAAAACAAGAGCAAGCAGCCAGAGAGGCCTGTATTTCTATTCTCCTTGTTTAATTCTCCCTAGAATTTCGGGAATTCCAGTAACACAACAGAGACATGGCAGGATACATGTTTGAGAACCATCGCCCTAGCACTGTCTCTGCGAGAGCCCAAGGTGATGGCCAGCGCTCACCACACTGCTGCATCCTGCCCTCTCTGTGACAAAGCCATGCAACAAGCAGGCACATGGCACCCACCCTGCCGGGAGCCTGCTGCCTCGTGCCCAGACCCAGAGCCAAGAGGCAAAGGAAAGCCAGTGGCAGCTCTGACCTGTGCACAGAGTGATTTTCTGGGGAGGACAGAGGGCAAGGCAGAGAGGCAGCATGGCAGTCCCACAGTCCTAGCCTGACAGCTCAGTGATGTGCTCCTGGGGATTCGGAGCCCCTTCTGGTTGTCAGGGCCCGAATCTCACACAACCTAGCAGAAAGCAAAAAACGTCCATTTCTGGACTGAACTTTCCCTTCACAAGCATGGCAAAGTGACGGCAGGATCTGACACTAGCAGTGTTTATGGCACTGAGCTGCGGGAGATGCCATGGCTTTTGAACAACCGTATCAAAGCGGTTTGTCGGCTGATCACAACGGCTGCAACACGTCACTGCTCGACTGACAAACCCATCTAAGATGAATGTGAGCTGGACCTATTTTGCATGATTTTACCTAGCATCATGTACTAGGCATACTGAAAACAGATATTGAGTCTGGTCTAAACATTCATGTCTTCATGTCAAATGTCATGTTTAGACTACTAAAAATAAAAACTCTCCAAGGGTAAAACTTTTTGGGTATTTGTACTTCCCCCCACAATTCAGGTCAGAAATACATCTTCTCAAAACTCTGAAATCTCTGTTAATCTGGTAGCATCAGGCACAGTGCAAAACTACAGCAGAGCCTACTCCCTTCTGCAGCCTGCTGGATTGGGAATCTGCAGACAAGGGAGGTGAGACATATCCACTACTTGTACATGCTCTCAAGATCTGCCTCAGTGATGATCCCCCTGCCAATGTCCTCTGCAATTGGTTCCAGTGAATACTTAAGTAGGCATGGAGATTTGGTCTGATCATAAAGAACAAGAAACCAATTTACATAAACAATAAAATAAAACACATTTGTTACAAACACAGTCATTCTCCTTTCTGGCCCATCAGGCACAGAAAGTTCGAAATTGTCCAAAATGTTTTTATGGTAATGGAAGCAATGACTCCAGTTCCATGAAAAGAAGCCATTAATCAAGGGGGAGCTCTCTCACACAAATTATGACTATACATTGTGAAAATATATCAGACACAAGAACTTAATGAGGATTTAACTGTAGATAAACAATGTTGAGCTGACAGTGTTGTGTTTACTTTTCTGCTTACAGCTATTTTCCTTCTCGTTTATACATCTTTGCCTCTGTACTTCTACAAATATGCAAAAAACACTAAACCAGTAAAGAAGTCACCAAACAAGCTCTCCAAGTGAGCTGAAGAATACATAAGCACTCTCCCTGAGATGGAGTAAATGTTGCTTGAGATGGAGTAAAATTTGCCATCTCAAAATAATGACCATTATTTGAATTTTTCTTCACAAAACTAACTCATATTAAAAATGGTAAAAAGGCTTATCCCATTGATACAAGTGTCACTTTCCATTGTGGCTCTCACTGCTGCACACAACAGCCTCTGCCCATACATTAAACACCCATGGGCTACCATCAGGGTGGCCACAGGCAAAGGAGGCCACAGGCCTCCTGGGAATGATTCTCAGCCTGGGCAAGTCAAGGGTGTCATTTTTTACCGTAACAAAGTGACGAAATTCTTTACTGTGAGGGTGGTGAGGCACTGTCACAGGTTGCCCAGAGAGGCTGTGGATGCTCCAACCCCGGCAACATTCAAGGCCAGGTTAGAGAAGGCCTTGAGCAACCCAGTCTAGTGGGAGGTGTCCCTGCTTCTGGCAGAGGGATTGGGATTCCACCTCCTCTAACATTCTACCATTCTACGATTCTATGTATCAGTGCCTCAGGATGCTCCTTGCCATCACTGAATCCACAGCAGAAAACTCACTTCCATGTCTGGCCTTGTGATTTTGTGCAGAGTTACCCTGAGTACACAACAAAAACACTTCAAATGAATCCAGCTTCTGCTCCCAGGCCAACCATGTTGTCCTTGTGCAAGGCTCAGAAGCAGCCACTTCAGCCTGATCCCTTCCTTCAGCTGCTGCTAGAAAACTGCTTATGCTGACACAGTTCTTCATTGCTTCTTCCCTTCCAGTCATGGATTGACACTAGAATCTTAATACAGTGATGAACAGTTATGAGAAAAAAAACCCAACTTCAAAACAAATACATTTCTAATATTCACAACCTTCACATTTGAAGCACTTTGGATGAATTGGATAAAGCTCATCATCACTAGTATATACTACTTGTACCATTATTTTAGAGCAAATGTCAAAACTGATTCAAATTTCAAATTAGATAAAATAATAGCGATTGAAAACAGTTTTTTATCTCAAATACTGATGAATTGAATATCTGAAAGTATTTGTGTTAGAAACTATTATTTTAGAATTTTAATTATATTTTGAATTTAATCTTTTCTCTTCTTCTTAGATGCTTTTGCTGTTTCAAGACATGCAGATAGTCACAGGTACTTACAGACCCTGAAATAATATGCAAATAATTCACTGATATGATCCACATGCAATAATATGAGAACACATTTAAGAGAAAACACATGGCTCATTTCATCTTCAATAGTTTGTAGTTTGAAAAATCAAAGTTTTCATTCTACTATTAATGAGAGGGCACAGTAAGGAGATAAGCATTTTACTATTTTACTTTTAAATGTCTGTGGGTAACAGCTAAGAGGTACTGACTGAAGGGCTCCTTCTTTTCCAGGCTGATGTGTCTCCTATTTGTGTCCCATTAAACAACTGAAACCTGTTGATGAAGTGCTGGCTGTCACTGCTAACATGTCATAATGTAAGGAAATAGGAATAAAAAAACTCATTAAAAACAATTCGAACTAATTCTAAATTGAAGTTTTCAGACCAAAAGACTTTCCAGAAATACCTCTGTTTCTTCTGTTTAATTAATTATTTAATTGTGTTCACCAATTCATTAAAAAATCCTGAGTTTTAGTAAAATAGCATTTTGTCATTGTAATAGCTGAGAGGAAACAAGCTTGTCCACTCCTAGAGGTGAAACAAAGTGTGTTATGGTACATTCACTCTCTCACTGAAATATTGATGAAATTCTTACTTATAAAACAAGGAATAGTGATAAAGTCTTTTGCTTCCCTTATTTCACAGACCAAAAGTTATGCAAACACTACAGGGGAAGGAAGACAGCATGACAAACTGAAAAGGTCAGGAAATTCTAAATGAAAAAAATGGGCCATCTTTAAATTCCTTTGAAGCCTTTTCCAGCTCCCACTGCCCAGCAGCAGTACGTAAGTGAGCAAGAATCTCACAGCCACAACAACTACAAAGGACGAGGGCTTGAAACTGGAAAATCTCAGCCAGTTGTCCTGGTTGTGCACCCAGAGCAGCAACATTAACAAAAAAAAAAAAAA
>VZRZ01000978.1:906570-918098 GCA_013398175.1 Climacteris rufus
AAAATCTTGATAGTCATTGCTCTGAATGAATTTCCTACCACTGCATCAGATAATGACAAAAGGAAATCCGCTGGATCATGTGCATGCTGCCACACTGAGTAGTGGATCAGAGATAGCAGGTAACATGGCCCTATGGAGCCATAGTGGATTTTGATGCAAACCACAGTGCACAAATCTTTGGAAAGACTAAACCAACCTTCATTAGTCCTTTAAAAATACTGGGGAAAAAAAAGAAAAAAAAAATCCCTCAACAGTATAATAAATAAGTCTTGAACTTGTGATGTTTTCCTGATGCATATACAGCATCTGTTATCTGCCCCAGAGACATATGAGGTGACAGTCACTGGGGTTTTATAGCCCAAGGAAGGGGAATGAAGGAGACAAAGCTCAGAACTTAAGCTACAGTGCAACACCGTGAATCCCATTAACAACAAACAGGCACAATGTCCCTGATGACTTTGTCATGGCCTTTCCTGCTTTACTTTGGCCCTGCAGATCACTGAACAGAAAGGCAGCAATGGGAAGCCCTGGTTCTCTCCTTACACTCCTTCCTGGAGCAAGGCTTTGCTTCTGGGAAGGCTCCAACTGCAGGAAAAGGAAGGAGAGAGGAGGGGAGCTCTGCACAGTGCACAGTGACTTACAGGAGTGAAAACAAAAAGCAGTAACTGCTTTTTCAAAAAAAAAACATTTAAGAGACAGATATATAAAAAAAATTCTAGCTGTGGATGGTTATGCACTGGACTCGCTTTTGGAGAATTCCTGGTGCTGAAGGGGACATCATATCCCTGAGCAACAATCTAGTTTGTATCTGTCTTGCCCTAGTCAAGAGGAGCACATGGGGCAAGCTCTGGGCAACTGTTACAGGCTTGTGTTTTTAATAATTACTGATCAGAGGCCAGTTTGATTAACACAAGTGCATACCTGCATACACTATACCTGCACCTGGATGACTTTGTGAAATATTTCACCTTGTGAAAACATTTTCCACTTCCAGAATAAGTGGAGTATAGGGGCCTGTAAAAACCCACACCAAGACACTCCACCTGCATAACTGTAAGTGCATTTCTGGAAGTCTAACACTTTCTCCCTTAAAACCAGGTTTTTGCTTTGCCCATTGAAGCCCAGTACTGGGGCATGGCTGTCCTAATTCCTGACATCTTTGCAGCACCTTGGCCTGGCAGAGGAAAATGGTAGCCAGGTTCCTGTTCCTGGGGAAGGGTCAGCAAAGAGGCTCACCTCTTCCTACTCCAGCCTACAGGCTGCTTGGATGCAATGCCTGACATTTTTCCTGGATTGGTATTTCCTGTCTGGGCTCTGACCTGCCTTGTCCCTGCGGATGTGTTCAGTGACTGGCAGGTTGCAACTAGCCCTGCCTGCTGCCAGCACCCTGACTACCCTGCCATGGCCTGCCTTATCATCAGCTGCTTCACCAGTTTTGAAATAACTTTGTAAAAAAGTGTCTCAGAGGTTTAACTTAAGTGCCAGAAGGAAGCTGAAATCAAGCAAATGTATGTCACTGCGTCTGCGTAATAGATTTTAATAATCATTGGCCCTAAGAACCAGCATACCAATAGCACATCCTGGCATACCAATAGCACATCCTGGCATCCCCTCCAACCTCGTCTTCCTTCATGGTTTCCTGTACTGGGACTACACTGTGAACATCCATCACCTTAAAAGCCACTCAGCTGATGGGCAGCATCAAGCAGCAGCTTTCCAGCTGGGCAGCCTGGTGGGTTTGCACAAGCTGCTGGGCTGAGGCACACCCACAGTGAGCTGCAGGAGAAACTGCACACAAAGGAAACTGTGCCATTTCAGTGCAGTTTCATGCTACCATGGAGCAAAAACAGCTGCTCGCTGCCAGTGGCAAGGGAGAGGTCTCATGCCTTCCACTCTGCCACCTCCCCACTTCTCCATGCCTCTTCCTCCAAACATTTCTCTCCGCTTTTCTGTCCCAGAGCTTCTCCATTCCCTTTTGCACTGATTTGTGTTCTCCAATAAAATTCAGCCCATTTTCCCCAGGGAAAAAAAATGCTATTCTCTTTTCTCTCATGGGTTAGGCATCTGAGGTGCTAGGAAGCACAAATACTGGAGGAGCTTCACAAAGCATGGCACTCTGATAACAGTTGGAATCAGAAACAGGAAAACACTAACAAAGTTGATTACACAGTGCTTAGTGCTCATGATTGAGTCTTAGACATTGTTTGGGAAAGTAAACTCTATTAAGCAAGCTATTACTGTTCTGAAACAAAATGATAAAAATAAGGATAAAAGTCAGCCTGCTGCTTTTTCTGAGCATTTATAACATAAATACATAAGAGAGCCACATATGAAAGACTTTGTATTTATTATCAAAAAACAGAGTTTCATTACATAGATAAATATATATATACATATATAAGTAAAAAGTCCAGTTAAACTTTAAAAATCCCAAATAAATAACTTGAAAATTTCTTTTCCCATCAATCAATATCACTTATTTTTCAGGAATTTTCTATCTAAATCTTATTATCTCAATGGGACACATAGCAAAATTGTACTTGAAAAATGCTCTCCTTGATGACCCTTAATCTGTTTGCTTTATCTGTTGCATATTCCTCTCTTGCTGAAACTCAGAACAAAACAGCTCTTGAAGAAGCATCTTACTTGGTACAAGAAACAAAATTCAAGGGGTCAAATAGAGAAAAAATAACAATCCCACAATCACACGTGCACTACGTACACACATGCAAAAAGATTAAAGTATAAAGAGGACAAAGCTACCATGTGATAGGCAACAAATATGCAGGGTGAGGACAGGACATGCAGCATTTGTGTCCCACAATCCCTCCAAGTCCTGAGTGATTGTTTTGAAGCTCTTTATTCAGGGACACAAACAATCTGGTCACACCCCAGGAAGTATCACAAAAATCAACGTGTGGATTGGTTATCCCTGAGGTTCTGGCACAGGCCTCATACAATTACAGAACACAAAGGGTAACAATTTCCCACCAAACATCTTTGTATTGATCACAACTCCAGCAAATACTCATTTTCCTGTAGAAAGTAGAGCAGCTGGTCCAGTTGGTATTTTCAGTCCATGACAGGCTGGAGGACAGATCAAAGAAAGCTAAACCCAAGAGCTGAAACACACATTTTCAAGAGATCCTTGTGACACTTCACAAAATCACAGAGGGAGTGATGCTGGAAGGCACCTCTGGAGATCACTTAGTCCAAAGCACTGCTCAGAGCAGGCTCAAAGATACCAGGTTGCCCAAGACCTTGCCTAAAGGGGTTTGAATATCTCCAAGGATAGAGACTCCACAACATCTAAGGCTAAGTGCTCAGACACCCACACAGTAAAAAAGTATTTTCTCATGTTAAATGGAATTTCCTGCTTTCACTTTGTGCCCATTGCTTCCAGCCCTGTCACAGCGCAACACTGAGAAAAGCCTGGCTCCATCTTCATTACTCCCCCATCACTGATGTACATTTGCAAGATTCCCACAAGTATTTTACTTCCAAAGCTTAACTCTTTCTCTTAGCCTCTTCCCATTTATTAGTCTTTGTGACCTTTTGCTGGACTCATTCCAGTATGTCCATGTTTCCTCATTTAACAGGCAGCCCAGGACTGGACCCACCGCTGCAGGTGTGTCCCACCAGAGCTCTGTAGAGAGGAAGGATAACCTCCCTTGACTTCCAGGAAACACTCTTCCTAACAGAAACTGCAATGCTGAAACAGCATGTCCACTGGGGCTGCCACTGCAGAGTGACCCTAACCTGACTGGAGAAACCTGCTCAATTGCAACTGTGATTTTAATAAAGGCTGCTGAAGGCCAGGTCAGGGAGGAAATCCGGCATCTTCTCAAGGAGCAGGAAATTCTTCCCCAACTCAGTTCCTCCATAAGAAACGGGATAATTTCAATACCTTTCGCAGTCAGCAAGTCTCTCCATTCATCAGCACTATCAGTAAAACCAGAGGAAATTCTTTGTCTCTACTAAGTGACTGAAATAGCTGTGGCTTTTAAATTTGAATCACTGCACTGATTTAGTGTGGGACATGGCCTGTGTATTCAAAGAACTAGTAACAAGCAGCAGGATGTGAGAGCTGAGAGACTGACAGGGAAGGACAAAACCCTCTTTGGTGCAAGAGACAATGAGACATGGAAATATATCACAGTATAAAGAACAAATAAATAAGGGAAAAAATGGCACATGACCCAGGCACAGCTATGATGTCCACACAGCTACTATCTAATGCTCCCTAATCCTCTCAAAGCATTCCCTGCTCCACTGGCACATTGTCTTCTGTAGCGTGTAGAGTCCAACCCTTCATCCCAAACCTCTACCAGGGCTACTTCATGCAAGCCACGCCCTCACTTGGCATCAGCTGGTTGAAACAGTTCACTACCCACTCCCCCCCTTTAAACCCATTTTAGATTCTGTCTAGTTCTTTGTCCAGAAGTGCCTGAAAGAACAGCTTATATTTCACAGGTTTCTTCTTCCATTCTATGATCTTATGGCTCCACAGGGGTAAATGGCTGGAACGTCCCATCTCACCTTACTGAGTGAGTCCTTTGGCACATACATGGACAGAGAAATAGTTCTTGGCTGCATAGTTCAACTATGCCATTGCAACTGATCAATTAAGACAGGAACAGTAGCAACCTGCACACAGCAGGTTCACATGGGAATGAGAACATCATGAAATGAGAATGGGATCTAAAAATCCCAGCAGGACACCAGTCTCCATGCATGGCTGGAATATCAGTTGCAGTACCAATATCTCTGTAAATAGTCATCTTCATAAAATGCCTGCTTATTTTTAGAAACGTTACCTTCTGTAATTGTCTAAAAAACAGAATATGAAAGAGAACTCACATTTCAATTCCAAGAAACAGTTTCTGGCTTCTGCTATCTCTAATTAAACCACAAAAATTTTGGTCCTAGACACATACTTTCCATCATTTACAGTTTGACAGGTTTTGTTCATGGTTTGGCTTCTTTTTTGCTAAAATGATGTTCTAGTTGAAATTTTTCATGCATGAAAACAATATAAAACTTGAGTGAAATAAAATACTGTATAATTTTTGCCCTTAGGATTTTTTATCAGAAGATTTTTGAGCCCAGCAACACCAAGACAGTCTCGATTTAAAGCTGTGTATGTACAACAATACCTCTGGCACAGCAGAAGGACCAGAATGATTTCTGTATTTGAAAGCAGCATGATCAACATTCACAAGATGCTCATCTTAGAAAGACAGTTCAAATTGCAAGTTCCAAATGTGCATAGGTATTGATATTTGTCTATACCATCGTTTTCATAGGTGCTAGAAATTTTAAACTACTTTTAAAATTGAGACAGGTGTGAAGAATAATCTGGCTAGGGATCCTTCCAGCTTCAGAGGTCTTTCTGTGTCAGTTGCTCTGGACTGACTCTCCTCTGAGGACATGGGGAAACTCAGAACCACTCAGCTTCCTCTTCTCAAAAGAACTGCTCTTGAAACGACTGCTATCTGCACTGTTGTATAAAAAGTGTTTATTAACTGTAAGGTTAACATATATAAGGGGAAAGACACCCTATCACCACTTGGGAATACACTCAGAAAGCCAGGTTCAGAATACATTACCATCTGCATACGGTTTACATCTTCTCTCTGTAAAAATTATCCAGGATAACTTCAGCAACACTTGAGTGAGCGATCTTTTAAGAAAACAAAGCCAATGCATTTTGACTATCCAACTACAGGGCCAGCAAGCAGACAGAAGAAAGGGTTTCTCCCACAGCCCCCTAGCTGTCCTCTTCTTTTTGAACAAATGACTCCCTTTGTCAATATTGTGTGGATTCCTTTTTCATTAGAGGCCAATATCCTGAGGGATTTTCCTCAACAGTAGTCTTTACTTCTGGGTGTAGCTAGTCTAGACTCAGTGGAAGAACTGGCATGAACTTGGTGTATTTTACACTATACGCCTCCCACCTGCTGAGTTTTATGGATCATCACACAGCATATCATTATCTAGGTTTGTGTTAGGTACCTGGTTGGGCTGAAGCTTTCCCCATAAGCCTCTAATTTTCAGTGGCTTATGCACTCCTGAAGCAGTTACTTTCAAAGATGAACTCAGCTGTGCTTGTTCTCAGCTCAGTGACTCTGATAAGTCTGAAAAACTAATGTTCATCTTTTGCTGTGGTTTGGATGATCCGGTTATATGAAATAACTAATTTGGTTTTCATGTGTAAGTATCTTCACTAAAAGTAAAAAGGAAATAAAATCTTGCCTAGCCTTACCCAAAAGTATTTCCTTTCAGTTGAAATTATTTATGAAGAACAGGTTTGGGGATTTGTTTGGTTTGTGGGTGTTGTTTTAGATAGACCATTTGTTTGCACAGAAAACTGTCAGGAAATTTTATTCAAGATCACACAGCTAACATAATCTCCTGTGTGCCTGTGATTTAGAAAGTCTTTTGTTATGTGATCACAGACCACTGTTGTACATTCACTGATAAATATGGCACCTAACTGTACACTCAATAATGAAATAATAAACTCTGCAAAAACCTATTCATGGCCATTCCCTTAGATTGCAGGTATCTTTAATATCCTTCAATGACTTTTTAATATGAAAAACTTTCTATCAGCATTTTAGTGTTTCATTTCCTTGTGAAGGAAAAGTTGTGAAAAGGTCCTATCAGTCCTGTTTTGAGGACCTGAAGTAATATTAGTCACATTTTGAAATTAATTTTATTTTCTATAAGACCACATTAGAGGACCATAAACAGAATTATGCAAAAACTTGGGTCCCAGTATAAGCAGCATCACAGGAGTGAGAAACTTCCAAGTATACTCTCAACTAATCAATAAGTTTGAGGGGTACTGAAGAGAACTTATGCACCAAAATTTTCTGGTTTAAGGCAACAAGGCACTTTCCTGCTTCTCAGGATGTCTTTTGGGTGAATGACACTCAGAATCCCTGCCATTAAGTTTAAGAAGGTGAGTCTCTGATTGTTGGATGTGTTAACTCCTAATGAGCTGTACACAGTACACAATGCTGTGCCCTGTCTAGTCCAGTGTCATTGAGAGAAAAAGTGGTTTGTTTTTCTGCAAGGCACATTAGAAGAAACCAAAGCATTCACCCACATATTATCACTCAGTTAAAGCCTAGTAGCATTGACTAAAATTGTGGTAAAGCTGTGACAAGTACCCTACAGGAGTCTTATTGCTGTCTAAAGTGGCATGGTTGGAAAAGGATAAAAGCACAAAACTACTCTAATCCCATTTTTAAAAATGAAAATCTGTCCTGTAAAAGACTGACTTTTTGAGAGTATGAGGCAAAGTCTCAAAGACAGTCTGTGGCAGCCTCAGAGCAAAAATACTTCCCAAGGATATCTCTAGTGCCCTAACTCCAAAACAAACCTTCCTCTCTGAAGCATCACTGTGAACCCCAGTATCTGGTATAGGTGTAATTCCACCAGTATTTAAAATGTCTTGACTAATTTTACCTTTCTGAACACTAGTGGAAGTTTGAAGTCATTTCGTACATTGGCATTGGCAAAGTGGTGCTCAAGAAAAACATTTACTGAAAGTGTCCTTGTACAGAGGAGGATGGCAATTTCACAGTGGAAAGGGCACAAGACATTTTGGTGCAAGTGAGAATTAACTAAAGTCAGAAAACATACTTCAAAATGAGTAACAGTGACATACCAGGTAACATGCTCAAGTGGACTAATTCACCACATTCCCACTGCTGCCCTGGAGAGTGATATGGGAATGCTCATATCTGTGTGAGGTGGTGATGTGATTGATCAGTTAGCAGGATTTACCAGACTATGGACCTCAGAGGTACAAGAGCAAGTCCAATCAAAATGAGAATGCCACATAATGTTGTGATGCAAGTTACACCCGAACATGACAAACAACAAATACATATATAATTAGGACTTGATTTTATTGGTGTTGAAGACATCAGACATTTCTGAAACTATAAGAGAATTATATTAATCTTCCCCAAAATAAATTATTCACATCTTCTTTATTAGTTCTAGCTCACAGATATGCACTGTGTCTGACAGCTCTACATCCCTCACATTAGGAATCATTCAGCTTCAAAGTCATCCCTCTTCTCAGACACTTCACATTCAGCAGCAAATCAACCTTACAGTCTTGCACAATTTACATGTGGGATTTATTATGACAGTGAATTAGAATTCATCCTATTGTTGTTCAAAAAAAAATGTAATATTTAAAAACTGAAATAAGCACCTTCTTTCCCAAAGACTGCTACATTTTTTATATCCGCAGACCTGATTTCAAGGCAGTTTGGCCTGTTTTGATACTTAAATATGACTAGACTCTCAAAAGTGTTCCATTTCCAGCAGCTCTTATTATAGTCAGATTTTCTAAAGAATCCAAGTATCCCAGTGCCAAATCTTTTGGAAGAAAAAAGTCATTTACTGTAGTGCTGACCAAGGATCTACTCTCTTTTGAAAATCTGGCCTTGATACTGAGCACTACTCTTGTAAAATCTTCAGACTTTAACTGGTCTGATTCCTCCAGCGTTTACACAGAAAGCCAGTGATGTCTACCGCTATGGACATCTGGGAAAGAGATACAAGCCAAATTCTTTATTTATATTAGCTGGCAAGCATAACATATTTACAAAAGCAGAAGCATTCCTAAGCATCAGATAAGATTATTTTTATTCTCCATGCAGACCAACTTACCCTTTTTATTATTCAACAGGGTGTTGGAATTTTACACTCTGTTACTAAAGAAGCAACAATGCAACATAGTGCAACAACCTCATGCCATGAACATACAGGACTGGTCAGCTATTTCCTCTAAAATTCTCTAAAATCAAAGAACCCTTAGAATTCAATATTGTGTTTATTTTAGTAGCAGTGTAACACATCGGGAGATAGTTTTAGGCTGTCTAATCTTCAACCAGTTGAAACTTGAAACAAATGGCAAAAATCCATGTCTTTGCAGAAGGCAAAAGCAAGAAAACAATGTGGAAGCAGCAGTATGAGTGCCAGCTTCTGGGAGTAAAAGATATAGAGAAACCCAGGCTAATCTACTCCCAGCTATGCTATTTACCACACGATGTCTAAGGATTTGCTTTAAGCCCTTCCCAAAGAGTCTGTCATCCCGTTTCCTTGTCTCCACAAAATGTATTATGTAACTGTAAATAAATGTTCAAATGAGTTTAGCAGTCATCAGGATATTTATTATTTGACCACGACAGCCTTTTCCCCTGAAGAATAATTTAAGAAATTGCATTTGTGTCCATTTCACTATATATTTCTAACTTCACAAACAGATTTCTCACTTTGCTGCTTTCTTGGGATTACAAAACTGATCTTTGTAAGCTAAACCCTGAACTAAAACTTGGGAAAAATGGAGATACATTTTACTATCTTTTTTCTATTGACCCACAGGACCTCCCAGTCTTCTTTTATTGAAGATGAACTGGTTTTATGACTTCTCTCTTGACATAACCTTTCGTTTTCACCTCAGTTACAATTCCTGTACAAGTCTCACTTCTGTTGTTATTAAAAGGGCAAAGTGAAAGAAAACAAATCCTCAAGAACTTTTTACTATCTTATGTCTTCTTTAC
Source organism: Climacteris rufus (assembly GCA_013398175.1). Lineage (NCBI taxonomy): Eukaryota > Metazoa > Chordata > Aves > Passeriformes > Climacteridae > Climacteris > Climacteris rufus. The sequence goes on from VZRZ01000978.1 coordinate 916,161, forward strand.
CCACTGAACATGTGATTTTGGATGTGTGAGTAAATGATAGTTCCTTTTCACTCTTAACCACCCAGCATGTTATATGTTGCAGAACAAGGAAGAGATGTTCCAGCTACCTGGAACTACACCTGTTCTCACTGTTTTGAGAGCAACATTTCACAGTAAGGATGCAGTCACTGGATTCTCAGAAGCCCTCAGTTCCAACAGCTCCTGGCAAAATGCAGATGGGATTTAAATCACATGTATACTGCTGCACACAAACTGTCTGGGGAATTTCCGTGTTCAAATCTTGCTACAAGTGGATTTTTAGATATTTGCAGAGATTTTGAAAAAATTGTGCCAAATAAAACTCATTATTTCTTATACAGCAAAAGAAGTAAAAAAATGAATGATTGAATCAGTAAACCTGGAGCATGTTTTAAAAATTAACCTAAAATGTGTGCTAACAAAAGTAAGATAAACACAATATTAACATATTAATTCACACATTATTTCCTTCACAACACTACAATCAATTTCCAAGCTTTAAACTGTTTTAATTTAATGCACAGAAATACATTTCCCCCAGGTCTGTCATTCTGCTGTGACTACGGGAAACAAATACACCAGTATGATACAGCCAAGGAATATTTAAAAATATTTACGTATTTCACTCCCCAGCTTCATACATCCAGTATTTTTAACACAAGCTACTAATCATCTCATTCACAACGACTGTCTGCCTAATTTCCTCAAGTACTTAATGGTAGCTATTATGACAACCAAGGATCATGGGACTAGATCCCTAAGAGACCAGGTCAGACCAGTAAAATTAGCCATCTGTCCAGTAAGGGTTTTAAGCTCAGGCTGTATTTAAGTATTAAGTTTCCAACTGTACAGGCATTTGTTTTTTTCTCACATGAGCAAGAGAACACACAACAGTGACTCTAAAAACCAGCAACAAAAAATATCTTTAAATACTGTGGGATAGATGCAAAAAGGATCTGAAGCTACAAAGGCTTTGTGAGATGATCCAGAACTTACTAAACTGGTATTTTCAATTTAACTGATCACAGTGAACTCAGTGATAAAAGTCGGTGTGGGCCACAAAGACTCCAGGATTGTCCCAGTGTTTGAGACACTCTCAGGCACAGTTGTCTTCTCTTAGCACCACAATTTGTAAAGTATATAGAATGTCAAACTTCACCATGCACTGTGTCCCATCTCACTGTTTACGTATTACCGAACTGTTTCATACACTGCAGACTGTAAAAGGGTTGTAAAAGCTGCTCAGACTCCGGGTTTTAACTCTCAGCCTCTAAGGACCGTGCACGACCTCCTCGATCAAGGCGCAAACCTCCCGCCGACAGCCGTGGGAACTCTCCCACAGGACACGGGTAGCGCTTAGACAGAAGCAAGACCAGAAAGAACACCACATCATGCTTGGTACACAGTAACCACATTTTTTGGACAAAATCGTTGCTTCTCTAGTAATTTTTCTTTGAAATTTACTACTCTATGTCTTACGTTATTCGCTGCCACACACACAAATGTCAGAGGCACGGCATAGCCTTGCCGACAGGTCACCTCTGACTGGCTCAGAGGTTCACCTGGCGTCTAACTCTGCTCACGCAGCACCGCAGGTAACAGGATCCAGGGAAAACCGGATAAAATCTTTGCCAATTCCTTCCTCAGCAGCCTGGTCCTGGTCTGTTACTCGAGTGTGTCCATCGGCACTGGGTGTAAGATGTCGGAGAAAACGGACCGTACACCGATTCCGCAACTTCAGGGCTCCCGGTGCACGCTGCTGGGCATCCTGTCCTCCCCGTGAGAGGACACGGCAGGGGCGCGCAGGGGAGGGCGCGGAGCGGCGGATGCCCCGCCGGGCACCCGAGCTCACGGACGCGCTCGCTGCCCGGGGACGCGACGGCCCGACCCCAGGCATTGCCCCGCTGCCCACCCGGGGGC
>VZRZ01000978.1:918319-962308 GCA_013398175.1 Climacteris rufus
CGCGTCCCGTCTGGGCGGCAGCCGGTGCGGAGCGGGGCCGGGGCCGGGGCCGGCGCGGAGCGGAGCGGAGCGGACCGCGGAGCTGGGACCGCGCCGGGCAGGGACGGGGAGGGACGGAGGGCAGGGGGAGGAGGCTGGTTCCGGCTCTTTGATGGGATTACGGCCGCCCGGCGCGGGGCACGGCTCGGCACCTCCCTCGGGGGGCGCCGCCGCCCCGGCTCAGCCCCGATGGGGGGGTTGGGGCGTTCCCTGCCGGGAGATCCCGGTGCCCGCCGAGTCCCTCGGCAGCCCGGCCCTGCCCGCGGGGAGGGCGCTCAGGAGCCACGCCCGGGTACCATGGGGCGTTGTTTCACTCTTTCCTCAGTGGGATCCCCTGTCTATCCCTGCTCTCCCCGTGCCCGGGGGATGTCCTCAGCCCCGTCCCGCCCTGCAGGAGCACAACTCGGCTGCTCCCCTCCCCAGGGAGCATCGGCATTTGACACGGGTTTCTTCCGTTTTTTCCCCCGAAGGTGCGGGGCTGAAATGCTAACCAAGTACTGGGGCGAAGGCGAAGCTAGGAAGAGGATTTGGTGAGGAAATTGTTGCTGAATTAAGAGGATAAATTAAGTTTAATCCCCCCCAGATGGAGGCTGAGACCTATCCAGCCACTCAGACTAATATAGCAACCCCAGTGGGGATTAGAGGGAATGGGGAGGGCTGGGGGAGGAAGGCAAAGGGAAGCGCTGGAGTCTGATGATCCCACAAAAAAAACTGAGATAAACGAGAAATAGTAAGCATCCCTTAGGATCAATACGACATTGGTGGGATGAAAGATCGACTCCATTTGGTTCAGTATCCCATCTTTGAAATTTAAAACACAGAAGGAAGTGCAAAAATTTCTTATTAGCAGACGTGAGATTATCTGCCCTCTGCTTCAGGTCTCATCTTAAGCTTGGTTAGTTAGAGCTCAGTATAAACCCTGAAACACCAGAGTTGTTATGTCTTGAGGGTTTGTGTGGGCTTTGGTTTGGAAATCAGCTTCATTTGTTTATTTTGCTGTTTACTTTGATAATTTTCAGTGGGTTTGATGTTCTTATAAATTATATATGTTTATATAGTCTCTTCATGAATCTGTAAAACTGTTACTCTGTTCAATGTGTTCCATGATGTAGTTTTATGACATGTGGAGAAAAACCAGGAAGAAATCAGAAGAAAAACTGTCTCTTTGTGGGAACAATACTCATATGGGAAAATAAGGAATTCTTAGCCTTTTAGGGTATGAGAGGAGACAAGGAAATGGTGATGAAGTCCTTTTGGACAGAAGATCAGAGAAATGGAGTTTGAGCCCCTATCCTGTAAAAGCACTGCAAGTACACTGTGAAGAAGTTGTATGCAGGAATCATATACCTCACAGGAAACAGTGGAGAGGACAGCCCTTGCTTACCTCAGGAACAAGAAAATGAGAAAGAAACCTGGTCCCCTTAGAAAGGGCAGCGTGTAAGTTTCAGAGTGATCACTGCCAGGAGAACATGCTCAAGGCTGCAGGAACTAAAGATGAGGAGTAATTTTATTAGTGTAATTGGAATGCCAGTGGTGTGTCTGCCTCACAGTCTTATCAGCCTGCCTTTGCAGAGACAGAAGAATTGTAGTAGATGTGGGAGAAGTGCAGGACTCTCGACAGGAATTCTTGGCGGGGTCAGTAACTGTGGTACACTGTGAAACTGCAGTGCACAGGTCAGAGAATGAACTCTGGACTCCACGTTTGCCCAAAAGGCACATAGACTGCACACTCATTGGTAAAAATGGCAGGCAGATCACAGACAAGGGTGGAGTAAAGCAAAGCCTGTCCTTTATATACACTCCAAGTAATTGTTGCTTGTAGAGTATGCTGTCATCAAACACATTACTATTTCTGCTTTTCTTCTTATTTGATCTCCTTCCTCCTTTCTTTCACTCCCCCATTTCTTTCCTCTGACTGTCTCTTCTGGCAGTACTCATATTATCCACTGTAGTTTTTCTTCTCACATATGCCTATCTACCAAAAGTATTCTGTGATTAAGTTGTAGTTGGACATATTGAGGTCAAACTGATTGGAACACCAAAGTTGATACTGCTGAGTTTCAGGCAGTTATAAGATTCGGACAGATTTTGTAATTTTAATTACAGTTTGGGGAGATTATCTCTGCAGCCATGCAAGTTGGCAACTTGCCTTCTGCTGTGATGAAGTAGGATATTCAGTTCTGGATGTATGGAGAGGTGCTGTTCTTGAAAATCCTACCAAAAAAGGTAATCCTCCACAAGCCCAGTGAATTCCCTCTAAATAACAATGTGATTCCCAGTGGCTTTCTCACTGGTAAGATTTTTACACTCTCCTCATTGACGTAGTCCCTGTTGTCTTCCAGTAGCACACTGTTTAAAATTACTAAAACTTGACACACATTTGTTAGTGCAACCTCTCTCCAGAGAGAGAATCATTTTAGTGCAGTAACTACAATTAAATCTGATCATTACATTTAAAAGATAAATGTGTGCCTTGCTCTTCATTGATCTGGGAGATGGCAAGACAAGTGAAGTGTACCATGAACTTTTGACAGTGCTGAGTTTTGGGAGGTTAGACAGTTGCTGAGTTTTGTGCCAGTCTCAGACCAGCTTGTGAGATACATCAACATCTTATGGATGAAAAAATTACCTTCATCATGGAGGACTGCTGTTCCAGAGAAGCACAATTACTAACTACATGTCTGTTGCCCATTTTTTACTGTTAAGGATAGCTAGCTGTGCTAGATAGATTTCAAGGACGAGAATTCTGTAAACATAGCTATGTTGTTGTAAAATTATCCTGTTTTACATTCCTTTCCCATGGACACAGATCCTTTGATGGACATTTCTTTTAACCACTGTAGTTAAAGACGGAAGTGTTAATTTTTTCCAATGAACTGTGATTTCTAAAAGTGTATATAAGAATTAAAAGAAGGTGGGTTCTCCCCCTTCCGCCCTTTGCTCTGAACACGAACTCTGACTCCGTCTCCTCTATTCTGCGTCTCCTTACATAAGCGGCAATTAAGCCATAATAAGCGGTAAGACATGTCATGTCTGCATATTCATCCAGTTGCATCTCCTTTTCCTCACCTGAAATTTGTTCCATCTGGATTTGGGTTTAATCAGCGGTCTGTGATTGGATTCAGCTTCAGAGCCATCTCTATGCCAGTGATGACATTTTCTTTTTGACATTGAGAATATGTAGGTGTGTAAACTACCAATCACATGCCTGGGTCACCACTGGTTGTAGACAGTTGCTGGTAAGGACTGAAACACACTCTTTCATAAGTCTATAAACCCAGGAGTACAGTGGTGGTGAAGGCAGTTTTCCATCATTATCTACTGAATGTGTTCCACCAGGGAAGGTGCTAACTAAGCCAGCACAAGAGGTTGGATATACTAGCCCTATGTTCAAGTGAAATATTCCATCCTTTCTCTTAACCTGTAGCACTGGGAGGGAATCAGACCCCAGTCTGGGAAGCAAAGGGATAATACCGTAGAGAGCACAGAATTTCCCCCTCATCTCTCTTCCTTAAGAGGCAATGCATGTGAATACAGCAATAGAGATGCAAGGAATGATGTCCTAGGAAGGCAGGAGAAACAGTGCCTCATACTTCTGTGTACCCAGACCCCTCTAAAAACTCTATTTCCAAAAGGATTGACTTGATTCAGCTTGCAACTGTGTTAACCTGTTATATCACATGTGATTTGCAACTGCTGAAATCAAGAGTTACCTCCTTGCTTTTAAAAGATAAAAACAGATATAAATGCAAAGCACCAAACTTTCAAGCACGGTCATAACCTCCCTTTCAGGTTTTGGAGGTTCCGTGTAACAGGACTTCATTTATTTTGGTAAAGTTCAAAGTTAGCACATCAGGACTCTCAAAGAAATGAAGTGTGTTTAGCAGATACCTAGACCATTATTCATTCATAGCTAAAAATAGATCTCTACATGTATTTTCAACACCCGATTTTACAATAAATCATTGATGAAGTAGTGTGTTGTGGAAGGACTTAAAACAGGATGTTTACCCATAAATTATTTGGGAAAAGCAAGGAAACTTTTCTTTGTGGGCAGTGAAGCGAGCAGACGGAGAGACTGGATAGCAGAAGAATCTGGCCAGTGAGGTTAGCAGGCTATTCCACTGTGATTCATTGGGGTAAAAAAACCATGTCTTTGCCCCGGAGCTTGTTTGCACTTGAGAGAGGAGTGTGAACTTATAATATTTTCCAGAGTTGCTCCACATGGAGACACATTTAGTCCAGAATAGGATTAAAAGGAAACCAGTTTTTTGAGGTAGAAGTATAAAAATGGAGGCATCTCTGTTGATATGGGATATTTTACACCTTTGCAATTCTTTTTATGATGACTGTGCAGGGGGCAGTTTAAGACATTAGGAGTCTGTACATTTTTATAATTATGATGAATGGATTTTTTTCTCATTAACTAAAGCCTTAAAAATTTTGTTGTTCTCCCTCTTTTTTTTCTTTTTCTTAATAATCAGTAATTTTAAAGAGACAAATTCTGAATATGTAGCATTGTGTCAATTTGGCCATGATCCACTACAGATTTTTGTCAGGAATATTTCCTACGTCCTTGTCAAATGAAGAGCACAAACTTTTGACCTATCAAAGTCCTCTTAGTATGCCAAGATCATTCCACTTTACCATTCTAATATCAATTCCAATGAGATACTGACTAAGAGTTATACCAATCTATGTGGTAAATAGAATTACATAGAAGTGAAAATCTTTTTACTGACTTTAGTAACCTCATAAATCTATGGAAAATAGAAGGGCTATTACTTACTAGCTTTTAAAATCAAACCTCACAAATGTAATATCACTTAAACGCAACAAATCTTAATTTAGCATATTTAGTTTAGTTATACAGCAATAACAAATGAATTGTGGCAATTTGTATCTTATTGTCATTAAATTAGAAAAGAGTGATGTTTCATAAATGAATATATTTGTTACTTCTACTAATCTTTTAAATAAATAATTGTCTAACTGGTAAAAAGACCAACAAACCATGTAATTAATTATCTTGCAATACAATAGCAGTTTACATTTAGTATTTTATGTATCAGTTGCAAAATGCCACAGATGTGCATTGAATGCATATGACAATCTTTCACCTAAATCCGTAACTCTTCAGCATACACTGTTTTTTTCTGGCTTAACTAAGTAGAGCTGTTTCTAATACTCAACAGCCAGCATACATTTGACGAGGAATTTGGTAAATTCAGGCTGCCCAACAAACTCAAGGAGCAAGGATCATGGAATCTCTAGTTTCCCTGCACAGCTGGTAGGGTTTTTCCTTAGGATATTATTAGGAAACACATAAAAGTTAACGTAAATGTAAAGTACCTTGAAACAGTGAAGGGGATGAGTTTATCCTATTAGGCTCTTAACTTCTGACACCATCTACTTATTTTAGATCTGGATTTGAACTGACTCTTCAAGGCTCTTTCCATCTCTCTTCCATCTCTGGTTTCAATAAAACAGTCTATGGAGCTTTAATTTAATTCATTTATGAGGAGGAACCCAAAAAATCTCTGCCTGATATTTACTCATATCTTAATATATAAACAGATGTACATCACAGACATACTATACATCTACAGGTATTAAATGCTGAAAAACAAAACCAAACAAACACCATCAGTTTTCTCTTGCTACCTCGATAAATATTTGGCATATATTTATTACCCAAGCTGACAGTTTTAAATCCATCTACCTTTCCAAGGTTTCAGATTCTTTCTGCCCTTCATTGTCTCTTATATATCTTGGCTCTAGCATAGCCAGAAAGGCCACACACGAGCATCTACAAACAATAACTGTGCTACAGAGATGAGAGTCTCTCCAACCTTCATTCATGTGTTGTCAGCTCTTTCTTCTAACCTCCCTTCTTCCTGCAGTATTCCAGGCTATTTTTTGGTCCCTCCGTCTCTTTGCTTCCTATAACATTTGAGGATAGTTTTATTAAATACATTTCACTGGTGACTTGTACTCCATCAGGACTTACAAACCACAGTCAAGCCAGTAGTTCTACACTCAAAGAGACAACATAGAAATCCTTGTTGTGTCCCAAACTTTTGAGCATGTAACAAGTACATGTAACGAACAAAAGTGGGGAATGGCAGGATGATGAGCAACCAGAAAAATAGTGCTCATAGCCCTGCAGTCACCTGGCCAGTATAAACTGTTACATTCCTCATTGTTTTCTCACCCTTTTGCCCTCACGTTCACTTTTACTCCACATTAGTACTTACCACATTTTAAAGTATTCTTTTCTAATACACTATACATTTTTATCAGTCACAGAATGACACGTTGCAATGTATTTATCATTAGGAACTAGTATGCATTACACTGTTAAAACAATAAGATTATATGAGATAAACATTTGATGTTCCATTTGTGGGCCAACTTTAGTACTTTGTTTGAAATTTAAAATAAATGTGATTAGGAGTGAGCATAATCATTCATTTGTGCTAGAACTCCAAAATGGATGTTTTAGTCTATGTGTTCAAATACTAAAATTTAATCCTGCAAGCTTCTTTTCTTAAATATTGCTTTCCCTGACTTCTATAGCAAAGTATTTGACATCTCTTTGGTCACAGATTAGGGTGCCAGGGTGCTACAAATGTCCAAGGTTGCCGCGGGTAGAAAGCATAAGTAACTCGGAGCATTTTGCGTCAGTCTCGTTTTCCTAAATGAAGCAACTTTGGCCTCATCTAAACTCCAATCTGGAGGTGAGCCGGGCATCAGAACCCCTGCAGAATCTAGGCTTAGCTCACGCACAGCGATTTAATTTATGCAGGGAAGCAAAGAGACGAGAAAGGGTTCTTTTCCGCTTATTGACAGCAGCATTTTATTCACTGGATCATGGTGCGGTAAAGACGAGACAAAATGGAGGTCAGGGCGTTATAAGACAGAGGAGAGGGGAGGGCAGTTGGGAGAGCCAGTCACTGCGGAGGACCCCAGTGATTGACAGGGGCGCTGGCCAGTGAGTCGGCTGTCCGCACCTGGCATGGGAACCAAGGAGCTGTTCCCCTGGGTGGGGACAGCCCCTGCCGAGCTGGGGCTACGTCACCCCATCTGCCGCGCGGTGGGGGGAAGGACAGGCACCAAGCGAGGGGGAAAAGGACCGGCGGCCCCGGCCTGGCGGGGCAGGGCCCGGTCGCAAGCCACACCCAGAGGCACCGCAACACAAGGTAAGCTCCAAAGACCACTCAATCCAAGTAAATTTAACTTCAAGATACGAATATTCATAAGCAGAGGAGCCACTTGGAAATAGCAATGTGTGGTCGCTTGTAAGAGCCAAACCTGACACTGGTCAGGTTGGAAAGGAGTTACTGAGTTATTCTTTCCATCAGAGTTGTTTGTGGATCTGTAGGTTCCTGTTTTAATAACCTTGTTTTCCTTCTCCTTTTGTCTTCTGTGGCTCTGTTTTGTAAGGTGGAGAAAGCATTGTTTTGAACTCAGAATGTTATTTATAGTGGTCTTTATTCAGCTCACAAAGAAACAGCAGAAGCACAAAGACCAAAATTCCCAAAAATTCTCACCTAAGAATCTAAGTGTATTGTCATACGTTTCTCTCACCCTTTCATCTCAGATAAGTCAATAATTCCCAGTTTTATTCCTCCTGATTTAGCAGAGCAAGTTCTTCTCTTGCCAAGTCAATTTTTGACAGACTTTGGACCTATGGTAAACATAATGAAAAGCAGCAGAAGGAAGAAATGTGTTCTTTTACAAACTTAGATATGCTTTAGATGCTCATAAAGTTTATATGCAGCAAATATTACATAATTATTACTTTTAAGTGTGGGAAAAAGTATGTATAGATTTATTCTGTCTTTTCTGTTTATGGTGATGATATAAAGAAAAATGAAAGATCCACAATGCTTTGAGGAGTTCAGGGCACCATCTTCATGTTTGTTTTCCCATTTCAGTCCATCTGCTGCTCTCAAAAAAATGTGACTTCAAAGATTGTCTTTCATTGTTTTTCTATTTAATATAACATGTATAATCTCCCCACCCTTTCATCTGTTAACACTGCAGACTGGTACGTAATTCCTGCTTAGGATATAATTTGCTGGGGTATTTTCCCCACATTTGGGGATCAGGATTTCAGAATCACAGGATCACAGAATGGGTCAGGTTGGAAAGGCTCCACAGGGCCTGCTCAAGCAGGGCCATCCCAGAGCACAGGGCACAGGATTGTATCCAGATATTGCCTGATGTTGTTGAATATCTCCAGTGAGGCAGACTCCACAGCCCATCTGGACAATCTGTTCCAGTGCTTGGTCACTGCACAGTAAAGGAGTTCTTCCTCATGCTCGGGTGGAACTTCCTGTGCACCAGTTTCTGCTCCTTGCCTCTTGTCTGTTGCTCAACACCTGGTCCATCCTCTGACCATTCCCTGTAGACACTGACAGGCATTGATGAGGTCTCCTCTCAGTTGTCTCTTCTCGAGGCTGAACAGGCCCAGCTCCCTCAGCCTTTCCTCATAAGAGAGATGCTCCTGTACTTGATCAACTTTGTAGTTCTCTGTTGGACCCATTCCAGGAGCTCCATGTCTCTTTTGTGTTGAAGAGACCAGAACTGAGCACAGACTCCAGTTGAGACCTGCTAGAGCTGAGTAGCAGGGCAGGATCACCTCCCTCGACCTTCTGGCAAATGCTTTTCTTAATGCACCCCAGGATTTCCTTGGCCTTCCTGTCCACAAGGACACTGCTGGCTCATGGACAGTTTGTTGTCCATCAGGACCCCCAGGTCCTTGTCCTCAGAACTGCTTTCCAGCAGGTAGGCCCCCAGCTGTGATGGTGCCCAGGACCATCTGGGTGACCATTCTTCTCTGGGTGCAGGACACAACATTTGCCCTCGTTGCATTTCAGACCCAGAATTTCTGCCCATTTCTCCAACCTACTGAGACCCTTCTGAAGGGCTGCCCAGCTCTCTGGGGTATTGGCCACTCCTCCCTTCTTATTTTACAGTGAAGAACAGTAAAAGATGAATTTGCAGAAGGAATGGCATTTCTGGGAAGATCATTGAAGAAGCGGAAGACTACAAGATCTGCTAGTTCACTTTTACTCAGCCAGACTCTTCTCCCTCTTACACAGGGAAATATAAGCACCGGAGGAAAGAGTAAAAGTTTTAAGAAGTTGAACTTTTTTTTCCAAGTCAAGTAGAAAACTGCTGAATGAGCACCATGTACCTTTTAGGAGATCAGTCACATTCTTGAAGTCTGGGTGTTTTAACACATTGCCATGGAATCAACATCATATAGCAGTTACCCTCTGGAACTTTACATTAAAAAACCCATATGTAGGCATCATATGGTTTCTCAATTCACCTGAATGTAAAAGACAGGAGGTCTCCAATTAATTTTCTGCATTGATTCATTTAAGATGTTCCTCTTCTGTGTCTTTCCAAAGACCACTGAAAACTTCTCTTGCCACAGATTAATTCACTGCCTTGAAACACAGAGTAAATACCATAGAGATAACTCCAGCTGTCTTGCAGCTTGACAAGCCTCTAAGAAGCTTTTGAAAATCATAGATTTTTGAAAATATCTTTAAAAGCAGTTTTAAATGTTTGCCCTAACAGAGTAGTAATATTTATATAAAAATAGCTGGTAGCAAAGTCCAATCAATAAACCATAAAGGAACTGACAACACCAAAACAGGATTCCACGGTGTCTAAGTTACAAAACCTTTTAACTTTTTCTGACTAAGAAAACACAATGAAGCTGTGTTATTTATTTCTCAAGCTTAACTTGACATGATCTTACTTCCTTCTTATCATTAGAAAAACCCCCTGCTTGTATAATTATGAAAACTTCAAGTTAGTGAGGTACCAATTTTATCACAAATCCATGATTCTTGAAAAAGAAAGATGGCTGAAAGATGTTTTAAACAAGGTAGCAATTTTCTTTTGCTTCATCTGCATAGCATAATATCTAGGTTCCCCAAAATTCTCAAGGGACAAGCTCAACTTTGGCTACTAAGGGCAACTGATCGGCAGCAGTCGCTGGCACATGAACTGCCCAGACTGTTAACATAAGGAATCTGGAAGGTTCTTTGTTTCCCCAAGAGCACATAACCAAATGAACTCTTGCGTGGTCATAGAGCTGCAGATTTTATGGAGTAGGAAATGTCCTCATCCAGATTACTTATATTCATAATGACTATGTTGTGGATCCATATTTCAGGTCCCACATGTCTTGACAGGCTGCAAAACAGTACAAGGCAAATGGTGTTGACCTGTAACACAATTTCAGAAGATGAAGGTGTCATTCCATTGATGTAACCGTAACTCTGAAGGTGCCCAATGGTTTCTCTACAGGGCAGCTTAGCACCCACATCAAGTGTCATATCCGTGCTAGTGCATGTAAAGCTATCTCAAGTCTTGGTCAGTTGTGCTGTCCTCTCGTGCCTGTTCATGCATCTCAATTTCCTTTGACTTTGAAATTCAAGGCCAGATGTTTTCCAACACAGTTTTCTAATGCCAAGGCAGTTTTGACATGCATTTCCACTCAACAGTCCTGTTATATTGTAGGGTGGGTGGGGTGTAGGATATTATGTCCTTGTCCCAATGTCCATCTTGAGCTTCTTTTCCTAAAATTACCACCCCAGTTTCAATCCTGACCACCTCACCCTTGGCTTCTCTGTTACCCACTGCTGAAATAGATGGCAGTGGTAACTGCCCAAGTGCAGGGATGAAGTCAATGTGAGACAGTGTTTTTGGACTTGAAGTTATGCATGAACTTGGCCAGCTGTCATGGATATATTAATTTATTTTCTCTCAAAGACAGTGAACAGAAAGGTATATTCAGCTTGTAATTTGCATATGAGTTTTCCATCTTATTTGGCGTTTTTTTCCTATTGATCTAATACAAATAAGACACTTTGTTTGTAACTTAGACCACATGGTTCTGCAAAACTTCTTAATGTGATTGCCTTTCTGGACTGGAACCAAAGCTGGTAACTGAAAGGCTTTTCATGACTTTAGTGGATTTCGCATTTTTCAGATGAAGGTTGAAGTGTTCAGGCATAATTTTTAATACCTCTATGCATGGGGATACATGAAGCTGCAACCTCTCTGTTCCTACTCAAAGCAGAAAGAGCAGCAGTTGAGAAACTCTGCTTCATATTCTGATCTATGTACTTATGCAGGACTTTGTATCCAGCTTCCAAACAGTATGAAGGTCTTTGAGCTACACCACTCTGAGCAAAGACATACTAAGCAGTGCAGTCTTAGTGAGTCCAGAAATCGCATGTGGCCACTCCAAGAACCCATCAAACTTACTTTCTAGTAAAAAGTTAAGAAGCAACAAATTATGCTTTTACTTTACAAGAGAGAGGAAGTCATTTACCCAGCCCCCTAGAGACTGCCCTAGTTCTTCAGGTGCACATGCTAAAGATTAATACGATTTCCCATGCAGTCTGAATATCTGCACAGATATGCAGTAACAAGGATAGTAAAGCTAAGGCTGAACTAAGTCAGCTGTAATACTGAAAATCTTTTACTTAAGGTCTTCTATAGGAATTGAAAACTTCATGTTTTTGAGAGACTTCCATACTATATGCCACATCTTTTAAAAATTGTTTTGGATTACAGTACTCTGTAATATTATAATGTCATTAGCATTATTGTGGCTTTGTCCAGGTTTTCCTTTCAGGGACACATCTCTGTAGTGCTTGCTCTGCTGGTGATAAGAGCATGTGTACAAGATGGGGTATGGATAACTAATGATTGTCATACGATCTGCTACTGCTTCATTAGGCCTGATACCCAGGGATCCTAAAAAATGTGCAAAACTTAAATTTTGTCCAGATAAAATTTCCAGACAGAACAAGAAAATCCAGAAAAATGGTTTCTCTAACTACATTGAATAGCTGCCTATTTCATATTTATATTTTAGTAAGCAATGAGTTCTTTCAGAAATTAGATAAACTACCTTATTTGTAGAAGGAACTAAATACTGACCTTTACACGTTTTGACAGTGAAAATACAACAGCTTACACTCAGAATAATCTATCCACCTCTACCCGTATCTGTGGAGCTATTCCGGATTTATAGTGCCATTTTTCAGTTCAGGATCAGGCTCAAGACAGAGCAGTGATAAGGGGCATATGAATAACTCTAGATTAAGTGGAATTAACTGGGCTATTTTTCTGTATTCTGGTTACTAAGGTGCCCTCCATATAAAAGAGTCAAATCTCATAGCCATATTTCCCAGGTGCAGGAAATCCAAGGATGTTATTAAGAGGAGATACTGAGTACTTTTTGCTATGTAACTCCAAGCTCATGGTTTCATCTGGAGCTGCCATAGCAGAAAATGCCATCAATATCTTTGCTTTGCAGCCACATTTCCAAAGGTCACCTCTGCTGCTGTCGAACAGACAGATGGCCAATAAGGACATAAATGTATCTCCTCGTTACATCAACCATGCTATCTTTTGTAATATCCTAGGTCAGATCCTTTGTAGGTTTAGGTCAGGATAGCTCCTAGGAGACTCCAGCTTCAGAAAAACACTGGCTCCTTCGGTGACCAAGGGTCTGGCCACAGCACATTATGTCAGAGCAATATGGGGAGTAGGGACAGTCTGCTCATGAAATAAGACTACAGTAGCTTGTGTTGATGTAGCTTGTGTTTTCCAAACCCTGTCTCAAAACCATCAAGGCTTTCTTTTTCTCACTTACCCAGGAGGAAGACGATGATTGAGTCTTCCTATTAACTAAAAGCATTCTAACATTATATTTAACATGACAAACTATTTTTACCTTTTATTTTATGTGGTGAAGGAATATGGGTGTTTGTTCTTCTTTTGTCTACCTTCAGGTAAAATATTTTCAAAAGAAAGAAATAAATTTATTGTGCCCATAAAAATTTCTCTGATCTTTAGAGCCTTCCAGATGCACTTTGTTAACAGAAATAATAAAAGCTTGCATCCATTGTATCGTATCTATGAGACATCACACTGTTTCTTGAATTAAGCCAATTTAAAATATATTGAATGCTGTTTTGTTGGTGTCACATCTAGATATTTTTCCTTAAAAATACCATTCAGTATCTTCCTGGAGTAATTTTTCTTTGATTTATTTCTATTCCTCTGCCAACCCCAGAGGTAAGCCATGCTATTTTCTGTAAAGAGAGCACCACTTGGATTCAGTTAATGTTTTCTTCTTTACACACAGTAAAATAGCAGTTTTTCCAGGCTCACTCTTTTAACCTCCCTGACCAATAAACTCTACATATTTCCATTTTCTATAGCCCATCAGTTCATCAGGATCTCAATTAAGCAAATCTATTGTGTAATGCCCATGTGGCATGTCATTAAGAGCCTAAAATGGATTCATCTTCATTTTGAAAGATATTACATTAATATGTACTGCTGAAAAGCAAAACTGTAACCTTACCTCTTGCTACTAATCTGATGCTGACTTTATGCAGACTTTAACTCTTACATAGCTACTGTTTTTTCTGTCCACCACAGCCAAAAAGGCACAGCAGGAAGAGGGTGTCTGCATTGCTCTGCTTCTGATCTCCTCAGAATGCTCTGGCTTTGGGGCTGTGGCTCACAGCTGCACTGCTGCACCATTCACTACCAGAGTCCAGAACCCATGACAAAACATAACAATTGTTCTACAATTGCCCCCTAACTTTGAAGCAGTTTTGACAACACAGACGTCTGAACCCCACTGGCATATCTGTCAGCTTTGAGTCCAATAGACTTAGTGATTGTGACAAACCACACAGACATGCTCAGCTGATGGTTATAATCACGTGCTGTAACCACTATTTTTGCTATTTGCAAACCTATTGTTCATGAACTCTAGAAAAACAAGAAGAAAATTTGGTGTAGGTGGTAAAAAAAATTGCCTGGTTTTCTACCTATGAAAAGGAATGATTTTAAATACAAATGGTACTTAGAAATGCAACCATGCATTGGAGGCTTGGGCCCAGGGAGTCTTTAAACACTTATGAATACCTAGACATGTTATAAACATTTAAATTCCCTGCCCATGTTGTATGTACACAAGATAGTTTGAATGTCATGCAAAGCTCTTAGAAACAAAATGTAAACAGACCTTTCCAATTAGTTGCCATGGAAGTCTCAGAAGTCAAATGCCAAAGTGCAGTCCTGTGAAAGCTGTAGGGGATCACTGGGATTTATTGATTTCCTGGTGTGACCTGCTGTCTGAGAACTAAATTGACACTTCTCCAACTCAGTGAGTGAAGGAAATAAAAAGACTTTTATTCTCCCCTCACTACAAGAAGCGAAGTGGTGAATTAGGAAAAGGAAAGCAGTAGAATGGAGAAATATGAGTGCTTTCCATTCCTGTGGAAGTCAGCCACTGTTGGGGGATGATGGTAAAAGGGCAGGGGAGGGTGTGCTGAAATTCTGTAATCTAGAGGTATGAGTTTTTCCAAAGCAAGTGAGGGGGCAAGTGGTAAGGATAAAGTCTATGCCTTAATCCCCACACAAGGTAATGCTGCTCCCTCCCATCCATCTCAGTTTAGACCAGAAATTCACAGTCTAGTCCTAAGGGACTGCTCCCTCATCTTAGATTTGATGGGTCAGTTGGGATCTGAACAGGCTGGGTTGATGGCCTAAGGTCAATTGCATGAGATTCAACAAGGCCAAGTGCCAGGTCCTGACCTTGGGTCACAACAACCCCAGGCAGTGCTACAGGCTGGGGGAAGAGTGACTGGAAAGCTGCTGGGTAGAAAAGGACCTTTGAATGCTGGTCAACCACAGCTGGACATGAGCCACTGTGTGTCCAGGTGGCCAAGAAGGCCAATGGCATCCTGGCGTGTATCAGCAATAGTGTGGCCAGAGGACAAGGGCAGTGACTGTCCCCCTGTATCAACACTGCTGAGGCCACACCTTGAGTTCTCTGTCCAGTTCTGGGCCCTCAGTTAAAGAAAGACACTGAGGTGCTGGAGCGTGTCCCGAGAAAGGAACGGAACTGGTGGAGGGTCTGGAGCATGAGTCCTATAAGAAACAACTGAAAGAGCAGGGGGTGTTTAGCCTGGAGGAGAGGAGGCTCAGTGAAGACCTTATCATTCTCTACAGCTCCGTGAAAGGAGGCTGTAGCCAGGTGGGGGTCAGCCTCTTCTTCCAGAAACCAGCAACAGGAGAAGAGGACACAGTGTCAAGCTGTGGCAGAAGAGGTCCAGGTTGGACATAGGGAAGAATTTAATCACTGAAAGGACGATTAAGCATTGGAATGGACTGCTCAGGGAGAAGGTGGATTCACCATTCCTGGTGAATCTTCAAGAAACATGTAGCTATGCATTTGACAACAGGCTTAATGGTGAACACGGTGGTGGTGCTAGGTTGGACTGGATGATCTTAAAGGTCTTTTTCAACTTTAACAATTCTGTGATTCTGTGAGTGAGGCTCTACCTTGAAAAGTGTTAGAGAATACAATGGCTGGAAAACTGATGAAATAAGCTCCAGAAAATTATTTCCACTAAAAGGGAAAATAAGTGGATAATTAGCAAAATTGAAGGACAGCTGCATAAAACAGGGATATTTCCAGAGCAGTTCTTGCAAAAAAAAAAGGGATTGAAACCTTCTGCTCACTCCTGTGTGTATAAATAAATCAAATGGGAGGTTACAGTTCTCCCAGCCTGCCACTATCTGGTAGGTACAGCTGATGCTGTCCTTCCTGACCTCCACATTGCAGTGTAGCAGCCCAGTCTGATGTATAAAACTACTTTTGTGATGGTTGCTGTTCCTCCCATGCAACTGGGCAGAGAAAAAATGGTCAGAGATGGGATAGTACAGCTAAACTTTTCCCCTCGGAAATGAATTAAGCACTAAGGAGAAAGGGCTCTATACCAGCAGTGGCTGTATTGTTCCTCCCTTTCTCCATTGAAAGGAGAACGGTGACTTTGACTAGACACAGGGTCTTGAAAATTTTTCCTTGCTAACAGTATATTAGGTCCATAAGACGTCCTTGACCTCTTGATGGACCAAAATGATCCAGCTCTCTTTTCTTCCCTTGGAAATCTATGTAGCTCACTAACTACTCTTTGGTAAAATTGATGTATTTCCAACTTCTGAAGTGAAATGCCTAACTTCTAGTGAGTGAATGACAGGATCTTCAGTGCAATGAGTTAGCTATTAAAGAGAGCCCTCATTTCACAGCAAGAGTAATATTGTGCAGTTGCCTAAACTGTGTATATAAATGTAGTCAATGCATAATCAAGGTAATGGCATACCCAACATAAATCACTAGGAGGAAGGAACAACAACAACAAAATATTACTGATGGTTGCGTGCAAGAAAGTAGTACTAGCATTCACAACATCCTAATATGGCTGTATGATCCAGAGAGTCAAAAAATGCTTTGTCAGAGAGAAGTGCAAGAATGTTTAGCATAGCCTTGACTATAAACACATAAAGTGTACAAATACTTTAGACAAAAGAGAACAAGAGGACAAAAGAAAAAAGTAACTAAAAGAGAAGATAAAATACACTTTGTACATGGATACAGTCCTGAAATAGGTTTAGCATAATGACAATCAGGGAGATTTGAGATACACACTCAAAAAGAGGATGTATCTTGATTGACCGAGAAAGTGAGTGCTAGAGAGCAGAACTAGTGAAGAGGAAACTCCAAGGAGAAAAAACTAGAGCCAAATATGCAGGATACCTAAGATCAGAGACATGAAATAGGTATAGGGAGAGTGCTAAAGATAGCAAGTCAAACATGAAGATAAAGGAACTAGCTTAGAATTGCAGTTCTATTGGAAAGCTGTGGGAGCTCTGATTCCCTCAATTTTTGAGGAAACTCTTGGGGATGACAATTTGTGCATTGTAAAACTTCAGCTCCTGGAGTTACATGATCATATGGAGAATTAAGGATTTAGTTTTAAAACAAAGTTGCTGTAGTTTAAATTGGAGGAAGAAAGAAGTGTTCTGCATAAATCCTAAAAAAAAGCCTATAGCAATACGTAGTCAGTGGGAAGAAATTTTATTTATCTGGGTGTTTTTATGTGACTTTAAAGCAAATAATACAATTTCTGAACATTCACAGTCCTCCCTCCTCCCCAGTCCCACTCTGAGGACAGAAGTTCAGGGGAGTCAGGAGAAACCTTTTCAGTCCTGTTTATACCCTCTGACAGCCCAGTGATGACTACAGCAGTCTCACCCAACATAGGTGTTATGGTATTTTACACTGGAACAAGAAAATACATATTCTATAAGAATCATCCTGATAAGAACCACAGAATCACCGAATGTTTTGGGTTGGAAGGGACCTTTAAAGGTTGTCTAGTCCAACCTGTCTCCATGAGCAGGGGTATTTTCAACTAGACCATTTCACTCAGAGCTCCATTCAACCTGACCTTGACTGTTTCCAGGGATGGGGCATCCACAGCTTCTCTGTGCAACTTCTTCCAGTGTTTCACCACTCTCAGCATAAAAAATTCCCACTTTATATCTAGCTTGAATTAACCTTCTTTCAGTTTAAAATCATTAGCCTTTATCCTATCTCTACAGGCAGGCCCTCCTTGAAAAAATCCTCTTTGAACAAGACATCCATGCAAACTTATATTCTTTGGGTTATCCCAGGAATATCTTTCTGAGTTTGAGGAGAGGGGATGCTATAACAGAACACACACAACCACACTCCCTCACATGCCTTTGAAGTGGGAGAATGTGAAGTGAAGGGTTGTGCAAGTGTTGGGTTCTCCCTTAGCCAGTACAACGTAGTGCTTAACAGCAAGAGTCCTTATGGTCTTCACAAGGAGGGGTTGGTGTAACACGTCCAATAATAAATAATAAACTACCAAAAAGAAATAAGTAATGAAGATACAAGATGCCCTAGTGCTGTACTGACCTTGTCCAAAGAGGCCCTGTGAACTAGAATGCTCTATGTGGCACCTGTACAGCCAGATGTGGCTGCACTGACTCTGCTTTAGCTCACAGGGCGAGATGACAGCAGAGTCCTGAAAAATGAACCTTCTCGCATTCTGTGAGAAAAAAAGAAGCTAACTTGGGGTATCTGCAGCAACTGGCATTTGCTTTTCACTGTATTCCAGGCTACCAGTCTTATTTTCTACTTGGCTACCAGCATCTAATAAAAAAACAGCTACTAATAAAAAGTAAAAGTAAGGTCCAGATTTGTGACTTCATGCTGTGACAGTGCAAAGCTTGCAAGCTAGTACCTGAAGGGAAGTGACATGTTATTCCAGGGGAAATATGGATTCTCCTGTACACCAGAGAATCTGTACTGGCTCTTTGGCTGTAGTGGTCAGTAAAGCACAGCTGGGTGCATATGGAGACAGACTGTCATTTCCTATCAGTAAGTTCATGTTCAGGGGGCAGGGAGATAAAGAGCAGAGGAGTGAGCAAGAGTAAGTATTGTTTGTGGTGTGGGCTAAGCCTGGTGCAGATCCCGGTGCAGCATGGTGAGGAGGACAAGGCAGCAGATGGAAAGCCAAGTTTGATGGCTATCTGCAGCTCTTTGTTAGGGCAAAACTAGGAAGATGGGTGACACAGAACGGTGTAGTTTGTGAAGAAGTAACTTAGCCAGTAATTTCTGTATTTTATATGTATATAAAAAATTAGCCCTTGTGCAGCACTTACTGCACTGGTAATGTCAGTGAATCTCAGTGCCTGTCTGTCAGCACTGAGGCTGGGGCAGTGAGTTCAAGCATAGCACATCTCTGGCTGACTGTTACCACCAACCTTGTCTGGCTGCTTTTGGTCATCTCAGGCATGTCCTCAGTGTACCCAGCTGAAACAAGTGCCTTCTGTGGATGAAAACCATCATCTAAGGTTAAATCCCAAATCTTTAGCTACAAAACTGGAACAGGATGAGACCGACTTACCTTATTGGACATTAGAGCTGAGCTTCCAAGCTTAGCAAGATTAGTATCAGCTCTCTATCCAGCACAAGGGGACTGACTTTGTCTGGAGCAAGAGATCTTATCGCCTCAAGGAAATCTGCAGAAAATCAGACTCAGTGCAGGGAAGTGATGGTCTCGAGGTAGGAAAGAGCTGAGATGTGTTAGAGATCGGAGCTCTGAAACACGTGAGTGACACTGCTACAACTGCGGCAGCCTGGAGCATGCTGTAGAGCAGCAGAGGCTCCTAGCACTTTCTTGAGAAGTATTTAGAAAAAAAGTGTTAAAGTAAGTGTTTTATTCTACCTCCCCTGGATGTGTGAAAGCCCTATATATTGGTTTATTAAACATTACAATGACCTGGACAAATCCACTTTGCTCCTTGTTTGCACTGTGGCAAAATCAGGATATCTTTATGTTAAACACTGCACAGATGTATATACTGCTTCTGTTCCTGCCTTGCAAAATGAAGAAAATATATGACATGAAATAATATATGACATGAAATATTGTGCAGATAGAGAGATACACTGGAGTTTTTTCTTCTGTATAGACACTCAGTTTTTGTTCAAAGAACTGGCTCAACTTCATTCTCAAATTCCAAAGTAGATGAATTAGTGGAGGAGAAGAGTTTCCTGCACTTCCTAATTTAGAGTCCCATCCACCCCTGGGAAAATACCAATTTTGAGAAAATAGTTTCATTTTTCAAAACAATATTTTGAAACTAACCAAAGTGCATATTTTAAAATGTCAGGGCTTAGTTTCAAATTTCTGTTTTAAGTCAGACTTAATTTCTCTAACGCAACAAAGGAATTCCTAGAGAGAAAATGTGAATCTTTTATTGATCTCCAATATTAGAGAAATCTACAAAAGAGTGACCTCTAAAGATAATTTACTGTTCAAGAACATAACTTCTTGTTTATGGAATATATAACAATTAGGTTTAATTTTTAAATTTGTGTCCTTGTTATTTCTTATTGCCCTTTTAATATTTCTATGACATAGCTTCAGGTTAATAATAATTTATCCAACCTGATGGACAAACATATATTAAAGTCAGTGGGATGTTTGCCTACAGCATTGATAAGGACAAGGTGCAGCCTCATGTTCATTACTTCTATAGTTTTACCTTACCAGTGTTTTGGCTGACTGCACATCACCTGATTCACAACCTGAGGATGCTTGATGTTCAGATTCCACATTCTCTCAAATTCAGGCCATAAGACTGTGAATTCATCAGTGAAAAGCCCCACATGTAAGTGGAATGCAATCACTAGAAAAAACTTGTGTATTTTATTAGGAATTAATCAGAAGAGCAAGCCTAGGAATATGATCTATTTTTGTGTTTTGCTAGAGCATTTAAATTATTGGTCTCTGTTTTCCCTCTGCAGAAATAAACTATTTACTTTTTATCTTTCAGGTACACATGTCATAAAAGTATAATTTTTTCATACCAGCAGTTGTCATTTGTTTTGTTATTGCACTGTATTTTATATGGTAGATTCTCCAATTCATATAGCAGGTAAGATAAAGACAAAAGAGGGAATCTTCTCCACAGAGAAACTTTTTCGTCGAGTGCAAAGGACTATGAAGCTATGGGTGGTGTAATTGTATAAATAATTTAAAAGGCAAAGAAAATAGACATGGAACGCAATTTCTGAACCTACACTTCCTGTCAGATGTTTAATAGTTTAATATTTTTTGTCAAGGGAATAAAGTTAGTTTTATTCTACAGCCAAACTGCTAAAAATAAATACACACACTCACACACACACAGAGGCGAACACATACAACAGTGTTTCACAGCAAAAAAAGTTTAAAGTACTTTCCTGCATTAGCTGCACTGGCTCCAGCAGACTGACCCTGTCTTTGGTCAGTGTCTTTGTCAGTGCATCAATGTTATATTCCCTAAATTTCTAGTAATTTAAAGACACTAAGCTAACAGGTAATGTTACTCCTGGAAAATCTATGGGAAAATCAGCTTCAGTATTTGGGGAAAAATCTCCTCTCTCTTCTCTGCTTGCTGCTCTCCTAAAGACATGGGACATGGGCCTGGGGCTGCATTCCTGCACTACAGCTGAAGATTCCTGCCGTCCTGTACACAGATACTGAGAGGCTGAATGTGTTGCTGTGTGCAGCTGTTTCTGTGCTGTAAGGATAAACAACAAAGAAAAATCTGAATGTATGCATACCTAAATGGAATGTCTTTCACAGATCAGAAGTACAGGTGTGTTCAAAACACAAAAGATGTAGTTCTTCTATGTTTTGCCTAGCGGAGGCCAGCTGTTACAGATGAACAAAGATACTGCATGGCCACACTGTACCAGGACTCCAAGGATGCCCTGCTGCCCAGACTTGTCCACACACAGATCCTCTTCAGCCAATCTTGTGCAAATTTCTCTATGGACACTTGTAGTTCAGCCAAGGGTAAGTTAGTTTGACACAAGCAGTTAAAGCAGTCCTTACTTACTGGGACAGCAGACAGAGCTGGTTTACAGCAAAGCAATCCTAAGCACATATTTCACTGTAGTGGTTTAAGGTCATGGTGTCAAGAAGGCTTGTCTGCCCAGGACGGTCACTGACTGGCCAGGGAAATGCAGTATTTTGGTTATCTCATGTTAATTCCCCTGTGGATGCTCATCTCATTTATTCCTTGTGGAGGAAATAGAACACATTGGCAGGTTATCACATCATCACTGCTGTGTAACCTTGAAGAAACCCTGTGGCACTCATCTGGATACCAGTTGCTGATACCATTATCAGAAGACATCTCACAACCACTCTGTATGTCACCTCCCACCTCGGGCCCTGTGGCTAACTAGTCCATCTTTGGCAGAAAAAAAAGAGAAGCATGAGGACTACTAGAATGATTCTCATGTGGAAAGTGATGTCAAATAATAAGAGGAATTTAGTAGCATTTGTTACGAAGGATGGTGACTCTGAAGTCTTCAGTCTCAGACTTCTGCCCAAATTCAGAGAAAAAAAACAAGGAGACTCCCATCTCCTTTCTTATGCTGTTTATGTAGCACTGGTATAGAGAAATAAGAGATTTCTGTGGGGTATGTTACAAAACTTGCTGTTGTTAGATCTGGACATCATTGTGTACCCCTGCACATCCCATGGATCGATTGCCTTTGTGAAAGGAGCTTTTGAGCAGCCCTAAAACCTTCCATCACTCCAGAGCTGATTTGTCAGAAATCTCTGCACACATTACTGGATTATCCTTTCTCCTATAGCACAGGGCCTTCCTAGTGAAGAAGGATTGAAAGCTGTGCTGTATCCAATTTACCATGTGGTAAACAAGACAGACACAAATTCTTTCTGTATCAGAACACTTTCAGTAATACATTTTCGGGGGAACTACTTTTACTGAACAGGCCTTTGCATGACAAGTTTAGCTGTTATAAGATTTGGTCCCTGTGTCCAAGAACTGAGTTTTGTTCTTGGTCTGACTTTCCATGCCCTGGTCCCCTTTCCACTGTCGCCTATGGTTGGTAAAGTGCATGGTGTTGTTCTGCTAAACAGCTCCTGCACACAGCCCGACTTTGTATTCTGCATATCCATAGGCATTGCCTGATGAGAGGGAGCTTTGTGCTTCCAAGAGCTGCTGGTTGGAAAAATACTTCTGATCATGTATAGTGCTATTGTTGTTCAATACCACTGCTTGATCAGCAAAGCTGTATCATAACTTCTGCTACAATTTTCAAGGAAAACATGTATGTCAGCAAGGGATCCTGCGCAATATAGCCTCAATGGCTTAAGAGCTGGTGAGCAATAGAATCTTGTACAAGATGCAAAATTCACCCCCTTCAAAGGAGAAGACAAACGGGAATATTTAGAAGAACTAGGAGTTTTAATTTGCTTTTCTGTGAACATCATGTGTGATGAGTGCTGAGGAGGCACTCACCTAATGTATTTCAATGCTAATTGAGCCTGTCAAAGTCAGTCTTATGTGGGAGATGAGAAAAAGACAGCAGCTGAAGAAAGCAATAGGCTGGGAAAGGTGTTGAGAGGCCAAAAGAGGAGCAAAGTACAAAGACAGAGAATCTGTGAAGCAAGATTTGAGCTTCTTTCAAAGTGGAGGTTAGATATTTAAAATTGAAAATAGTGATGAACAAGAAGGAAACTTTGGAAGAAGAATTAAGCTTAGCAATGAATGATCACAGGTGGATGATCCATTCCTGTAAAACTGGAGCTCATTGAGATTTCTTGCCCCCAGAATAACTAATAATTCATCTGATCTTCATTTGCTCTTCAAGAGTACCTGGTTCAACCCATATTGTAAACATTACAATAGCACGCTGAGGGCCCCCTGCTCCAGAGCCATGAGATCAACTCAGCAGTGCAGTTTCCACTGAAAAGAAGTAAAGTCCTCACCTTTGCAGTTAGAAGAAAAGCTTATAAACATGAAAGTAACTGATACAAGTAGCTGGAAAATACAGTAATGAAGCTTAAGAGTTATCCTTGTAATTCAGTGACAGTCCTTACTTTAGTCCAATATGTGTGTCAGGAAAAAAACATGGCGTTGCAGGACAAAAAAAGAGTTCAAAAGGGCTCTAGAACAGGCTTACAGGACTGAGAGGGGTCTTCTGTATAACTTTTCTGGTTTGTAAAGGCAATCATGGAAGAAAACTTCAGTGTGATGATACTAACATTCTTTGGGTACCAGGAGAACTGGCTACTAAGAGTCTACCTCTGCCTATCAGCATAGATGAGAGACGTAAGGTCAATCCACTGAAAGAAAGGGTATTGTTATACACACGATATTGTGTTTAGAGGAATCTTTCTACTTTCTCTCACTTGGCTGTAGATGAAAACTCGCTCAGATCAGTTTCACAAGTCTATTAGTGAAGGTCTTTGACTATCTTCACAGAGCTGGTTTATGTTCAGTGCCTACATGCAATGCCACTGGACACACTCTCATCCTGACAATCCCCAGCTCTTAGACCACCATCAGCAAGGCTGGAAGTGTTTTACTAGGAAGTGGTTGCACCCGCATAACTGGTGAGAAAAGTGAACTATAGAGAAGTGACCTTCTGAAGGCCACTCAGCCATGCAGGGTCAGAACTATTCAGTGGAGTCCAGACCTCTGGGGTCTTCTAGGACTGGGTGGTGCCTGCACTTCACAAACAGGAGTGATTCAAGGCATGACAAAGGCCACATCTGAATGTTTCTTGTGTTACAGTAAGTTCCTTATTCTTAGCATAGGTGATTTAAAGGTAAAACAGGCACTGGAAATTGTGAGTATAAGCATTTGGCTTAATATAAGCATTTTTCTGTGTCTTCGTGGAAGGGTTCTAATATCTGATAAACTGCCACAACAGTGCTTCAGTTACTTTTCCTGACCCTATGCCTGTTCCTTTTCCTGTTGTCTTATTCCATTAGAATTAGACTGTGCAGCTATTTTGATAATAACCTCTCAAATCTCTTTTTCAGAAAAGGCTGGATAAGAACGTATCTGTTGAAAGAATAAACCAAAACAGAAATAGCTCAGATTAACCCTGGGTCATTTTGCTAGCAAGAATGGAGGAAATGAGCCATGGAAGAGAAGGATGGATGGGAAAGGGAGGGTGCTGGAGAATTATACCTCATTTTACTAACATCAAGATACCATCTCAGTGTTGGCAAGACGCTCAAATTCCTAAGGCTCCTATGTGGTGGATATACTCTAATGTCTGTGGTGGGAATAATAAAGAGGCTGCTCTAACATTAATGTATCATCTGCAAGACAGTCACATCAACCCTCATTATCAAACCTACTTATGTTGGATATCTAAGTTAACAGTCTGTCTAACCATAATCATTTCTTTAGATGCGCACATACAGTTTGCTTTCACCCACCTGCACATAAAACATAAACATAAAACTTACCATACCTGTCCATAGTGGGATCTCTAGGTAAAAATGAAAATCAAAAACAAGAGGAAAGACTTTATAGAACAGGAACACAGATCCCCACTTTTCCTTTAGTTTTCAAATGCAGCAGTACAAATATTTATTTTGTGATAGATTATGGAAGTACTGTTGCTAGTTACATGGTGCAAGTAAAATTAAATCTTCACCCAATGGGCTTAGATGGAACTTACTGGGAGCAACATAAATAAAAAATGTATTATTCATTACTTCATTGCTTATTTGGTGTGAAGGATATAAGAGTTTGCTGTTCAAGTGGCTTATGATTTCGTAGTGCAATAAAATTGAAATCAATGGCCAATATGCCCAACATTTAAAAACAATTCTTATTAAATAAAACCATATTATTAAAAACAATAAAAACCACCTATGGTGCCTTTCATGCCAACTGTATTCCAACAGGTTATGCATACTGAAAGAATCCAATTACAGAGATAATAAATAGGAAAGGGGAGTGTAATTAAAGAGATACTGGGAGACAAGAGTAGAAACATAAATAATATGATACAGAACAAATGTTTCTCTTACTTAGCTTTGCGCATAGTGATTAACTTGGTGGGATCCTGTTCGAAGTGGTTAAAACCCCAGCATAGTCCATTTTCAAAGGCCACAATCAGCAACAATTTATCAGGTGCTGCACATCAAATCAGGACCATAAAAGCTAATGGAAGGCTTTTGCTTTCTCTGTGTATTGGATCAGGCTTGAGTGTACATATTAAACCAATAATACCTATCTCTTTTTTTTAAATCTACATGTCTACATCAAAAGAACCAAACTCCAAAAGATCTTTTTCAAGAATGGCAACAAATCACCAAAGGAAGATAAAAACTCTTTCAAGTCTGCAAACATGATGTCTTTCTGGCACATTTTACTTGGGTGCTATTTCACAAAATACTTGGAAGAAAATATGTTTTCAAACCATAAAATACAGTTAGTGGGCTGAAAAAAAGGAAATTCTTAAGTTCTTCTGAAATACAAAGTGCAGTACCTGGGGTAGTTGAATAATTGAAATATTACTTCAATCACGCAAATATTTTCTAGTATGAAAGTTTAAGTCCTCAATCAGTTATAGTGGAAAACAATTTTTTAAATATTTGCAAAGAGAAAGACCTGAGCAGAATGCAAAACAAAAACAAGTTTTAAAAATACTGTCCTTAAACTAACATATTTCAGCTTCAAAATCTAATTTACAAAGGCTTGGGACAGACCTAGTTTTCAATCTGGCAGAACAAGTATGTTTACAGGTACTTAAAAAATTACAAAAATACAGTCTCATTTCTTTTTACACATTATGCTGATTTCACAGACCATCAATAACAGTTTTCAAACCTTTATGAATATATCAGATTTCAATATAAGACATGCAAACTAGAAGTGTTTTCAATACAAAAAAAAGAAAAGGATTCTATCCTACTGGAGTGGATTAAGTACTCTAAGAAAATCATTGCTGAGACAATTATTTCTCAAAAATGAGGGAAAGTAAAAAGTTATTTAAAATAAAGGACAGCACTGACATAGGGAATGGGGATAAGAAGCTAAGGCAATAAAGAAAAGTGTATGCCTAGTGAAAGTAAGATTAGGTAATATGGGAGAAATAGGCCACCATTGGGAAAAAATGCATGTGACCAAAACTCAATTGGAGTAGAAGCTGGCCAGAAACATGGAGGAAATTAAAAGAGTTTCAAACACATTATTGGCAAAAGTCAGTGCAGAAATAACATATGCCTGTTACAGGATGAGGATGGTCACTTCACAAACAGGGACAGAGACAAGGAAGAGATGTTTAATGCTTTCTTTGCCTCTGTCTTGAACACGGATGATAGGCTGAGGGGATCGCAGTGCTCTGAGCTGAAGGAACATGGCTGTGACTATGACCAATTCTCAGCTGAAGTTGTGTGGGATCTGCTGCTCCAGATGGATCCTTATAAATCTATGGGGTCTGATGGAATTCATGTAACAATATTCAAAAAGCTGGCTGAAGTCATCACAAGGCCTCTCTTCATGATTTTTTGAGCAGTCTTGAGAATCTGGAGAGGTCCCAATTGACTGGAAGCTGGCTAGTATTGTCCCAGTTTTCAAGAAGGGCAAGAATGACCCTGGAAACTACAGGCCTGTCAGTCTCACTTCAGTGCCTGGTAAAGTTATGGAGAAGGTTATTCTGTGAGATATTGAAAAACACCGGACAATGCAGACACTTGTCACAGGCAGGACAGCTTCATGAGGAGAAAGTCCTGCTTATCAAATTTGATTTCCTTTTAAGACAAGGTAACCCACCTAGTTGATAAAGGGAAACCAATTAATGAAATATTTTGGCATTTCAGTAAATCTTTTGATACTGTCTCTCCCAGTGTCCTTCTTGACAAAATGTCCAGCACACTGTTGGATAAACACATCATGGGATGGGTGAGCAACTGAGTCACCGGTCAAGCACAAAGAGTTACGGTGAATGGGGTGACATCAGACTGGTGACCTGTCACTAGTAGAATTCCACAGGTCTCCATATTCAGCCCTGTAATCTTCAATATCTTTACAAATTACTTGGACACAGGACTGGAAGGGTTAGTGAGCAATTTCACAGACAATACAAAACTGGGAGGAGCTGTTTACTCCCGAAAGAGCAGAGAGGCCCTGGAGAGAGACACCCTGACAAATTAGAGATGGGCAATCACCAACCATTTAACAAAGACAAGTGTGGGATTTTCCATCTGGGATGGGGCAACCCTGGATGTACAGACAGACTGGGGTATGAGGTGCTTTCAAGCGGTGCTGCAGAAAGGGACCTGGGGGTCCTGGCTGGTGTAAAGTTGAACACGAGTCAGCAGTACCCCGGCAGCTCAGCATCAGGCCCAGCATCACCAGCCAGGCAAGGGAGGGGATTGTCCCACTCTGCTCTGCATTGGGGTGGCATCACCTCATGTCCTGGGGGCAATTTTGGGTGCCACAATATAAAGAAGATAATGGAGCTGTTAGAGAGTGTCCAAAAAAGGGCCATGAATATGGTGAAAGGCCTGAGGGAAAGTATGAGGAGCAGCAGAGGTGCCTTGGTCTGTTCTGCCAGGACAAAAGGAGACTGAGTGAGACCTTATTGCAGTTACAACTTCCCTGTGAGAAGAAGAGGAGACGCAAACACTGATCTCTTCTTTGTGACAGGACCCAAGAGGATGACCTGTAACTGAGTCAGCAGAGGTTCAGGTTGGACTTTAGAAAAAATTTCTTCACCCAGAAGGTGGTTGAGCACTGGGACAGGCCCCTCAGGGAAGTGGTCACAGCACCATCTCTGACAGAGTTCAAGAAATGTTTAGACAATGCTCTCAGGAACATGGTTTTTTGGGGCTGTCCTGTGAAGGGGCAGGAGTTGTACTTTGATGATCCTTGTGGGTCCCTTCCAACTCAGGATATTCTATGATTCTATTACATAAAAAATGGTTGTAAACAGTGTCACAACACATTTAATCTAAAAATCAGGACATTAGTAATCAGCAAAGGAGTAAATGTCTGAGTAAGTCCTCCAAAAGGATTAATTGTGGAGCAAGAAAAAAGGTGTTTCCACATGTAGCTGGACTGCATGTAGGTGATGTCCCACAGAAAGCCAGGCCAACTGACATGAGCATCTACTCCCACCTTCCCAAAATACTACTGAACCTAGCTTTTGAACAGATTGGGTCTGTTCAAAACCTTCCCAACTTTGAGAGAATCTTCTCTCTATTCCTGTCACAACCATCTTTCATATCTTTTCTTTTTTTCCTTCATATTCCTGAATTTCTTTCTACTGTCCTAGATTTTGCTCCCTTCTAACTTGAAGGTCAGTATCTAAACCATTTCCTCAACTGCTCTCTTATCACTACACAGCAAATTTCCCCTCAGTACGCACTGTGCAGCCAGAGTCTTCAGTGCTTTTTTCACTCCAGAACTGCTAGAAAGACTCCCCTGAGATATGTCATAAGTAGAAATATGAAGTCAAAGAACCCCAGATTTTGGCAGTGACTGCTGGGAACACGATGAAAATAAGAAAATATTTTCATTCTCCAAAGGGAAGACAACTTTTTGATAAGCTTGAGAAAAAGAGAAAAAAAAAAAGGAAGCACTAAAAATCTATTTCCCAATAAAGAAGATAAGCTTTGTTAATCTATTTTGGTTTAACACTGCAATAGCCATAAAGTCCTGGGCAGTTATTTTGGACTATCTTAATTTTTCTGGTTATCTGGCTTTACATAGACACTCTCCTCCCAAGAAGACACTGTGATTTCTAAGAGACACTAACTAGGAAAGACAACCCTCCGTCTCAATTTGAAGTTTATCAAAGACTCTACCAGACAGGGCTGTCAAAATACAAAGGTTTTCCTTCCCGCTAAAACACACCACACTAAATAATTTTGATATTATTTTCTCAAGCTCTAACTGAACGGATACATGAAGGGAGAACCATTGCAAATCATGTAATAGTCAAGACTGTTGAACATAAATTTCCTCATAGTAATCTAAATCTTGTTCCTGCAGACTTTTCTCTACATCTCTTTGTAGACTTGTACCATGTAGATACAAGATAGGTCTTAAAGTGTGTCACCAGGTGGAACAAATAGGCCTTGTTCCTAGGCCTTGATATTAGCTCTGGTAGTTTTTAGCCTACTATTGAAAGGCATAATCAGGTCCAGGGCCCAAACCAAGCTGAGCAAATTCCATATGGGGAAACCTACACGTTTTAAATCATGACAGCAATTAGTCAGCAGAAGAATCTAGCATCCACCTAGGATCACTGTGGATTTTACAGTCTTTCTTGCAGGTCAGGTATCCCTCTATAAGCTGAGCAAACAACCAGCTGTTGAAACCCTTCTAAATATGTGCATTAGTAACTGTATGGCCTATATCTCTGGTCTGTACTATAAAGAATGTCAGATAAAATATTCTTGTAATTCTTTGCACTTATAAAACAAGCGGAAAAAAAAAAAAAGCATACCCAGCTTATTAAGCCATTTTTTGAATAGTATTCCTACTGTAAAATGTACAAAATGTATCTTTTCACTGTAATTGCAATTTAGCAATATTTAGAATAGGGCTTCCCAAATTCAGCTGCCTAGATGGGCAGAAAAGAAATACCAGGGTGCTAGCTGTAGAGTCAATAATTGCAACAAGTTTTAGCTTTTAGCTCACTAGTTCGGTGTTCTCCTGCTTAAAAGCAAGAGAAGCAGTTCTTGCTATTGTTCAAGTAACAAAAAGATACAGATACTCAGGAAACGAAATCTCCATATCCTCAGCAGAAGAGCTGATGAGTGGATCTTTGTATGCTAAGCAGAGTAGCTGGTATATCTGTGGGGGTCTTATATATGTTTAGAGACAGAAGACTTGAAATTTTGAAAAAATTGTTTGGAAAGGCAGTACCCCAAAAGAAAGAAAAAAGCCCCAAATACTATCAAGACCAAGATATGACCAGCTTTGTAAAGAATCCTTATGTGTGAGCTGTGAATAGCATTACAGTACAAGGCTGCCCAGGTCCTAAACTGGTTTGTTCATTCTTGTCCCCTGTGGTCCAATTAGACTCTCACAACTTGCTTGACTTGAATCCTTGAAGGAAGTCCAGCTCATAACAATAAATTCCCAATGAATTTAATAAATGTGCTTTGAAATATTAAGCTTCCTCTCCAGTACTGTCTCAAGCATTAGCATACAGATGAATAAAGAATTTATCTTTAGTTAAACCTTTTTTTTTTAAGATGATAAACTTTTGTGGCTGAACGAAGTGCCAGTTGAGCAGAATGACTGCAATTGCTGGCTTTGTGGGACATCTAGTGGGGAAAAAAGGCCACTGTCATGGGTATGCAACTTCTTAGACACATTAATACATGGTAAAAACAGTGGTGAAGGTAGAGCAGCCCAGATATCAGCATGGACTGACAGCTGCAGCATGTTACCAGAATCCTGAACAGCTTATACATTCCCATTGCTATTTATCCAGGCTGTAAGTAAATAATCTGTAGTGGGTCACACTATAGATTTACCCAATTCTGCATTTCTCTCCCAAAACAGTCCCTGAAGAGCTACAGGCCTTCTCACTGTATCTTTCCTGCCTTCAGTCCAGATTAAACTCTCTTTCCACATTCCTTCTCTGTGTTACTCTGTATAGCCATCTCTTTTTCCCCTCTCTAACATACATTTTTATGCAGGTAGCAGAATCTTTGCCTCTTCCATTGACCTTTGAATGGATACTGCTGCAAATCTTAGTTCATCTTTGCCATCCTTGGAAAGGTTTTCTCTTTATTTTTTGAGTTCTGCTACGTACTCTGAGTGAAAGCAGTTCTGAGCTGAAAACAATGATCAGGATACACTCACACCATGAATTTCTGGAGCAGCATAACGGTATGTCCCTGCTGCTTACTTTTTGTTTTCTAGGACTGCTTAAAATTCTGTGCTTAACTGTCACTGCAAAGTGAGCTGACATTTTCACAGAAATATGTTGTGAGTCTCCTTCCTCAGAGATAGTAATTAGTGCTGATTCTGTCACTGTACCTGTATTTTTTTTCTTCAAATGCATTTTTGCATGTTTAGCAGCAATTGAATTTCACTAGGTATTCTATCCTCTAGCCTACCAACAGCATGAAATCTTTCTTCAGGGCAAGTAATACTGCATAGATGTTTCTGGGCTTTATTGCCATGAGTAGTTTATTACCATATGCAAAATTTCTTATCCTCTTCTCACTCCCCTTTCCTACATCATTGATGAATATATCAGATAGCACAGGTCCTAAGATCCCCAGAGGACTGAGAAAACAGACTTTTATTCCTACTCCATATTTCTACCTGTAACCAGCTATTAATATGTGAGAAACCTTTAATCTCATTCTTTTCTAGATTAGCGGGATTTTTTAACACTTTGAGAAACATTGTTTAAAGTCTCCTAGAGATAATCACATGCTCACATAACCAAGAGCTTCTTCAAAGAGCTCCAACACGTTCCTGAAGTGCTACTTTCTTCCTGTAAAGTCACTATGAATGCTTCTGAATCCTTCTCCACTGTGGCATGTCAATTCATGTCTCTACTAAATCTAATTTGCAGTGGTGCCATGAATTGAGTTTCCTAGGGCTATCTTTTCTGTCAGACTCTTTTGTATCATCTCTTGTAGCCAGTGACTGCCCCAGGCAAGAGCAAATCCATCCTGGGGCTACCACAATGCAAGAATAGAAGCTCAATTGCAACCAGGTTATACAGTCCTGAGACTAGGATACATTAATAGTGGGTATTCATGTCTGAATGTATATTTGGTGTCTGGTTCTTTTAAGAGCCCCATCCTTTGTCTCTTAGAAATAACTTACCATTACATCAATGACCACCAGGAACAATCCCATCCCAGGACGTGACTCTTTTCCCTGATTTCAGTGAACTCATAAAACATAAACTTTACCTGTTAAGCACAGATAAAGGAGAGCGAGGTAACATGAGTGAGAACAGCTCCTGTTCTTGACCTTGAACAATTCTCCTTTCAGTTTTGTATATCCCAGTTCTCCTCTCCCAGTTCTCCTGCCCCAAATCTCTGTTCAAACACAGTTCTTTTAGAATCACCTCAAGTTTAACTTCTGCACAATTTCTCAAGTTTCCCAGGGTAACATATGTGTTGGGATGCTTGCCTGTCTTCATGAAACAGCTAATATTGGAGTTAGAGCCCTTAATTTTTTTTGTATGTTGTAGAGTCAAGTAAATGCAGGTGTGTAAATTCTTCATTTCTTATTTAAACAATATGTCCTCCAAAGACTTTTCTTTCATCTTAAAAATACAGTACATGAAACAGGAGAGTTAACCTCATTTTTAACAATCACTGCCCTACTGAGGTTTGTTAATAAACACTGGTGTGTTAAGGAAGAACATTGCCTGAAAGATCAGCTTTGTATCACGCTCTAAAGGTGACAACATCTGGCTTTGATGGACTACCACAGAAATTCTGGGATGATTAAAAGAGGTTGCCCTGACTCCAGTGGTGAAAAATACTTGTTTACAGGAAGCTAGCCAAAGAAGAGGAAAATAAGGCATGTTGTATCTGCATTTTTGCCACCACTCACAGAAAAAATTGACTGAGAGATATATTCAAGTAGTTAATTGAGCATTGCTTGTAATAAGAGACATGAGAGGGGTTTTTAATGCTAGAAGTTAGCCATGCTACTGCTAGCAAAGGGGAATTCAGAACATGCCCTCATACATCAAATCTCTGCTATGCTGTTTATGAGCAGCAATTTGAGATCAGGATTGGATTTGCAGAGGTATGTGAATTGTAAACAGTTTGCAGAAATGGCAACCAAGATTCCAGCATGCTTACTGTAGGCCTGGAGAGGTTTGTGAGGCCTTATTGTTCTTTAAACTTAATTACCAGGTACAGTTAAATCCTAGGCCAGATTTTTATCTTACATCATGCAAGGAAGGCTGAATTTGATCTTTTGAAAGCATGTCAGTCAGTTGCTGGGAATATCATATGCATGGTCAGCATCAGATATGCTCACTTCTGCTATTTCAACACTGCTAAAGGAATCTCTCCTAGTATTTAGTGTTCAATCCTGATGTGAATTCAAATAACTATGGTGAGGTCCTTGTCTGAAATCCTGTGCAGAGGACTCTTTTCACTAATTAAACTTAATCCAGAATGGAAAGTAAGAGCTCTCTTACAATGCTTTGGAAGAAACTGAAACCATTTTATGCAGTACTACAGTATCAAAACATATAAACTCTCAACACACAGGATTTGGGGAAGAAACAAGATAATATGATCATTTCAATCACAGCAAGTGCAGGAGTTCGAACTTTCAGTTCATTGAAAGACCACTAAGGAAAACAGGCTTGCTGATAGTGGGTTTAAGTTGCAAGTGAGAGGTTATACTTGTCAGAAAAAGCTGAAACCACCCATGTTAACCTATTACCAGACAAAGCATCCCCAGAGCAAAAACAGAGGACAAGGTCCATGTTTTCAGTGTTCAGTGTCCCAAGTTTTGCACAAACTTGCAGTAAGTTCTAAAGATATGAGCTACCATTTGAAGAAATTCATGGCAGTATTCAGAGTTTGGGTTGCACAGTGCACAACTCTAGCCAGGGATTCTCTTGGTGCTTCCCCACTCTGTAAAAATCTACACAAGTGTGCTATGGCAAGAATATTCAGTCAATAAATGGGGATTTGTAAGTTTAAAATAGCACCAACTGAAATAGTAGACTAGCGTCATGTAACCGGTTTTGCACTTCAAATTCTGATGTCAAACTTCTGGCAGCTGACTCAGCCAACATTTTTTCAAGCCACTTATATAATGCAGGATAAGTACCGGACTTAACAAAGAAGAGAATAAGTCTGACAGCTGAAAAGTGCTACTTCAAAGAAGTAAAAAGAGACACGCAAGCAGGTTTAGAACGCCGGCTGACGAGAGCCGTGGCGAGGTCCGCAGCTCTGCCGGCAGCAGCGGAGCGCGGCTGCTCCCGTGGGCGAGCGGGCACCTGCGGGGAGACGGGGGCCACGGGGTGGTGGCCACCAGAGGGACCCCGGACCCCGCCGGACCGCTCTCCGTCCTTCACCCGCCTAATCTCAGTGTCCCCGCTCCCCGCACAAGTCCCTTTCCTGCGCACTTTTACCTCGCAGGGAGGATCTGCTTGCGCTGGTGTCAAACGCTAGAGATGTTCCTTCGGAAGGCAGATGGTTACGTGAGATGGGAGAAGCCGTGCTAAAAATAAAAATAAAACAAACGGACAAAACAACGCAATAGGAGCAAAGTCGAAAGCTAGACCCCGAAACAAAACAGTCAGAAAGAACAAATCCGAGGGCACACCTACAATGGGGGGTGAGGGGGAGGAGCTGAACAAGTGCAACATTAGCTGGCATAGAGTGCTATTTTCTCCAGTCTTATTAGAAACAGAGACACAACCAGGAGAAAATCTGATCAGGAGTTTTATTACAGAATTCTTGCAGATGAGACAAGAAGGTCAAGGGAGGTGATTCTGCCCCTCTACTCTGCCCTCGTGAGACCCCACCTGAAGCATTGCATCCATCTCTGAAGTCTCCAACACAAAAAAGACATGAGCCTGTCAGAGTCTGTCTAGAGGATGCCGTGAAGATAATCAGGGGGCTGGAGCACCTCTGCTATGAGAACAGGCTGAGAGCATTGGGGATATTCGGCCTGAAGCAGAGAAGGCTACAGGGAGACACTATTGCAGCCTTTCTTTGTTTAGAGGGGGCTTATAAAAACAGAAGACAGAGAGCAATTTTTAATGGGAGCAAATAGTGAATAGAAGAGGGGCAATGGTCATAAACTAAAAGAAGAGAGATTTAGATTAGATGTTAGAAAGAAAATCATACTCAGAGTGTGGTGAGGCACTGGAACAGAGAAGTTGTGGATGTCCCATCCCTGGAAGTGTTCAACACCAGACCAGATCCGGCTTTCAGCAGCTTGGGTTAATGAGTGGCATCCCTGCCCATGGAAAGGAACTAGGCTGAAACTAGATGAACTTTAAGATTTCTTCCAACTCAAGCCATCCTTTGTTTCTAAGTTAAGTTTTAGGATGCCTATTTTCAGATACTTGTAAAAATTTTACCCTTTTTTCTCATTTTTCTTACATTCATTAAGGAGAGATTTTTCCTAAGAATCTGATTAATTTCTGCTAGTAGATGGATGCACTTTCCAGATATTTTATATGAGGCTGAATAACTTCAAGATGGTTTGGGCTTTGACTTCCCATGGTGGAGATTCTCATATTACTGACACGGACATTATTTTCATTATAGCTTCTTGGAAATAAATGGAACCATTCCACATTAAAATTAGTTTGTTCAGAAACTTTGTCTTTAGACTGGAAAAATAGAGTTAAAGGTTATTAGCAGGATTTTGAATATTCTGTTCTGTTGTGCTTATGTAGCAATCTGTCTGGGTCACATAATTTGCTTTTTATGATCCACTATTTTTTAAAAAAAATATTGTATTAATATTTAACCCTTGCAGTTCTCAGGAAAAATACTGAGGGTCAGAGCAGAGTAATGCTGTGCTGTCTTCAGAATTTCTCAAGGGTTTTCCCCCACAAATGAACTTAAATGCTAGTTTTCAAAGGTGTTAATTGCTTCGACTGGTTGAGTCTGAAATCTGCTATCAACACTTGACTTCATGAACTTACTTCAGTGCTGCTGCACTTACCTCACACTGCCTGAAGTGCCAGCAGCACTACCTGCCAAAGCATCTCCAGCTTCACCTCTTCCATTT
The DNA here is from genome assembly GCA_013398175.1 of Climacteris rufus. Taxonomy (NCBI): domain Eukaryota; kingdom Metazoa; phylum Chordata; class Aves; order Passeriformes; family Climacteridae; genus Climacteris; species Climacteris rufus. Next base: position 954,341 of record VZRZ01000978.1, read on the forward strand.
GATGTTCTAATTAATGCCTGCTAATATAAAAGTACCCAGGCTTACTGCTACAGTCAGACCAGTCTAGTGAAATTGTGAAGGACCTACTTTTAATACAGTATTTCCATCAGGGGTAGAGCATGAACAAAGCGTGAAGGATTATGTTTAACTTGAAAGCCTGCATGTAATCTCACAGTAGTACCTTCAGGTGCTTCCTAAACACGTTTCTGAGTTAACAGCTCTGGGCTTCCGATACTTTGGCAGAGATTGAGGTTGTAATAAAGACTGAAAAGGGTGTAAAACAACAGTCAAATATAATAGGCATGTCAGTAATTCAGTATGTAATTTCTTTAGTTAATACTGGCTTTTGCAATTATTTGTGGTACCCATGCAACTGAAGTTTTTTTGAACAGAGAACAGAAGAAACACCGGATACAGCCTTTGCATGCATTGTCTTTCTCAGTCATACTGCCCACTCCAGTCAGTCTCAATTTTTTCAAATGCCAATTAACAGGTGTGAGAAATGCTACTTCTTACACAGGGACCAATGTCTGCATAACAGTGATACTATCTTGGCAATCCAGTCTGCAGCATAAATATCATGGTGTTTGAGCCCTTGGGGCCTGTGGAGTTTACAACTATGCTGTCAAGATCTCTTCGATGGGATAGTCCTTGAAGTCCTGCCAAGACGTAGGGGACTCTGGTGCTTTTATGTGCTCCCAAGCACAGCTCTGGCTCCAGGAGTCAACACTCTTGTCAGGCTGAGTGATGGTGTGAATCTCAACTCTCGAGCTGGATTCCAACAGGGAGTGTGACAGTGCATGCTTGCATGATGATGCCAGAGAAGCAGGTGACAGTGGCAGATAGCTGCAAGGAATCGTAACTGAGTGGCTTCTTGTTACATATCCTCAGAACTTCACAGGATGGAATTTGAGAGAGAGGAACAGTTATAAAATGAGGTTACAAAATCCGGATGTCCTGATCAATTCGAGACAGTTGTAAGGTACCTAACACTGCATGCACAGGCAAGAACAGCATTCAGCACTGGGTCAGGATCTGTTTGCATCATATTTTGACTAATCCAAGGATTAATCACATTGCAAGTCAATGAGCTGTTACACCCTTCCAGGCTCTCCAGAGACTGCCTGGAGAGAAAAGAAGGGGTCGGTATGTCAAAATAGTGACATGAGGAGGCGCAGAGCAAGTATGTTTTCCTTGTAATAAAAAACTACAGCGGCCCAAAGTATTTCGGCACAGCTTGTAAAGAAAAACAAGAGTTAAAAGGGCAAAGTTTATCTCGGCCACATCCCAAAAGAATTAAGGAAGTTGAATCAGTTCTGAATATGGCATTCTGCATATACGATAAATGGAGAGGAGGAACAGCTTATAGTCTGAAGCACTTCATATTTGGTAGGAATCCTCAAAGACCTCAAAACAGACAACACTCTTGTAATACACAGCATTACTCACAGTTTTCTGTGCATTACATGCATTTCTGCTGCTATTAAGCCATGAATATTGAAATAGAAACATACCTGCTTTTCATCTGGGATACACCTCAAAGGAAAATCCAAATACAGCATTTAAATGGCCATCTTTATTCTGCTAACAGCTGGGGCTGATTTTGCAGTTATCCTCAAGCCCTACTACCTGCCACAAATAAATGAAGTAAAATATTTTAGCTTAACTGTGGAAGCTCTGCTAAATGTTGTGGTTGTTCCACTGTCTTGGTTTTCTGACTATTTATCCAAGGGTACAACCCTGTGAGGATCTTTGCATATGACTGCATTGGCACCAGCAACTAGCCATGCAGTTCTAGAATGCTGAGGCAGGCTGCTAGACCACTCACTGCTTTTGAAAAGCTTTTCTCTTGTGGCTCAACCCTATTACAAGGCACAGTATCCAGATGAGACAAAAATCAAAACCAGGAACCATATGTGAGAGATAACATTAATGGATGTATTGTACCTTCACCTGTGCTAACCTTCAGGGACAAATGCATTTCGATAAGTGTTTGTTTGAAATGGATTTTGCAGTAAACAAAACTGCTAAGTTTCACTAGTCTCTTTTAAGGCTCTGAAATAAATCCTTGTTCAGGATCAGTTCTGCAATTTACTCAGTGTCCTTGACCTCCTATAGAGAAAGAAGGTTCTAATGAAGGACTTCTGACAGGGTTGTCCCAGGTACAAAGTTGGAAGGTGCTAAGCATCTTCCGTTCACTGAACATAGCAAAAATTCATGCATATTACAGATTCAGAACAAGCATTTGTTTTCCCTTATACTATTAATTTTGAGCTCAATTCTGCAAGCTACGGTCTACTTACTGGAAACCCACAGTTAACAGAGTTGGTGGTATTCAGTAGTCTTTTGTAAAGCTGAGCTCCTATGAAATGCACTTTAAGTGTTAATTTCTGAATAAATAAGAAATAGAGAAAAACTGAATTCACAAGTCAAAATGGTTTCTCCATAAAGCACAAAGGAAAATTACTTATTTAAGTTAAGCCTGTGAATTGAAATCAGTGTAGTACTACTCAAGGATAAGGCAAGTTATACCAGGGTTCTGTACAGACACCGTTATATTCCATTTAAAAATTCAAAAGGATGGGTTTGTGCCTTACCACATGGCTCCTAATGAAGCAGTCACATACTGTCAGATGAAGATGAGATGGAGGAAACCTGCAGAGGAGAAGCAGGTTGGTACAACAACATTCTACACTTGTTGATGTTCACAGTAAGAACAGGTATGCTGATTGCTAAACATTGGCTTTTCCCAGTGATCACTTGGTGGACTACAGTCACAGGATTAAAATTGAAAGAGTATTCCCAAACATTCTGAGAGATGGAAGAGTGAGCTTACAAGTTGACAGATTTAGCTGAATCAAGATCTTATTTGAGCTTGTGTGAACAGAAGACTTGGCCTCACAAAAATCCCTGGTCATGTGGTCCTGGAGTAACAGTGGTGATGCCCACACCAAGGACCTGCAGCTGCTTCTTCCTGCTGACACTTGCCCTTGAGCTACCTCTATTTATGTCCAGCACAGCTGGGGAGCTTGGGTACATCTGAGCCATCAGATTTGCTTTTACTTCTGCAGTCAATAGAAGTTTGCACTGCACCGAAATACTGGGAACAGAGCTCCTTCCTGTGAGAAAGATGTGCTTTACTTTTTCCCTGCCATCATTAAAGACTTTTGTGTGGAAAATGTTGTCTAGTTTGGTTTCCTCAAAGATGTTTGCAGAGAAATCTGTGCTGGTCCTGAAATTCCTTTTATTTCCTCTTCAGGATCTACATATCTATTAGCATATGTTAAAAGCATTTCCTTAAGTTTCTTCATCACTACCAGTTTGTATTCTACTGCATTGTGCTAAATGAAGGAGACCGAATACAAATATAGAGAAGGCAAAACTAGCTGCCCATTCCCAAGCACTCACACTATGGTCTCAGGTGGCTGCAACCAGCAATCTGCTCTAATCTCATGCCTGTGTGGATCATAATCTCGAATAGACAACTGCTGCTGACACTGTTCAGTGTGTGGTGTGGTGACTCCATCCTGATGGCAGTGGGAAAATGATACTGCCACCCACAAGCACCTGTTCTGCCCACATGGCAGCCTGCTGCTGAAGCAGCCTGTAGAGACATGGCACCCACGTCCAGACACAGGACAACTTGCCCTCTGGAACAGGGGCTCATCTGCCTGTTATTTTACACACATCCCAGTCTGGATCTCAGTTCAAACATCCAGTCTATAATGCAACCAAGACCATTAAAAACTTGTGCACCACAAGCTTGGAAATGCAGATGAGCAAAGTCTCTGCAACAATGCCTTCAAGGCTGAAGAAGCCATGGCTAATCTCCATACAGGGTACTACTTAGATTTTGTAGATCCTGATTCTCTTCTCAAGTTGTCTAGGACTTCAGAGGCTGCTTTATAAAACAACATTTGGAATTGCTATGCTCTTGCCTGCCGGGGCAAAACAAAGCTGTGGTGGGGAGACACAACTTATCAAGGTGAACCAGCACTTCCCAGCCTTTAGATTCTTCAGATATTCCTTCAGCAAAGACAACTAAAAAAGCTGTTTCCTTAGATACACGGGAGTACTGTGACAGTCTCCTCACATCTTTCCAGATGTTCACAAATCTAGGCCAAATTTGTTCTATTAGGGCATGACCCAGAAATAGGTTACTACTCAGCTTTGTGCCTGTTACCATTGAATGCACTGCTGAATACAAGTGGAAATTTTACATTATTAAAATATACTCCCATAGAATTTTGAATCCAACAGGATTTTCTTTATTTAGGACTTATATTTCAGAAAAATTAATACTGTAAGGTAGTGATTAAATTACTTGTCCACCTTTGTTTCATTCCCTGTCATACCTTGCATCACCCAATTGGAAGGGAAAGGAAGTACATGAGTTTCCAAAATGAAGAGGTTTTACTTTCAGATGCTTCAGGTTGTGGTTCCACCATTCCCAGAAACAAGGATGCAAGTTTTCTGTAGCCATGGGTGAGAGGTGAAGGGATAGGGATAGGGATAGGGATAGGGATAGGGATAGGGATAGGGATAGGGATAGGGATAGGGATAGGGATAGGGATAGGGATAGGGATAGGGATAGGGATAGGGATAGGGATAGGAAAGGTGAACCTAAATGAGAATGCAGAGAGGAGCTGAGTAGATCAGGAAGTTACTGAAACTGTGCTATACACATAGGAAGGAAGCAAAGTACTTTGGGATGTCTTTGATTCAGTAACACTTCCTAAAATTTCATATGCTATGCTTTACCAAAAACCCTTTTTATTTAGCTGTGGCTGAACCTCTGTAGGATGGTGCTAACCAGGGAGGATCACATTGCTGGAATTAGAGTGGCTGATGTTACATCCTCAGTGCAGGTGTGCAAGGTGCTCCTTTGAACCTCTCCAACCCAGCTTCATCTAAGCCTCCACCCTTTGGAATGCTGCCTTCTCTTAAGAGCCAGAGACAATCCAAAATTTAACCTCTCCTATGAGTGAGATAGGACTAGGAGATTTTCTGGACTAGGAATTTAATTCTGAAAACTACTCAGAAACCATAGAGTCTGTGATCTTTGGGACATACCAGCTGTTATAAGATACCACAAAGGAATGGTCAGCTGATGGATGATTAAAAGTTGGCTTTAGGCTACTGTGACAGGGAACAGTTACTTTTCCTTTACCAAGAAAATAATCTGCCCTAGTCAAACTATACAGTTGCCAACACGAAGAAATTCCTTTGCTTTCAAAGCCAGGTGATGCTTCGCACTTTCAGAGTGGAGTTATTCTCCACGTCATCTGCTCATTGAGCACATTTCCATGGACAGCTAATGCAGAACAGGAATGCAATATAAATCACACACTACCTCAATATGCAGTATCTTCCCTGCCTAGCCCAGCCCTCTGCTGAAATGGATGCCTTGCTGCAGTCAGCCTCAGCAGGTAGCTTATGTTAGAAAAACATGATCAGGGCAGGATCACCAGACTGGCTGACAACTGGCTGGCAAGAGCAGCGTAGTCCTCAGTTACAGATAAGTGTAGACACAGATGTATGCTTAAAATGCAAATTTAAACCTCATTCAATAGAGAAAAACAAGGTATATGTATGTACACACACATGCCACTGGATCGGACTTATTGAGGGAAAAACAGGTACCATATCCACAGTACAAAAAACTCAAAAAAATCCAAACACAGAACTCAAAGCCTGAACTTCATTCATTTCAATGAGATGAGGCTCTGACTTATCCTGTGCATCCAAAACTGAGTAAAAATCAAGGCTTTTATTTATCTAGTTTTTTTACTATGTGTGGTCTACTTTCTGTAGTTGTACTGTGGTAGGACATTTAAGTCTCCTTCTTATAAAATGAAAAAAAGAAAACCTTCCTAATTCAATTTTCCCTCTAATTAAATTCAGAAATTTGCATTCAGTTCCCAGAAGTGTTCTATCTTTGAGCTTTAGGAAATGAAGAAAGTGTTTGAACTTTAGAAATTCCTTGCATCATTAGTTTTAGCAGATGCACACAACAGTAATCATCACGAGTGCTGTAACACTCATGTAGCTGACATTTTATTAAAAAAATGGAAATCTACAGATGTGCTAATCCCTGCAAAGTGCACATGCATCACCACAGATGACTTTTTATTCTTAGGCCATGGCGACCAAGTGGACAAATGTGTGGGCATTAATGATTTCCTCTGTTGTGTGATCCACTGAGCCATCACCAGAGCACAGTGTTTGTTCTGGTTGAATAAAATGCTCTGGGCAAGTAACATCAAAGAATCTACAAAGCTGGTAGTTGGGGCATTTTTGTGTTCTAAAATGCACCCAAGGATCATTGCTATCTCTACAAATGCTTGTGTGAGATAGCCCCTGACTGATACAAGCACAGAATTATCTTTTACAGAATTGCTGCTGCAATTCTCGGACATGCCTCCTGACTCTTCATAAGATATACTGCAGGTATTAGTTATACTTAAGGATATCAGGTCCGTGAAAAGTAGAAACATAAGTAAAACAGAGGTGCTGACTTTTTGTCTAACATTCTGGATGACACAAGTAGCCAGATCACTAAGTGAATAAACAGAGCTTTTTTATTATCCTTGCAGCTATGTGAGCTCTGGTTATTTTAGACATGACTGCAAAGCCTCTGTGGAGCTTAAAATAAGTGTCTCACAGAGAAAGTTTAACTTAAACACATGTTTTGTAGGGGAAATCTGGTTTTGGAAGAGATAGGCCAACTGTACTGTTAGAGAGACATACCAAAGAACTGAAAGCTTGTATATGTACCAGTTAATATCAAATCCCTTGTTCATGAGGGAAAAGTTATGTGTGCACTCCTCATAAAAAAGGTAGACCTGCATATTAAGGCAGATAAAACCTGCATATGGCTTCATATGCTCTCTATTTCTTAGAACATTTGGATTAAAAGAGAGAATCCCCGTTTTGCCCCATTGCCTATTCCACAAATACAGTCATCACCATTTGCATGACTACAAGTTATGAAACAGCAGTTTCATTGCTTATAAAGAACGTTTAGAACATACTTATACCATAACCTATGGATAAGATGCTGTTACTGCCTGAACCCATCAGCCCACATAGTGCACTACACTTTCCAGCACAATTTCTGGTCCAAGAAAGGACAATGAGATGACCCCAGGTGGGAAACAGTTGTTTCTTCTTCTTTACTACAGGCTGAAGATTTATTCCTTCACTGAAGGAATAAACAGAACCAAAACCAGCTGAGCTATTCATGCTGCTTCTTTCTGAGTATGCCAGAAAATGTACCAGAAGTGCCTTCTTTCCTAAGGAAAGATTCTCACCCAGATAGTAGCAAAAAAGATTTTGTGTCAGACAATTTCTCCCCAGTCATAAGGGGAAAAAATTTCCTCTAGATTTCATTATTACAAAGGGACCAATTATTTTCACTTGTAGTAGAAAGTGTAAGTACCTTCATACATGCATTACTCAGTTCCAGTTCCTTTACTACCCAGAGGGAAGCAGGCTGTTTAATGAGCTGACAGTTAACTAAACTTTGTTTACTCAATAGAACCTGTGGGAAGCAGTTTGAGAGGCAGAGGGGCAAATACTACCGATGGCAACCCCCCACTCATCAAATAAAGAGATCAGCCAGAAATTTCAAATGGGCAGTTTTTCCATTTTCTAGTACTTCCCCTTGGGAATAACTCATGGGTATGGTCAGGATCTGGAGCAACAGGGAGGGCAGAAAGCCTTGAAATGGTGCTATTGCTAATCACAGCCCTGCAAATCATGAGCAGTCTGCTGTTCGGTTTCCTGCTCATCCTTAAAACTCTAAGCTGGTTTGCAATAAATGCCAGGTTCCCAAGAGTTTCACCTAGTGACCGTGAAGCCAGTGAGAGCCCTGCTGTCATCATAGATCAACCATTCTGCATAAGAGTACTTAGTGTCATTTTATTTTAAAAAAAAAAAAAAAAAAAAAAAAAAAAAAAAAAAACA